>CM030362.1:70170999-70548472 GCA_017893485.1 Hemerocallis citrina | reverse complement strand
TTTTAGAGTTAGTTTTACATCAGTATCCAAATTCGAATTCAACCAAACTTGAATTTATTATATCTGAATCCGCATAAAATTCAAGGTATTCATAACTTAATCTAAGTGTCTGCATGATTCCATATTTCTTTTTAGTTTGCCACAATTCATTCTGCAAGACTTCCTCCCAATATTGGTCATTCAAATTCACTTTGTGCAATTTTCATTAAAAAATGAGAGTTGTGAAAAGGAAAGAGAGACGGGGAAAGAGAGAGACTGGAAAACAAAAGACAACAACAACGTTGATGAATGCCGACACTCACAGCCGAAAAGAGCCAACAGCTCGACGTGGGGGTGGGTATAGGGAAAGCCACACAGAGAGATCGCTGGCGAGGCGAGGGAACGATAGATGGGAGGCGGGATACACGTCTCCCAAACCTCGCACAGTAACATCCCCTATTCAAGGAAGAGGAGGCGATGACCAAGACATGCGAGAGTACCACAGCCAGAGGTAGCGTTCGCTGGATACGAAGCCTACCGCTCTAGTGCAAAGTCGATCTTCTACCAAATTTGATGGCAAAGGCAAAAGTTTTACTGGTGGGAGTCTCCCCTAGTCTTCATCACCACAACCAGCAACAATCCCCGCAGAGGAACTCCACGATTATCATCAAATCATCACCAACTCCTCCCCGATCGCCCAGAAATTTCTCGGAGCAAGAACTCTCGGCACCTTGCGAGATATGATGCAAAGATGAGTTGGCTGGGAGGGATGAGTCTCAGGAGGCTCCTGGGGCAATTTATAAGTCTCAGACCTCCAAGAAGCAGGAGCAACTCAGGGCGAAGGCGAGGAGACATGTATGTTTTGCGGCAACTGCCATCACAGAGAGGAGTGTCCGTACAACATCTTCGTTTGCTTTGAGTGTAAAGATCCAGGTCACAAGGTTTAGGCATGTGCCATTAGAGGTGGAAGGCACGCGAGAGGCAAGCGGAGGAGAGATGACTACCGGCGAGGAAGGAGTACAACCACTAATCATCCCGGTCACGGCTTCGATGAAGCTAACCAAGAACAGCTCAAATCGAAGTTGGGGGTTATTAGGGTAGTTACAGGGTGGCCATCAACGGCGAAGATAGTAACGGGGTTGATGAATCTTTCTGATTCCTTTAACCATCGGAACTGGGAGCTCCACAAAATAAAGAAATATTGGGTTACGAAATTTTCGACGACCGATGGGATTGCTGCTCTCGCAAGACAGGAGGAAATCAAGATCATTGGAGGACCATTTGGGATTACTATAAAGCCATGGACTGGAGAGGAGGGAGCAATCGATCAAGGCCTACCAGTGGAAACATGGATCAAGTTGGTTGGACTTCCCTAACACTATTGGGAGTTGGGTGGGTTTCAAGATGTTGTTTGGAAGTTCAGGGTCAAGTTGGAGGTGGATAAGTTGATGGCAAGGCAGCGAGGGCGGTTCACCAGTCAAAATCGAATGTCAGGCACTAGACAGGATTCTGGCGATGGTTAAGATGATGGCGGAGAATAAATTCCACCTTCAAGAGGAGCCCCTCGGACTGTCGATAGGCTAGGGCGACTCCGAATGATTGCCCAAGAGGAGCCCCGTGGACAGCCAATAGGTTGGGGACTCAGGAACACCTTGTGGAAGGGCGCCAGACTCCCGCTAGGGAAAGCCCCGGAACAAGACAAAGAGCTAACAACTTCGAAATTATTGTGGAAGACGGTAGAGATAAGGCATTGATGGGGGAGGGTGCATAGGTGAGGCAGCCGGTTAGTAAGAAATTGTTCCCCGACGACAACAGGGAGCAACTTGGTTGGCGGTGGTATCGGGTTGCAAAACAGGCAAGGAATAAGACCAGTTTGAACCAGTGGCGGGTCTGGAACCGGTTTACAGCAGGCAATCAGCTCAGTTGGATGAAGTGGGGCGCGGGATGGGAGGAGATCCAAAGGAGAGAACAAGTCAACAAAATTCTCTTTTGGAAAGGATAATAGGCTGATCAATGTGCAGGAGGGGGCCAACAATACGCCCGGTCAGCAGCCAGCTAAGCTGTTGACTAGGCCCATCGAGCTCAATGCGGAATTGTGCCCAACTTTGCTGTCGCACATGGTGGGGCCACCAATGTGTTTGGTCAAAAGGTCATAGTTGGCCACTAGCTTCGTGACAAGTATCAGACGGCTGACATGGGTATGAGGATGACAGTGACAGGACACTTGTCGCTCGTGTTGTACGAGGAATCTGGATCTGGGTTTGAATTTCAAACAAAAGCAAAAATAATTGGGTCAAGAAGAGGGCATGGGTCCAAAATTAAAGGAGAAGGCTTTAGGTTTGGACTGCGGCCTAGCAAATGAAAAAAAGGGGATTTAATAACTTGGGCCAAAAAATCAAGTAGAGGGAAATTCAAGTTGACAATGATTTTGCAACTGAACAGGGTGACAATGGGGATGAGGAGGAAGGTGATCTTATCGCAGACATGTTAAAGAAGGAGGTGAAAATAAGAGTGCAAAGAGAAGTGAAGAAGATGGTCAAGGCTATGTTGGGAACCTAAGTTACTGAAAAGAAAAGGGATTCAGAAGGGTCTTCGGGTTCGGATATTGACTCTATCGAGTCTAGGGGTCCACAGTTAGAGAAGGACAGAGTACTGGAGATACCCCGTGGGAAGATCCAACATTAATAGACAGATCGGTAAGGCCAAGGCGGGACATAGACAGAGCAATAGACATCGCAGTAAAGGGAAAAGATGATAATAATTAAAGAAATTTATCATAAGGTGGGGAAGCGGAAAAGTTATGAAAACATCAGAGGTACTGAGGTGACAAAGAAGATCATGAAAATGTATGCAAATAGTACTACCTCCATATAAGAGGTAGACTCTGAGGATAGGGTGGGGACACCGGGCAGGGAGTGATAGGCAGGAGGGGATTTATTGGCTTCATGCATGAGGATGAAGTCTTTTTGGTTGGGTTGGTGCCGATCCACACTAATTTATTGTATTATATGTATGTAGATTTGTTATTATTTTTGGGTAGGGAACTCTCTTGTATGAGACATGTTCTTTTTTTGCGGAGAATGAGTTTCATGACCTAGACTGTTGGGATACATAAACATCATACTCCATCTTTTTATTGTATGTTTTGTTAAACTCATTGTAATGGAACGCTATAGGATGTAAACCCACCGTTAAAACTCATATAAGTCTGAGTCCGATCCTCAATTAAAAAATGATTAATCCAAGCCCTCTAATAACTGTGCCTGACCTAGTTAGGCCCGGATTGGCTTCGGCCAATTGCCACCCTTACTGACAGCTCGTTTAATGATTATATATAGGCAGCATGAACAAATTTCTGCATGTACGAGTTGCCACCGAATATGCAACCATTGTCAAAGGCTTTTGTTTAATAGTCTACCATTGTAAGATATAAGTTACTGTCAACAGGGCTGAAGGGCAGCAGTGGTAATTTGTGATTGATTTTGGAATTCAAGACAGAGATACGCATAGCTTACTCTATGTCACAGGCTAAAGCTTTTGTCAAGCATAAAGCATCGAGGATTTTAGACTCTGAATACTCAAGTCACTATCAACAATCACCACCTAGATATGATACAGAACTTCCCACCTTAGGGATACTGCTTGTTGTCTTTGGAATGAGTCTTGATGAGCTTTAACCTGGGCACTTGAAAAACTTAAACTTTTACTCTAAAAAGTTTAAAGCAGTGACATAAGCATATATCAGTTTCACATACTAATCTTGGCAACTTTGACACCATTTATGCAACAGTCTCCCTCCCGGATAATGTGGACACTCTCTCTCTCTCTCCTCCATTCCAAACCAGGACCTTCAACCACCTCCAAATCCACCACCTCCACCACTACAAAAACCCACTAAACAGCCTTTACACTTACTCTCCCTCCCCCTCCCCCCCCCCCCCCCCCCCCCCCCCCCCCCCCCCCCCCCCCAACCCATCACCCATCTCAACATCACCTTCTTCTACTTTCCAAACCCACCATACTCCATTCCTGCTCTACAAACAAAATCTATCACCAAAGAACTATGACAGCCAAAAACAACTTTCGTGGGTCTGCAGAACGAGAAGGTAGGACCTACCACAGTCTTCACGACATGGGCAAGCGAGAAGAGGGAGGAGGACTGTGATCGTTGCTACACCAAGCAAAACAGAGTCCTACATCGCCACGGTGTCCACGAAGATGGAAATGAATGGTCGGAGAAGAGAATCCCTAGAACGGTCCATAGAGGACGTTCGGAGGAGAGGTATAGATCAAGAGAATATAGAGTTGGTAACGACAGCCAGAGAGAGACTTGCCGATGGGGGACATTGCTAGAGAGCAGAGAGCGTCGACAGAACGGAGGTCTTACGCGGAAGTTACTGGGCATCACGGAGCCTCCTCCAAGACCCTGAGGAACACCTCGCCGGATAGGGAGATCAAGACGACCAAGGAAGACAAGGAGAATGGAATCCCGTGAAGCCCAAAAAGCTTAGGATCGCAGATCGTCCCAACAAGCATCGCAAGAGCGGCTCATCGGACTAAAATAGATCGGCGACCCCTCCTCAGTGCCACAAGTGCACGCAACGGGGGCACACGATTCATGAGTGTCAAAATCAATGGTTCTGCTACGCGTGCAAGTCCTACGGCCACATCTCCACCGATTGCAACAAGGGAAAGACTCAAAGCAAGCCCACCACTGGACTGAAAACGCCAGCTAGCCTCGCAAATAAAACAGAGTCTAGGCTTAGCGGAACAGAGGAGAGCTTGGCAGGGGGGAGAAAGGTGATCAAAGCCATTATCTCGCCGACGCCCATCATGGCAGAATTCGAAAGACGTTATGCGACATGTGTTATGATCAAAGCTCAATCAGGGTACCCAACTATTCCGGAGATTGAGAGATTATTAACTGTAAACACCTCGACGACGGCGGTGGGGGGTTGGAATATACAACTCAATCAAAATGTATTCTTCGCCCATTGCCAAAACGCTGAGAGAGTTAAAGAGGTGTTAGATTTGAGGGGTCCAGAGGGTCAGGGTAAACAAGAATACTACATCACTTTCTCTCGCTGGTCGAGAAAAGTTGGAGCCCTCAAACCGGAGTCCAAACCTTCGGTTTGGATTAGACTGTTCAATCTTCCATTCCACATTTGGGTGAAATCAGCTTGTCAAAATCTCACAAGGAGCTTCGAATTTTTAATCGAGATTGACAAGAGCACTCTACTTCACAATCGACGAGACTTCGCTCGAATCAGAATCGGCATAGAGGTGAAAGAGGATATTTCGTCCATGATTCAAGCGGAGTTTGACGGAGAGTTCTAAGAAGTTAAAGTTATTATGTAGCTTAGGAAGTCGGTCTCGTTCGCAGGGGCTAACGTGTAACACCCCGAATTCCAAAACAGACTAAATTCGAAGTTCCACAGGATCTTTACACTTCTTTCGTACAATTTTACAAGGAAATAAAACTATCTGTTGCATCAGAGTTACACTTTCATTACATATTTACAGCGGAATCAATTTACAATAAATTATATGAAATAAAATGTACAACATTTGGATCATTCTTTAATCCGCATGCATTCTTTAGTCTTGCTAATTACTTTACCCTGCATAAAAACTGTGGGCGCATCAGTTGCTTACAACCGACGAAATATTATACACGGCCATTCTCTCTATGCCGAAACAGTATAACGATTCTCAAATGCTTAAACAAACCACAAGCTTGATCACAAACAGAACTACAAGGGAATATCGTATTGATGTCGTGTTGTGCGGTGCACTTAGTCCTTAATGCAGTTATTTATATTAGATGACACTAATGCGCACTTGTTCAGATTCTATGCATCCCATACTACATAGGTCTGAGGGCAAGCCCTTAACCGTTCTTCATCTTGTAGGACTCAATCCCTCATCATGTCTTAAACTACTATTGTAACTACGATAAGTATCCTAAATGTTCTATGAGTTACGAGCTCATGTCCAGACAACCTGGAAGGGAATCTCACGTCATGTCACGACGCATCGTGAAGAACCTATGGACAATTCAGCTTCCTTCATGGGACATGACATCACCCGCAATCACCAAACACCCCACGAGCGTTGCTTGCAGTACGAACTCCTGGAGACATATCCACGTCATGTCACGACGCATGAAGACAGCCTGTGAATACTCTCACTCCGTAGCTCCGAGGCCCTCATACTCGTGTTGCAAATCGTTTCGAACATACCGAAGAGAAAAAAAGTTCGATTTAGGGGAAGAGCCAAATTCGGAAGAACGTCGTACCTTTGGAAAGGTATAGCGAAGGTGGGAGACTTATTCCACGCAAGTACCACATGTACAATCACCAATGGGAGAAATACCCACTTTTGGAAGGATAAATGGTGTGGTCATAATACCTTGCAAAGCATGTTCCCAGCAACAGCAAGGAGTATGGCAACCACAGACTCAATAGTAGTAGATGTATGGCGTAACGAAAGGGTGCAAATGCAGACGGGTAAGGACGTGACCCAGGAAGGCATCACACAATTACATAGGCTAAACAGCTTCATTCGGATTTAAGGAGTGTAGAAGGGACGGAAGATGTCAGAAATTAGGACTTAGCGTCCAATGAAAACTTCTCGGTAGCATCACTTTACAGTAGATTGAATGACGAAGGCATTAGAAGCAAACACAATGCATCCATTTGGGGGACTCAAGCTCCATTGAAGGTTTAGGCCTTCTTTTGGCTAGTAGCGAACGACGCAATTTTATCAAGAGTCAATTTACCGAAGCGAGGTATGCATATCGAAACTCAGTACTCTAGGTGCAACAGCGGCGATGAAGACACAGACCTCATTTTTCAATTGTAATAGGGCTAAATTAACTTGGGAGGTTGTCAGTCGTGGGTTTGGGTGTCTCCAGGGTCCCAACTCAATTTCAGAGGCTTGGGGCATGGGAAGGGGCGTGTGCAAGTGCCTTTTCTAGTACCCCTATTATTAAGTTTTACCAAAATTAATTAATTAATTGTCTACTAATTGTATCTACATGACAAGTTGTGACAATTAAAAGATTAATTAATTTGTGGGCTTAAAAAATACTGGGCTTTAGACTCATGGGTCAAAATAAAAATTTTCAATTAATTAGGGTGAGCTTAAATTAGAAAAACAATCTTAGGCTTTTAAAATAGGCTTTTAGAAAATAAAGAGAGAAAAAAAATGTTTATTTGTTCATGATATAAGAGATAATTTTGAAAGAAAATATACATACAAAATTTGTACGTGCACAACACGTAAAAATCAATATATCTCATTAAATAATAATCCAGGGTATTACAACACTCCCTCCTTAGAATAGTTCCGTCCCCTGAACTACAATTAAAGAGTGAGAAACAAAAACACAACCACACAAGAAAAAAAATACGGATACAAATTAAGCAAGGAGCTCAGGATGATCCTTCAACATCCTCACCTCAGATTCTCAAGTAACCTCTTCAACCAAATGGTTTCTCCAGACTATCTTGACCATCGGTATCGTCTTATTCCTCAAGACTTTCACCCGATAATCAATAATCTCGACTGCGACCTCAATGTAATTAAGATCCAATTGCAAACCTTCCGGTACTTCGGGCAAATGGTGACTAGGATATGGGATGTAACCTCTCAGCATAGACACATGAAAGACATTGTGCACCTGAGACAACTCTTCCGGTAACTCAAGCCGGTAAGCAGTTTTTCCGATCTTTTTCAATATCTTATACAGGCCTATGAACCTCGGGCTAACTTCCCGCCTTTGCCAAATCGGATCACACCTTTGTTGGGCGATACTTTCAGAAAGACAGTCACCTTCCTCAAACTCAAGGTCCCTTCTCCATTTGTTTGCATAGCTCTACTGCCAACGCTGAGCATCCACCAACCTCTTCCTGATCATATCAATCTTTTCAGAGGTCTGCTGTACAATCTCAGGCCCAAACATCTGTCGCTCCCCCCACTTCGAACCAACAGACAGGAGTTCTGCACTTCCTGCCATACAGAGCTTCGTACAGCGCTATTCCAATACTAGTCTGAAAACTGTTGTTATAGGCAAACTCTACCAAAGCTAGATGCATTTCCCAATTGCCTCCAAAGTCTAGTACACAACACCAAAGCATATCCTCAAAAATACGGTTGACTCTTCCGGTCTGCCCATCGGTCCGAGGATGAAAAGCAGTGCTGAAATCCGTCTTGGTATCCAAAGCTGTCGGAAGACTCCTCCAGAAATGCGAAGTACACCGCGCATCTCGATCAGACACAATGGTTAACGGAACACCATGAAGCCTGACGATCTCGCCAACATACAGCTCAACCAATTTGTCCATCGACGAAGTGAGTTTCATCACCAAGTGAGCGGACTTGGTTAGTCGATCGACTATAACCCAAATCGCAACATTGCCCTTTGAACTCTTGGGCAAACCCGTGATGAAATCCATACTGATGTTATCCCACTTCCATTCCGGAATAGGTAACGGATGCAAAAAACCTCTGAATTTCTGATTCTCGGCTTTGACCTGCAGACAGATCTCACACCTCGCCACGAACTCGGCCATATCCTACTTCAAACCTGACCACCATAAATGCTGCTTAATGTCCCAATACATCTTGGTACTTCCAGGATGTATTGACAAAAAAGTAGCATGTGCCTCCTGAAGAATACTTTCTTTCAAGTCCGACAGATCTAGAACACACAGCCTCTCTCCAAACCACAGCACTCCATCCTTGACCTGAAACTCGGACAACCTGCCAACACCGACCTACTCTTTCATCTTCTGAACATCTGCATCTTCCTTCTGACTTGCAATGATCCTTTCATTCAGCGTAGGCTGAAGCCTCAACTGAGCTAACGATGCTCCCAAGCCTTGCAAGACAACTTCAATACCAGCCCGATCCAATTACTCAAAAAGAGTGGAGGTTGAAGATGACCAAGATCCATTGGATCTGGTGTGGATCGATCACAGCGGTCCATCAAGTAAAAACCAAATAGATGCCTTTCAGCCATCGGATCTTGTGGTGGGTAATTCGAGTCGTCAGAACAAGAAGCCAGCAACTTTACAGCTGGCAATCTCAGAAAGAGGGAAATGCAAAGGCGTTAACGAAGGTTGTCTCAATCACTCACGAGTACAACGAAAAGGAATAGCCGATGTGGACAGGTCCACTGTTGCGCCGTTGAAAGTCAAATCACTCCATATGAGCAGACGAGTCTGCAGCCGAAAGATTGTCGCTTCGGTCAAATCATCTCTCGAACGAAGCAAACTGTGGGTCTTTTCAGAACGGGGGCATTCTCAAGAAAGGAAGGGAAGGGTCTAATGATATAGCGATTATCTTGGCAATTCAGGGAAGTATCAACCTGTTGAACAGAGCAGATTTCGGCGAAGTAGTTAAAAGAGCTGTTCAAGAAGCCATTAATGAGTTAGCCGAAAAGGGTAAAGACAGCAGTTTAGTCCACAGAGAGGGGTCCACAATCGAACAGACATAGGCAAGGAGTGATAGCCCAAAAAACAACCGGTTGGAACTTGAAGACGACATACAACTTACAACTGACTACTGTACAGAGGACAGATACAAAGGAGTCCGACAGTGCAGAAATTCATAGACTAGAGGACCAAGAGGCAGAAATCAGGGAAGAGGTGCAGAGAATACAACGACAAAACTACTACCAAGAAGATGTTTCTAAAGGTGTCAATAGCGACGCAAGAGGTGCTAGAATTGAGGCCCTAGAGGGTATGGGAGAGGATTTACACTTCTCGGAGACCGAAACTGACAAATCAGAAAAGCAAGTATGGGAGGTGGCAGAAGGCGAGTCCGCAAGCAGGGCAACACTCGAATATAAGAGGAAAAGCAAGAGCCAACCAAACAAGTGGGGAAAGTTGGGACCCAGCGAAAATGATCTGATTAGGGTGGCATCAAGGGCAAAAGACCTGGTCTCTGCTATCGGAGGTAACTCTAACTGTATTTCAATTTTAAGCTTTATTCCAGATAATACTTTGCTTTATTACGCTAGTCTTTTCGGTCAAGACACAGGCTCTAGCGAAGCTGATCAGCTTCAGTCAATGAAATCACTTAAAGGAAATATCCATTCACTAGTTAACTAGAAGGGGAATTAACCTCATCAGGGTAGAGGTTAAGGAGTGTAGGGACTAGTAGTTTGTTAATGTCGTACATCTTCTGGAATGTTAGGGGTATGAGGCAGGGTGTTAAGACCAGGCTTATTCAGGCTTATTAACAACACGATCTCAAAATTTAAACCTTCTATCTGCGCGTTGCAAGAAACCAGAATAAAGAATCCTATGTCCGAAGACTTTGAGAGGATTAGATCTTTGGCAGGATTTCATTGGAGATTTAGATCAGCAGTGGGCTATTCGGGAGGAATCGCTATAGGGATCGATTTGACAATGTTTGAAATCATTGGCGAGATGATTGGCACCTACACGATGTCAGTTAGAATTAGGCGGAAGAGCGATAACTGGGTTCACTCGGTGACATCAGTTTACGGCCTTTACGAATCTAGATACCGTGAGGCGCTCGGGGGGGAGATAAAAGCGATCAGAGAAGAATGGCCTGGCCCACGGGTTATTGGAGGCAACTTCAATATTACAAAATATCAGCACGAGCACAAGAGCAGAGGGACTAGTAGCAACGACAGAATTAACTTCAACCACACCATAGATGAGTTAGAGCTCATGGAGCTTAATCATACTCCGGGAACGCTCCTCATAGAGAACCCGTAGCCTGTTGAACCTTCAACCAAGAGAACAGAGCTGAGCTTGAACCAATAGAGTATATTCCAAATAGATAGAGGCTAACAGAAGATTCACATGGACTAACATGCAGTCAAACCCGATTCTATCAAAGACTTGATAGGATCTTCGTCTCCACGGATTGGGAGGAGATTTTCCCATTCGCATCTGACAAAGCCATTACGAGATTTACATCGGATCACACCTCATTAGCTCTACAATGCGGAGAGAGACAAAGAAACGTCCGCCAACCGTTCCGATTCGAGAAGGCTTGGACGATACACGACGATATCCGTAACATTATCAGTGAGTCATGGAACGAGGATTTCGACTCAAACAACGCCATCGGGATATGGATTATGAAGACTAGGAGATTACGAAAAAGGCTGAAAGAGTGGGCAAGACAGAAGTTCGGAGACATCAACGGAAAGAGGGATGAGATAGGGGAAAGAATTAAGAAATTAGAAGAGGCAGAGGAAAGAGATTTAGAGAGACATGAGATAGAAGAACTGGAAAATTGCAGGTTTAACACTCATCAACTTGCAGAGATGGAGGAACAATATTAAAGACAACGATCCAGAATTCAATGGCTCAAAGAGGGGGACGCCAATACAAAGTTCTTCCACAAGGTGGCTAACGGAAGGAGGCAGAATCGCATCACGGGGATGGAGGTGGATTCAAGATGGATTGAAAATGAGGGCGAGATCAGAAGACACCTAGATGAAAAATTCAAAGAGCTGGTGGCTCAAACAAATAGACATAGATGTAGGCTGATTCCAGAATTCTGGGAGGATACTAGAGTAGACGGAAGCGAAGGGCTAGAGGGTCCTTTCTCAGAGGAAGAAGTATTTCAAGCTATTAAAAGTCTGAGACAAGACAAAGCACCGAGACCAGACGGATTTCCGATCTTCTATAGCCTATACTGGAACATCGTCAGAGTCGACCTAATGGATATCATTCAGGAATTTCACTGCTAGTCAACGGATATCGACAGGTTAAACTACGCAAATGTAGTTCTAATTCCCAAGAAAAAGGAGGCTAGAAAATATGGAGACTACGGACCTATTAGCCTTATCAACGGTTCCTTCAAGATTATCACAAAGGTCATGGCTACAAAATTGGCACTGCACATAAATGACGTAAGCACATCACAGAGTGGGTTCATTAAAAGGAGGGACATTATGGACAGTGTCGCCTCTGCTCATGAAATAGTGTATAAAGGAACAAGGATAACGTTGACAGTTTTCTGCTGAAACTAGACTTTGAAAAGACGTACGACTCGGTGGAGTGGGACTGCGTTGATGAGGTTCTTCAACCAAAAGGTTTCGGGAAAGGATGGAGAGCATGGATTTTGAAATGTGTAAGAGGAGGAAAATCGTATGTTCAATTCAACGGGAAACCGGGAAAGGAAATTAGATGTCAAAGAGGGTTGAGACAAGGAAATCCATTGTCTTCAATAATCTTCACATTGGTCGCCGATGGCATAGCAGAAATGATCAAGAGGGGGACAGAGGAACGAATTATCGATGGTGTTCGAGTTAAAGGGATTACAGAAGCCATCTCGATCATTCAATATGCGGACGACACGATAATCCTAGGAGAGCCTAAAGGGGAAGAGATCATGGCAATTCATGTAACTTTGAAATGCGTACAAGTATGGGCAGGACTGAAAGTGAACCTCACAAAGACCTTGTGTTACCCCACTTAGCGGAAACCTTAGCATCGAAATCAACTCAATCAAGTCTATGTTGCGATGCAAGGTAGCTAACTATCCAATAAAGTATCTGGGAACACCAATTAAACCGGGAGCTCTTAGAAAAGAAGATTGGTTGTCGTTAATAGAGAAAGTGGAAAGGAAGTTGGTAGGGTGGAAGGGTCGCTTCCTTACTTTAGGAGGGAAGATCACCTTGAACAACTCGGTCCTGAGTAGTATGCCGACTTATTTAATGTCCATTTACTAACTTCTGAAGTGGGTTATAAACAGGATTGACAAATGTAGGAGACAGGTTCCTCTGAAAAGGACAGGACAAAACAGGCAAGGGATTCCATTTGGTTAAATGGGGAAGGGTATGTAAGAGTAAAGAGTTCGGGAGTTTGGCAATTCTTAACCTGACAGACATGAATCGAGCATTGATGAGCAAGTGGTGGTGAAAGATGAACAGGAAAAGTAACAGCTGGTGGTGCAAATCGTTTCGAACATACCGGAAGAGAAAAAAAAGTTCGATTTGGGGGAAGAGCCAAATTCGGAAGAACGTCGTACCTTTGGAAAGGTATAGCGAGGATGGGAGACTTATTCCACGCAAGTACCACATGTACAATCACCAATGGGAGAAAATACCCACTTTTGGAAGGATAAATGGTGTGGTCACAATACCTTGCAAAGCATGTTCCCAGCAACAGCAAGGAGTATGGCAACCACAGACTCAATAGTCGTAGATGTATGGCGTAACGAAAGGCTGCAACTGCAGACGGGTGAGGACGTGACCCAGGAAGGCATCGCACAATTACATAGGCTAAACAGCTTCATTCGGATTTAAGGAGTGTAGAAGGGACGGAAGATGTCAGAAATTAGGACTTAGCGTCCAATGAAAACTTCTCGGTAGCATCACTTTACAGTAGATTGAATGACGAAGGCATTAGAAGCAGACACAATGCATCCATTTGGGGGACTCAAGCTCCATTGAAGGTTAAGGCCTTCCTTTGGCTAGTAACGAACGACGCGATTTTATCAAGAGTCAATTTACCGAAGCGAGGTATGCAGATCGAAACTCAGTGCTCTAGGTGCAACAGCGGCGATGAAGACACAGACCACATTTTTCAATTGTAATAGGGCTAAATTAACTTGGGAGGTTGTCAGTCGTGGGTTTGGGTGTCTCCAGGGTCCCAACTCAATTTCAGAGGCTTAGGACATGGGAAGGGGGGTTAGCATAAAAAAGAGTATAGACAAAGCTTGGGATTTATCAATAGCTGCTGGAATTTGAGGTCTGTGGCTAGACCGAAATAACTTCTGTTTTTGTAATTGCAATCATAGATTCCCTGTTTTAATGCATCAAATTTACGGTTTCATTTATGCATGGGCAGGTAACGCGGCTAACAGGAAGCAGCTGCGGATGTAGAGATAGTACCGTCGACGAGATAATTTATTATGTACTTCAAGTACATGTATTTTGCTTCTTCTTTTGAGGGTCGACGCATTATACTGATGAGATGCCAGACTTCTATACTTTCATTATCGCTTTTGGTTATAATATGTTGTAATGCTGGTTTCGTTAATTATCATTAATGAAACGATGACAGGGTCATTTTTATTCTCAAAAAAAAAAAAAAAAATAAAAACTTTGACACCATTTCCATCCTGTATGAAGTAAAGCAAACATCAATAGGCATGACTCATTATGCATATGATCACAAAAAATGAATCAGTGATTGTCTATTACAGCACAGTAAACTGTTATGCCATTTTGCAACACTGTTAGATCTATCACAAGATTATGAAGGCAAATTGCCTACTAAGCAATTGTATAATTCTTATAAACTCTTCGTATGTACTATTCATTGTCATTGTATCTTACACTGTTACCTTTCACAAAACTGTCCCTCAAGAACGGTCAATTGTAATCCCTGTCAAATAACCTTCTATTCAAATCATAAGATGAATTTAAGAACCTACAACTTTGTTCTTCATCTACCTCCCTTAGTATCACACGCTAAGCTCAATCTTTTCGTTTCTCAATGGTAGACCTTTCCGGGCACACTCAAATAGAAAAGCACAACTGAGGCATCACACAACCAGAGACAAGTGCATACCATGGGTATGTGGACCTACCTATTACATCTGTATATATCATGGATACGTGGAGCTACCTATTACATCTGTATATGGGTAATTGGATGCCGCAAAGTGTTCCAAAACTTTCCCATTATAAAAATAAGCATGTTTTCTGTGCTGATCTCTATCCTTTGGATCTCTTTTGCAGTGCCACGATCCTTATTTCAATGACCTAATTGAACCGTCTCCATGGTTTTAAATCTCGGATTTCGGACTCGTCTCGGCAAGGGGTGTTTCGTCTCGGATCGGAAATATCGGAGGAGATCTCGGGGAAATGTGATTATATCGGATGTTCATTTTCTATACTTAATAAATATTTTTTTTGTTACTAAACAAGATATAATATGTCGTACATATCATTTATCATATAAAATATTGTATAATGTAACTAATGACATGAATCAATTATGGTAAATCTTTGCATAATTTAACAATAATATAGAAGAGAATATAATATAAGTACATAACTAAATTGAATTTGCATTGATTAGAAAAAATGTATTAATTAATAAACTTACTTGACTTTGCATATATACAAACAATATCGATACGGAATCCTCACATTATTTTAGCTTAAGGTCATATATTGAAAGATATATATGCAAAAAGTAAAACAGAACTTTTTAATATATTCACAATAACATTTGTGTCTATTTCGGCTGATATTTCGCCAATTTCGGCAATATTTCGGCCGATATTTCGGTAATTTCGGAGGAAATCTTCACATTTCGGTCCAAAACGATGTAGAGTATAAAATATGTGATTTCGTATCGGCAAGCTAGACGAAACGAAATATCGGCCGAAATTTCGGCCGTATCGGAGGAAATTTAAAACAGTGACCGTCTCTTAATCTCTTCAATCATGCTATCCCTAGTAGCTATGAGATACCAGCCATATTAAGCAGAAGGCAGACTTGAACACTGTAAATCTGCTTCCTGTGGTACACACTGATCATACAGTATGACTTCATACATATCCAATCCTCACTATGAAGTATTCTACATCTAATTAATATCATTAGAGTGATTTCTTCATAAAGTCCTTACTCCA
This sequence comes from Hemerocallis citrina, assembly GCA_017893485.1. Lineage (NCBI taxonomy): Eukaryota > Viridiplantae > Streptophyta > Magnoliopsida > Asparagales > Asphodelaceae > Hemerocallis > Hemerocallis citrina. The sequence continues at coordinate 70,532,851 of CM030362.1, read as the reverse complement.
AGCATTATGTATCCCTCAAATTGTCTCCTATAGCTAGTCATTCCAATATGAGCAAATGTTTTGAGATGAAGTTACTTTATTCAAAATTGAACCTAGCAACTTCAGAAAAAAAAGTTATATTCTAATATTTCCCTCGATGCTAAATCTTTTGCTACGAAGACCCCAACCTTGCTCCATCTTGACCACCTATTTGACCTATTTGTTGTAGATCCATTACATATTTACATGTATGATACAGAACCATTTTGACCACCTATTCGTCATAGATCCATTACATACATACGCTCACATGCATGTGCATGTGTACACCATATACAATCATATATACATCCATATACAATCATATATACATAAATATATTCAATGTGTTGGGACTTTGGTTAATTTATTTTGCCTACATACATCCTACATATGTATATTGACTGCATATTTATGTAGCGAGATGGTTAAGTGATGGCCAATATAACAGTTCTACATCCAAAGTAGCGGAAGTAAATAGGTGAGGAACTCTAAAATACAGAATAGTGCAAAAAACTTTTAGCATGAATGGGGTTTAAAATTTCATTCTAGAAAATCTTAGGGTGGTAGACTGCAGATCAATCTTTGATGTAAAAATAACGATGTCGTGTGAAAACAAGTGTCGAAAACAAAAGTGAAAAGATCCTTCAAGGAGAGTTACATTAGTAAAATCAGTTGACCCACAAGGTGGCAAGTACTTTAATGGCCTAACACGAGTAAATTAAGTGGGCCCAAGGTGCTAATATTAGTAGACTAAATAAAAGGCAATACAAGTCCACTAATTATCGGGGATTGGGGAAGCTAACAGCGGTTTCCACTGAACGCACATGACTGCATGGAATGGGCAAAGCAGGAGCAAGATGATCTGAATTGGCATGACCCAAGGATAGAGAATACCAACATTTGCACTCACAACAAGTATCATAGTGGTGAATAGCACATTGACAAAGAATGCAATTGTTTGGCCTAGAAGAAAAAACTCTGGAATAGATATGACTCAACACCTGCTAGATAAGGCCTGCTATGGCCGTAATATTTAGCAATCAAAGACTTTTGGATTGAAGTAAGGAGCTCAACTTAAACTACCTACCAAGAACAAGTAACCACTTTGATCTCACTGAGTGTATCATACTTTTTGAATATATTTTGGCTATTAGCAGGTGTAACCTAAGTCGTTCTGGCTACTAGCAGGCGCAACCTAAGTCACACAAACACGGAATATGGACTTTAAATAATATGGACACTGGAAACAAAAAAATCTTCCAAAAAAAGACACAAAGACAAGGCTATATTAAACTAGTGATGTTTATTAATTTATTTTAAGGCACTATTAGTAGGATAAAATACTATTACCTATGAAGCATGGGTAGAGGTAGCAGGGATACAACAAACATGTAAAAAGTAGGATACGGGGATACAACTATATTATTTTAAATATAAACTTAAATCATAATCTAATATATTAAAATCAACAACACACAAAAAAAAAGACTCCAAAATGCATTCAACATTAAAATTTTGAACTACTGAAAATAAGCCATCTCACGTAACAAAAGTTTTGTACTCTTTAGTTATGTCTATTTTAGTTACAAGTATGGCACACTTCATAATCCATACAAAAGTATGATTTTTTTAATAATTGGGTATAGGTTAGACCCGTTATTTTCGAACCTAACAAGGGTTTTGTTTCTTCCACAACGAGCCCCAATACTTGACTGTCGTGCCAGGAACGATACTCAATGAAGATTTGTACCCTACTCCATACGTATCCGGTATGGGTACAACTAGTTACAACAGGTATGGGTACAACTAGTTACAACAGGTACCCATGCTTTATAGACTATGACCATCATATAGACCTTATAACTCAAGTTGAAGACTTGCAATCATTAGATTTACAACCAATGATCAAGATCGTATAACTAGCCCTATAAGTGATACGGCCTAAGTGGTATGACAATTGGTTGTACCATAATTGACAAATCGTAATACACATGGTGTATTGTTTTCCTAGAATATCATCACATATCGTATTGTGTATCATGTCGATGGAGATGAACTCCTTCAAGAAACTTAGTGGTAGTCCACACATTTTAGTTATCTTTACTCTTCATAAGCTTGAACTGGTAAACTTCTTCCAAGAAGTTTATCAAGTCTACACACTCACGAAGTTAAAATGGATGACAAAGTACTCATTATCTATTAAGCCAAAATTAATGTAGGCTGTGCACATAGAATTACTGCTACACAAGCAAGCAAGCATTTCATAGATTGCCCTTTATGCGCTTTATTTTGTAGCATTCACTATCTTTTTTTATAGCATCTTATAACCCAAGAGGGACCATTGTTTGGATGAATTGATAGTCATAGTTATCCTTGGTGAGACAAGGAAGCATTGAATTGTGTCAAAAGTAGTTTAAATTTTCATCAAGCTGTTTGCTAAAAATAGGTATAAAATATGTAGGTGGAGATTAAAATAGATAAATATTAAGTTAAGAACAAGTGGTAAGGAAGAGTCATTACCATAATTTAAAGGGCTCATGGCTTGTTATTCCTTTTATTTGATCTTGGCATACTAACTCATTGCAGTATAAGTAGGTGAAGGTGATACACCTTAGGGCCTTAGAGCTTGAGAACTTGGCAGTTAGATAAGTGAAGGTGGAATGCCTTTGCGCCTCAACAATCGAGCTCGTGATTTCAAAGTCCTAGGGTCTTTCACTGGCACCCCACTCAGACTTAAGGATTTTTTATTGATAACATTGTTTCTTGTTAGTTTTCTTTCTACTAGTATCTAATGTAAGTATAGAAGCAAACAATCAAGTAATTTTGGGTTAAAGTATATCAACTGAGAATCTTGTGAACTTTCTAGTTCCCTTCATGTCATTATCTCAAAGCTTCCTTGATTGAAATATTTGGTATTCTTAAAAAACTTTGACGACTCTTGATGACTATGGTTTAGGATTATAAATTCAAGTTAAGTTCTTTCTAAATCTTTAACGATTCATCTTATCTTCTTTTAATTCTTTATAAATCATTAGTATCTTCCCTGCACTGCCCTTTTCCCTTCTCTTGCTTTCTATTGGTGTTGATTTCTTCTTCTTCTTTCTTATTTTCATGATCTCAATGGATTTTCCCCATTAAATTTTGTTCTAATTAAGTAATTTTCCTTTCCTTTCAGTGGTTGAATTGACATATTCTACAACGACATTTTACGAAATAAAATGGAAAAAATTGTTCATTTTCAGTTTTAACTTTTGTTGTAGTTTTAAAAATATTAATATCTATATTTTAAAAATAATTAACGTATATTATTTAATGACTAGGTTTGCCCGTTGACACATGCCTACGACACGTCTTCGAAACGGTGCACCTTGTTTGATCATATAAAATAGTTTTGGAGGTCTAGCAAATTAATTGTAGTAAACATAGAGCAAAAGACATATTATATGATTTTTTTGATTTTTTTTTTGAATTATTTTTGAAGTGTTTAAATTTTTTATATTTTAAAATTTTTAAAATTTTTATTTTCTTAAATTTTTAATAGAAGAGGGAGAGAGAGAAAAAATTTTTTTTAATAAATATAGGAGTTGTTTTGGGTGGAAGATTTGAATTTGAGTTTTGGAGGAAACTTTTGGGGGGAAAATATGTTTTGTAATGTTAGATCTGGGCCTTTGATTTTTTAAGGGATTGAAGGAGAGCCACTTGATAGCTTTCTTTGTGTTTTATTATATAGATTATTTAACTTTCATCGTCTCGCTTCTCACCTTAGATAGTTGAATTGACATATTCTACAATGAAATTTCATGAAATAAAATGAAAGTTTGTTCATTTTCAGTTTTAACTTTTGTTATATTTTTTTAAATATTTATATCTATATTTCATAACGTACATTATCTAATGATTAAACAATTTTCATCGTCTTGTTTCTCGCTTGGAAAGTTCTTGGCTTGTTGTGGCAGAACAATATAAGTTCGTTGCCTTGGCCATGCCTTGCGTGTATGATTTACATACAATGTAGCATAGATGTGTCAATATATTGATCCACACACAAATAGATATTATAAAGGATTTATATATTCATCAATAGATAGATCATAATAGATATTAGGAAACTCAATGTCAAACATAACATAAACATACACCTTATAAATATAAAGTTACTCTCACAAATAACTCTTGGCAACTTTAATTTGTTGAGTCAACATAAATGAAGCTTAGGTTTCAACATTACGCAAGTGAGAAGGCCTCTATCTAATATACTTTGGGTTAGTTATTTCACTAGGGATGCATTCGCAAATTTTGGGGTGTGAAGCGAATATGATCAAATTAGGAGGAAGACAAATAAGATGCCAGACTTAATTAACGATAGACTCTCGGTAGCAGGATCTGGTGCTCCTGCGATGAAGCTTATGGGGGTCTAGAAGTATCAGATATCACTCCAATCTACAAGGCAAGGAAGGATTTACATAGAAAAATTTGTGTTAATTAGGTGCCATATTAAGATGAACCAAAATGATATAACTCACAAGTGTAAACTGAGTTAGAAGGGATAGGACAACTTACAAAGTAAGCAAAGAATGAAAATCCCCTAAGATCACCATTAACTAGTTTAAAGAATGATACTCAACTAGCCAAGCAAAACACGCAGCGCTTAATGAACCTGAATAATAATATCAACACTAAAAGGCAACACGAATACGTGTAATCTTGTAGGATAAGAATGTTAAGAATTTATTGTAATGTGTCAAAGAATCTATCGAATCTGAGAGAAGGTACAATGTATATGAAAGCAAAGACAAAATAGCCGCGTGTTTCCTTCTCTTTTGTTTCAGTTTGAGCAAGCAAAGACATAAATAGCCGTGAATCTTCTGCAGCAGGATGATGAGGCCTCTGAGAGAAGGTACAATCTATATTTTTTCAAGAGGCCTCATGATAGTTCCTTTCATTTCAAGTTTTTTCTGCTGTTTAATTCATCTGCAGCAAATAATAATCCCGGATCACAGAACGGGCGACCATATGCAACCATGCACGTGCAGTAAGTTTGGGGACCAATCCAAAGCAAAGAAAGGGAATAGGGACGGTTTCTTTGATTTAACGTTTGAGGCTAAGAATGGGTATACTGGTAGTAGTAGTACTCTAGAGCCAGAGAGAGAGAGAGAGCGCGCGCGAGCGCTAAGTAATGACAGTGACATTGACACACACAGAGAGAATGGGTATACTAGTACTCTAGAGCCAGAGAGAGAGAGAGAGAGAGAGAGAGAGCGCAATAAGTAATGACTTTGACATTGACAATTGATATGGTCCTCCTCAAAAGAAGATAACGGTAAAGTGTTCTGAATTGAGTGTTTATTTACCCTCCCTCCTCAGATAGGGTTTGTGATGTGGGGTCCCCGTCTCTCCTCAAAATGGCAGCCCTCACAGACCCACAAAAGCAGAAACATATATAACCCACGGCCCAACTATATAAGCCATAAATTACCCAGTCCTATTATAACAGAGACTCATTGTTTAAAATTAATCAACACATCAGAGTATCATACTAAGATAATTTATAATTTTATGAAAATTAACAAAATTTAATTAATAAGTAGAATCAGTGTCCACTTGTTGGATCCTCCACATTATTTGCAGGACAGAGCCAAATGCACTGTGGTTTTTTCTTTTAAAGTTTACTCCCGAGTCCTCAACTATCCCAAAACAAAATGAACGAACAGTGCCTCAAAGTGCAATAAGAGAGGGAGTAGAGTGGGGACAGAAACTGTACTGCAAAGGACTAGACTGACGCAGAAATGAAGATGATTAGACGAGACAATGAGCTAGACATCGTTACAGCCCGCATCCTCCAGGAGGCTTAACAAAGGGACAAAAATGGTGTCAGCTATGCTTTCCCTCAATTACTTAATCACAACTAGCCAGCAGCTACAGAGCAGTCCTTCTTGTGACGACAGATTGAGCGTTCATTCACAAATTAAGTTACGATAATTACAGACATCTCATCCCACCAGTTCTAATCCCACCTGTTGAGAATACAGGTAACTTATGTCGACAATTGACTATTAGTATTAGACACTGGTCCGGCCAGCTAGATGAGGCAGGAGAGCTGGCTGTCTCCGACCCCAATTTTTAAGAGCCCGCAATTTTTTTCTTCAACTTATATATTACGTATTTTGTGCATGCTCCTAATTACAATTTGAGTTTTTTTAATGGTTCCAAAAAAATGGCATTTTAAAAAAAAACAGCAAATAATGTGCCGGGCCCATAAGAAATTGAGGGGGGGGGGGGGGGGGGGGGGGGGGGGGGGGGGTCATTTTGGGCCTTTATTTTTAAAAAACCACATTAATATGGGGCCGACAGATTGATGGATTTGATTCCGATCTAATCACCCGAACCCGAACCCGAACCCGATCCCGATCCCAATCGCTAAACCAAGTAGCCTGCTTCCCGAATTCCACAAAACTCCATTCCCAGCCTGAGCTACCTCCATGCTCCTCAATCCTCCCGACCTTCATTTGAAAGTCACATCTCCCCTAAATTCCTAAATCCACTCAACTCCATTCCCTAATCCCCGCTTCACTCCTCAGTCCGCTCGACCTCCCATATGAAACTCATCTTCAACTCCATCACCGGAGTTTAAAACCCATCTCCAACCTCAATCTCCATACAAACTCGAGGTCTCGAACCGGACTCCAAACTCCCGTCTACAACCGAGAAAATTCCGTCGACCAACTGGTAGCTCTTTCTTTGCCTCTTCTATTTTCCATAATTGTTGTAGAACATTAGAAGTATCTTGCGAGTCTCAAGCTAGTGTTTCAAATTAATGTTTTATTTCATGATCTCATTTTCATTTTAGCTTTTACAGTTGAAATTTGGTAGATTAAGGATTAACTTGATGGATTAGTGCTTTTGGAAGTTGAAATTTGATAGATTACAGCTTAATTAAGAAAATATTTCCACGCTTAATTAAGAAATTGTTTCCTCTTCTAGTTTTATCATGCCTACAAATTATGTATGGAGCTTTAAAAAAAAGAAACAAGAGAGAAAAATTTATACAATCTCAAATCGGGGACTTTCATAATTTTCTTACCAACAAACCTACATAGAAAGAATAAAAATTTTGAAGTATGAAGGCTAATGAAGAAGTTCAAAAATGTGGGTGATCAAAATAATTTTCTTACCAACAAACCTAATTAGGTGACATAATAAGATGAATCAAAAATTTTGGAAGTATGAATGTGGGTAATCAAAATGCATAACCAAATTAATTTGCAAATGAGAATGTTAATATGAATATGGGGATCAAAATGAAGAATATAGACCTAAAATAATCATGATCAAGTGAATTGGGAGACGATTGATAAAAAAATTAAGAGATTTATTAGTTGAACGATGGCCCATGAGAGTTGCTATTGATTTTACTACGGCTAATGAAGATATGTATTTTTCTTGTGTACACTACACTCGATTGTTGTTAAATTGGGAAAAGCATTATTGGAGATGGTTTGTCTATTCGCCTGGTTTGGATAAGGTATGTAGTTTGTATGTAAGTTGCTCAAGAGAAAAAAGAACAATAGTCAATTGGCTTGCAAAAAATTTAAATATTGGTAAAATATTAGCCACAGACTTCAAAGTCATGAAAAGAGTGATGACTACATTAGTTGCATGATAAGTTGGCTTCAATTAAAAAAGAGATCGCACAAGTGTGAAGTCACTGACAGAGATGTGGAAGAATTAATAATCAATATAACATTGAAGACAAATTTTGCTAACGATCATTGTTGTAGATAAAACACTTGCTACAAAAGTAAAATGTGTTGTCATTTCGTGGTGATAATGAGAAGGGGAATAATGAAAATTTATTAAGCATGATTGAAATGATTGCCAATTCGATCTAATAATGAAAGAAAGCATCGGGAAGTTCCAAAGTGGTGAATCTCGTAAGCATTCTCTAAGCCACAACATAAAAAATGAGTTGATAAAATTGTTAGCAAGTGAAGTAAAATGTGTTATCATTAAAATAATCAAAAAACACAGTATTATTCAGTAATACTCAGATGTACTCTAGATGCAAGTCATGAGAAACAAGTGTCTCTAGTCAAACGGTGTGTTGACGTTTTAAAAAATCCAGTAAAGGTGGAATAATTCTTTTTTAGTGGTTGATGATACACCCGGGTTGTGATGTTTCAATGTGCTTGAAGATGTGCTAAGTGCGGCTTGATAATTTTGATGTACGAGGACAAGACTATGACAAAGGTTTCAATATGAAGGAGAAGAATAAAGGAGTACAAAACATGCTACTTAATGCGATGAGGACAAACAATTCGAGACGATTTAGGTACTTCTGTCAACGCAGACATCGTCTAGGATGACTACTCCAGTAACATAGTTATCTTTATTTCAGCAATTTTTATTTGTTTTTGGACGTTTTAGCCATATATAGTAGTTTTGCAATTTGCACCTTTTATTTTCTACAAAGGAATATTTTGGAGATTTTGTTTTGAGCCTATATATAGGCATTGAGAATAATTAGAATGTATGATATTATTGAATAAAAAATTTATTATGTGTCGAGTTGTTAGTCTACATTCTTTTCTTTTGTGTGATATCATAAGAAATTATTGGGGTTTATGAGAAATCTTAGAAAGTATTAGGGTTTGTGAGAAACTCTAAACTAATACCCCATCCCCTATTAACCATAATATCTACTTCCCCTTCTCCAACCAGCCGCCAATTCCACTTCTTCATCCTGAAACCCATCCCGAGCTCTCCTTCATCGCCGATTTCACAGCCGTTGGCCATCTCCCCTCCACCATATAACCGACCACCTTCATCCTTTGCATCAACCGACACCCAAATTTCTCCACCGTTACCCAAGCTCTCCAAAACCCAATACCCCGATTGTTGTCTCTCGCTTGCCCTCACTCGGTTACCTGAACCCATCTCCTTCAAAACCTGACGCCACCCCATCGCCGCCCACCACCACCGACCACCTGGCCGCCGCCCACCATGCCTCCGACAACCCCGACTGCACCTCTCTCCTATTTCCCTGACTTCACCAATCATCCCTATAACCTCCACCATCACCACCGAAGCTTACCCCATACTCCAAATCTCAAATCCAACTTAAATCTGAAACCCTAATCCTCACATCCCTTCAAATCATAACCCCTAATTTTCACATCAAGTTAAGGAATTTTTGGGGGAGTGCAACGCTATTGGCTGAGACAAGTGGCTTCTTCTACATCTTCTTCTGTGACGACATTGTCTACGAACCCGGTAATTTCTTTCCATTATTCAATTATTTGTGATACTGCCAATCATCTCTACAATGTTATCTACATTTACTGTCATCCACAAATATTGAGTGTATAATTCCACTTGCTAATTAGAGTACAAATCATTATTGCATATCCTACATACTAAGAGCGATTACGTATAATTGTTGATTGTTAGGCGTGAATCTTTAATTGGGTTTGTTATTTCAAATCTTGAAAATACATCAAACAAATTATTAGTTTAAATTTCAGACTTAATTCACGTTACATGTTGGTAAATTTAATCTTTTGAAATTCTTGGAAAATTCACTACTTAGAGTTAAGTTTACATCATAATGTTAATCCAAGAGTTTTTGCACACCATGTAGTTGCCATGTCTTAATCTTGCAATTTGTGATATGGCCAACTACTGTAATAAAATTGTATCTTTTTCGGAGTTGTACAATGTTTATATACGTTGTTTTATCTTCTAGAAAGCAGTTAACTTTTGAAAAGACGTGTCAAATCGTATGCTTAAATTGTTGTCAAACTCGTTTGGAAAATCATGTTCAAAGTATTAGACCACTAAGATTCCAACTCATTGAAATAAGAGATGTATGAATTTACTTGGCAAACATTGATATAGATCCCAAATTTAAAAGTGAAGATGGATCCTTAGCAACAAATGAGACGAAGAACTTTGAGTTTTGCTAGGCATGATTATTTGGCACTATATATTACTTGTTTTAATTTTGTCAGTAATTTTTTGCAATGTTTATATACGTTGTTTTATCTTCTAGAAAGCAGTATAACTTTTGAAAAGACGTGTCAAATCGTATGCTTAAATTGTTGTCAAACTCGTTTGGAAAACCATGTTCAAAGTATTAGACCACTAAGATTCCAACTCATGGAAATAAGAGATGTATTAATTTACTTGGCAAACATTGATATAAATCCCAAATTTAAAAGTGAAGATGGATCCTTAGCAACAAATGAGACGAAGAACTTTGAGTTTTGCTAGGCATGATTATTTGGCACTATACATTACTTGTTTTTAAATTTGTCAGTAATTTTTTGCAAAAAGGAAGACATGAATATTGATGTTGCTTTACATTAATTGACATGGCTCATTTCCTTTTTCGAATAGTACAGAGAAACTAGTTTTTTGGAAGGCTATGACTGAAGCTAAAAAATAATACAGACAAAATGGGAGTTGAAGCTGTTTTCCTAAAAAACACGTATCATCCATAGAAAGAAAATTTGACTAGAGTGCTAGTGAAGAGGCAACACAATCACTCGAAGAAGAATTGAGGGTCTATTACTACATAACTGTGTCAAATCAAGCTATTTCTTCATTCAATAGCAAGTTTGAATAATTTCATAAATATAAAAAAATCTTTGGCCTTTTGTTTGCTTTGAAGAAGTTGATATCTCTACAACGATTTGAATCAATGTCGGACATGAGATTTTGAGATCATAGGCAAACTCCAAAAATGGTGCCTTCAAAGTTTAATGTTCATATAAGTATTATTTTTTTCCATCGACGATACAATAGTATTATCAATACAAAATTCAAGAAATAAAACAAAAGACAAAATATATTATCCAAAATAATATATACCATAATTAAATTCTAATAAAACTGATTTTACATATTCAGACCAATTTAGACGTGTAAATCAATGTGAACGGTTCGGATCGTCAATACGAAAGCCCGAAGGCCGAGTGCACCATGGCTAGTGCTCAACGAACGAGGACTATATATATATATATACCCGAAGGCCGAGTGCACACGGAGTGCACACCATGGCTAGTGCTCAACGGACGAGGACTATATATATACTAGGTTTGCCCGTTGACACGTGCCTACGGCACGTCTTCGAAATGGTACACCTTATTTGATCATATAAAATAGTTTTGGAGGTCCAGCAAATTAATTGAAGTAGCAAACATAGAGCAAAAGAACATATTATATGATTTTTTTTTTGAATTATTTTTAAAGTTTTTAAAATTTTAATTTTTTTAGTTTTTTAATTTTTAAAAAAATTTAAAATTTTTATTTTCTTAATTTTTTGAATTGAAGAGGGAGGGAGAGAGAAAAAAAAAATAATTAAATAAATATAGGAGTTGTTTTGAGTGGGGATTTGAATTTGAGTTTTGGGAGGAAACTTTTGGGGGGAACTTTTGGGGGGGAAATATGTTTTGTGAGGTTAGATCTGGACCTTTGATTTTTGGAAGGATTGAAGGAGAGCCACTTGATAGCTTTCTTTGTGTTTTATTATATAGATATATACCCGAAGGCCGAGTGCACACAGAGTGCACACCATGGCTAGTGCTCAACGGACGAGAACTATATATATATATATGTGTGTGTGTGTGTGTGTGTGTGATTTTTTTCACATTATGTATGGTGGCCACATATAATTTTTTCAGATTATGTATGGTGGCCACATTTTTGGTGTTCGCGTTTGGCCTCATGAGCTCAAGGCCGGCACTGGTTAGATACAGTTAGAAGACAACTAAAGTTCATCTGAAATTTATTGAGATTTAATTTATATCAAATGTGCATTACCTTTAACTGAGTGAAACCAAAGTTAAGATACTTGGACTGCCACTTTAGGAGGAAAAATATCTTGGTCTTCTAACTCTGTCACAAACAAATCCTAAACAATAGTTTTCACTTATTTTACTCATTTAGAGCATCTCCAGTCGTTTGCTATTTTGCCAATTTGGCAAAATTTTGGCAAAATATTACTGCAATCGTTTGTTATTTTGTCAAATTTTAGCAAACAATGAACAGTTGTTTCTCATATTATCGGACGGTACATGATGTACCATCTCAAAGAAAAACACGGATAGAACATGTTGTCCCATCCGAAGCAAAATTTTTCTTGGACGGGACATGTCCCATCCTAGCCCAAAAAGGCGGTTTTAAGACATTTATCTCATGATTAATGTCTTAATCATTCTCATTTATGGTCTATTTTAACATTTGATTTAATTAATTTAGCTTATTTAATAACTAATACCTCATTTAATCATTTTTATAATTAAAAAAAAACAGACGAACAACATGTTCCGTCCGATCATCTTTTTTTATTGTATTATCAAATTATAGCAAACGACGACTATAACGAAATGCTCATTTTGTCATTTGCTATTTTGCCAAATTGGCAAAATAGCACAAACGACTGTCGATGCTCTTAAAAACTATGTTTCTTAAACTTGTTTTGAAACAATGTTTTTAATCAAACATCATACCAATAAGAAAAAACTCTGAAATTTTAAGAAATTTTATTTATATTCTAACATGTGAGACTCGTTCTCACGTGTCTTTGTAAACTGATATTCATCATTGTGGTCAAGACTTGGAATGTGCAGAAATAATATTTCTTTAATCTGCATTTAATATTGCAAAGTCGGAAGAATTTTGAACTTGAAGAATTTGAACTTAGGCCGCTCTATTATCATATTAAAACTTCTGCAATAAAACAAAACTCTGAAATTATTATATGGATTTAAGAACTTAGAGCATCCACAGTCGTTTGCTATATACCCAAAATTTGAAAAATATAGAAAAAATCGAGCTGCAGTCGTTGTCTAAAAACCCAAAATTTGGGTGTACGATGAACAGTGGCGTGCCAAATATAGCCGGCGATCTGGCCAAATGGAAAATATAGCTCACGGCAGATTAAAATCCGTCCGATCTAATTAACGGCAAATAATCGTCCGTCCCGTACATAAAGTACTGTTTCCAATGATTAAGAATTCTTCGGGAAAAAAAATTAAAAATTTAAAAAAAAAATTTGGAAAAAAAGTCAAGCGACGGTGAATAATATGCCGTGTAATATAATTAACAGTGTATTATCATCCGTTGTAGGGTTTTTTTTTTTTAAAAAAAAAAATTTCAACGAAGTCAACCCACGGTAGAGAGTATGTCGTGTAATGTAATTAACGGGGTATTATCATCCGTTGTAGGGTTTTTTTTAAAAAAAAAAAATGTAAAAACCACCCAATCTCAAGCCAGCTTTTTGTACACGTCACCACACAATGACGGGCCATTATCAACCGTCCCAGGCCTTTTCTTGATTTTTTTTTTTTTTTAATTATTTTTTGTCTTCTAGTGCAATTAAAAAAAAATAAAATAAAATAAAAATTTGGAACGGACGATTATACTCCGTCATTCTTAATGGACGGATAATAATCTACCGTCCGGCTATTTTTTGGCTTTCAACGACTGCAGCAACATTCCTTTTTTCCTATTTCTAAATTGCTATATACCCAAAAATTGGCTTGAACGACTGTGGATGCTCTTAGTGTTTATATTTTTGTTATTTGCTCTTCAACTGTATCATATCATATGTGTAGATACATGCACCCAATCATAACCGCTCTGACTATCTACATCTCCAATCCCATCAAGCCGTATTTTCCCATCTCTATGCTGAAAACCCAACCCGGCCCCGGTTCCCAACACACTCACACACACATCTAGTATTCTCTAGTGGGATTGGAACAGTGCAAAACAAGTCTACATACACGTATGAAAATGAATGACTTACACTGAAGACAGACAGAGGGAGAGAGAGAAGAAGAAGACGACAAAAAGGAGAGAAAGAAGAGTAACAAAGTGAGGGGAGCGAGGATGAACCCATGCACCACAAGGCGTTGGTAAGAACGAAGAAAGCACCCAGCTGGCGCTCATGCAACAAATTTAAATAAATTGGCATTTGCTTTTATTGCTTCTTTTCCCACACTGTCATTTCCAAGAAACACCTTTCTATACCCCTCAACTTAATCCAAAGCTAATAAAGCTACTAACCTTTCATTATTAAATATAATTAGATATAATTAAGTATAATTAATGAGTTCTTGAACGGTTAACGTTAAAGGCACTTTTTGGGTAGGGTTTCTTTTTGCCTGTACGCAGTTTGTACAGTGTGTCTATAACAAACAAGGAAGGAAGACCTTAGGGCTGTACTGTAGCTGTCATCAACCCATTTTTGCACAACAATAAAGGAAGAGCGATAGCTGGAAAGAGACTTCTTGTAAATGGGTGTATATATTTACACTTGTTCGTATTTGCAATCATGACCCAAAACCCAATCTCTCTTTTTGTTTCTTTCTACGTTTCAACGTAAACATTAAGTACTGATCACGATTGATCAAAGGAGCATAGAAAGAGACAGCGAAAAAAGAGACCGGAGGTTCTTAATAAAAAGAGTCAAAAAAGTCAAGAGAGAACAACCAATTGCAGTTTATGGACCTGCTCTTTGTATCAGAGCACGTTTCCAAATCAAACAAACGGGATTACAGAAACGAACCCTAACAAATTCCTCCATATATATATATATATATATATATATATATATATACATATAATTAAAAATAAAGGAAATTGTTTCTTGAAAAGGAAACTTTCTAGCAAATTCTGGAAAGAAAGGTCAATTTGACTCATAATTTGGCTAAATGAAGAAACTTCTACCAACTTAAATAAATTTCATAAATAAAGAATGGTAATAATTCATAATTGAATTTTAAAAATTCAAAATTGAAAATGAGAGAAACCCTAGGAAAAGGGGGAAGAAGGAGTACCTGGAAGACGTTGGCGATGGCCGGAGCGGCGGCCAAGCGGCCGTGTGTTCGGGCGGCGTCTACGGCGACGCGGGAGGCGACGGCTTCGACGAAGTGCCCCGGTAACACCGCTTCCGGCAGTGTTCTCGACCGAGACGAAGAGGGATCGGCAACACCAGCTCCTCCAATCCCTTCTCCGGCTCCGGCTCTGGCACTACCGCCATCTTGGTTAGAGGAGGAAGAGGAAGCCCAATCCGACATGGATATGATCACTTTATGGAAGAAGAGGGATCAGAGAGAATTTAGAGTGGGGTGAATTTATATGGGATATATGACTCTGAGACTCTCTCTCTCTCTCTCTTTCGCCTAGAGTCTCTCCGTCACCGTCTGTTAGGATTCTCTTTCTTTCTCTCTCATTCTCCTCTCCTCTTCCTTTCTCTTTTTCTTTCTCTTTTTCTTGTTTTGTTGCTTTACATTTTGAAAAGAGAAAAAAAAATTTAAAAAAATACAGTAATTTAATAGGACTTTTGTTTAGAGGGGCAGAGGCGGCGTAGCAGGAATTGAATTCCGGGGGGATTTCTGTTGGCGGAATAGTAAGTGTATCAGATCATGGTAGGAGGTATGAGAGTCTGAGAAAGATGGATGGCTGGGATTTCTTTGTGGATATAATATAATAGTCCTGCTTTAGTATTTGTGCTCTATTTCTTTTGATGAATCGGATAGGATCTTCCGACCCCAGTCATCACGCAAAAATATTATTAATGATAATAATCGATATTTTACAAGCCGTAAAATGAAGGAGCTAAACTACCATAAGCATACAGAGAGCGGAAAAAAGGACAATAACAAACGTGAGCCAGAAAACAAGGGAACAACGCAGCGAAAAACAAAGGGCTGCGAGGATTCACACGACGCTGGCTCCTTCCACCCTGACAGGAGAGACTCCTGGCGTGGGACGAAGAGCGCACCCGGTGAATAGTTGACCAAAGCAGGCTGAGAGAAACATTGCCGAAACCAAGCAGAATAACTTCCCGCGAACAGCAATAATGGAGGCATACAACGGCAATCACGGCGGCATACAGCCACCTCCAAAAGCTCGATGAACTAGCCACCACAACTTATAAAGCTTTAGTGTGGAGTCCCCTTGAGGACTGAGGGACAAGCCAACAATGAGAAAAAAATATAACCAGACATCAACAGTGAGGAGAGAACTCCATCACACAACAATTGCTATCACAAACAAAACCAGAGCAAACTGGTAACTCCAGCCGCGGCCAAGAAACCAAATATCAACATAATATCAGCACAGAAAATCTAGCACTCAGAGAGAAGATCAGAGCAAACTGAGTATCGCAACCATGGTCAAAAAACAAACTACCAGCATCATTAAACCCATCAGAACGCACCATATATCATGAAGATAAACAACTACAGACCCATCAGTACCCACAAAACAAACAGCTAAACCACTTAGAGCATCTGTAGTCGTTGCAATGTAAAATATCCATATATGGATAAATAGAAATAGAAATCTCACTTTTGCTGCACTCGTCGATAGCTATTTTTTAGCTTTCTATATTAAAATATTAAGGGACGACACATAATGTGCCGTCTGAGAAAAAAAATTAAAAAAATATACGCGAAAGGACGAAGAAAACAATGAGAAGAAAAGAAAAAAAAATGCACCGGAAATCCCAGACGGCACATGATGTGCCGTCCAAGGATTTGGAGATTAAATGTTTTTTGTCCTTTTCCATTTTTTAGAAATTACAAAAACATTTTAGTTATTACAAAAAAATTATAAAAATTGCAAAAACATTTCAAAAATTGTAAAAAAAAATCAAAAAATTATAAAAACATTTTTAAAAATTGCAAAAAAAATTAAAAAATTACAAAACCCACCGGACGGCACATCATGTGCCGTCCGAGGATTTGGGGACGCCGGGATTATTTTAATTGGAAAAAAAAAATCAACAGACGGCACATGATGTGCCGTCCGACGAAAAAAATTAATTTTTTTGTGGAACGTCACTCATATATGCATATAGCTTATGCGGATTCTCAAATATAGCCATCTACTGTAGCGATTTATCCATTTTATGGATAAATAGCAAACGACTGCAGCGGTTTTTTTAACAGAAAATGCATATTATGGATAAATAGCAAACGACTACAGATGCTCTTATGGGCAAATAGAGAACCAAGAAACATAATCTCACAGACCAACAGTAGAATATAGTAACAAGATAAAGAAGAACATAGAGATGGAGCCTTGTAATATTTGTGCTCTATTTCGATCCTTGTCTTTCCCACAAAATTTATGAATCTTGTGATTTTCTTTTTTCTTATTTACTTACCCAAAGAAGGAATCTTTATTTGATTTTACCTCGTCAAATTTATTGGTGACGGCCTTGTTAACTATTACACTGAATGTTAGTAAAATAATAATTTGAGATTTTACACTGTAATTGTAATTAGTATACTACGTGGGTGTTTAGTTGATTGAAACTTAAATCACAGGATTGAACTCAACCCCACACAAAAGTTCTCCATGAAAATGTTTTCAAAAGACAGGGTTCGGATGGATGTAAAAGGGAGCAGTGAGAACCTACTTTTTCTACAAAATGTTTTCAATAGTTATTATATATTATATTATAAATAGATATAGATATATAGTAATTTACACGTGTGATGCACATTTAATATATTTTTTTAAAAAATCAAAGTAAAAAATTTGAGATAGTGAAAACCCGAACCTAATACCTCTTTCATATTAATTATGCATGTGTAATGTACACGCTGATAGATTTACAAATGACTCTAAGACCTTCTCCCAAGATATTAGAGAGATTAAGTATAATGATTACATATTAAAAAGCATCCAAAGCTTAATAATTAAACTAGTTAATAGTGCTGCTGCTAAACACAGACCAATTAAAAATCCCAAGTAATATATTTGTATCATTATTGCCCTCTCCTCTAATAAACGAATTTTTTCCCAAACCGACCTATTTTTTGAAAGTTTTTCCCAAACCAACCTACTTTTTTTTTAATTCCCAAAACGACCTACTCGGGTCTTTCAAAGATCATACAGTCATTTTGGTAAATACTTTCGAAAGTGAGTCAGTTTGGTAAATCCTTTCAAAAAGTGGATTAAATTGGTAAAAACTTTCAGAATTAACTATAATTATTATAGTGAATATTATTGACCAATGTGAGTTCTTGTCCTTCATTTAGGTGCATATTTCTCTCCACTAGTCACTGGAAAATAATTACATCTTTTTCTTTGATTAACCAACTAAATATTTGCTGCTGCATATCCTATCTCTCAATTCTTATCTACTGGTGTGATGGGTGTTGTCCTAAATCTAGAAAGAAAAGCATTATTGGGTCTAAAATCATAACATGCACGTGTTTAAAACTTTCAAGATCGTCTAAGCTAATTTCCTTAGTAAAACTCTATACTTTGTATGTTCTTTTTATTTTTTCATCTTTTTTTGTTATCTATTTGCCTTTTTATTACCAGGTTAATAGTTGAAAAATAAGAATACAATGATGCAGGTTATTTATTTTTCTAGTTGTAATCTATACAATATATTATGCTAACTCACTTTTGGTTCAAGTATTTTTCTAATTTTTTTCTTTTTAAAACAAACAAAAAAAAGAATAGCAAATATAGGAGGCAACTTCCCACTCCTTCTCCATCCAAATTTTGAAGTGCAATAATATTTCTTAATCAAACCTTAAAAAACATGCAATATTGTATATATGTTATCGGGAGAATTTTTTTTTTCAAAAATAGTCCTCATAATTGTTCACTTTTCAAAAATTATGTGCAATGTATTATTGCATAGTGTTATATTTAAAAATTATGTGTAATACAGTGGTAATTATGAAATTTGAATCCTCTTGGTGAATGATTCACTAGAGACGTTCACTGACCCATTTAACCATGTAAAATACTAGACATACATGAGTTTTTACCCCAAACATACATTATAAATGTAATGGGGGACACTTCTCACTAAAGGACAATGTTAAACCTTGTCTTTTAGTGAGAAGTGGGCCCAATGCATTTATAATGTATGTTTGGAATAAAAACTCTTGTATGTGCAGTCATTCTCTTTAACCATACACTCTTGGTGAATAATTCAAAAAGTGGGTCAGTACGGCAAAATTTTCTATTCAAGAGAATACAATATTATGACCCTCAAAAGAACACTTGCAAAATAAAAATATAGGAAAGTGTAGGTAATAGTGGCTTAATAATAAAGAAAATAAAGCAGCAATACTGATATTCAAAATCGCCACCTTTAAGTTTTAACTAACCAAGCAAAATAATATAAATTGAAAATTATGTTGAAGAACATGTGAAACAATGGCACTAATGTACCACAATTACGGATTTGAATCCTATCCAGTGAAATACTAATTCACTAGAGTCGCCCATCTAACCACACATCTTGTTGATCATTTGTTGATCATAACAGAGGGCACACATTTTGATGCAAGATGTATGGTTAAATGGGTCAGTAAACGTCTCTAGAGAATTATTCACCAAGAGGATTCAAATTCCATAATTACCACTGTATTAAACATAATTTTTAAATATAACACTATGTAATAATACATTACACATAATTTTTGAAAAGTGAACAATTATGAGAACTGTTTTTGAAAAAAAATTCTCCCGATAACATATATACAATATTGCATGTTTTTTAAGGTTTGATTAAGAAATATAATTGCACTTCAAAATTTGGATGGAGAATGAGTGGGAAGTTGCCTCCGATATTTGTTATCCTTTTTTATGTTTGTTTTAAAAAGAAAAAATTAGAAAAATACTTGAACCAAAAGTGAGTTAGCATAATATATTGTATAGATTACAACTAGAAAAATAAATAACCTGCATCATTGTATCCTTATTTTTCAGCTATTAACCTGGTAATAAAAAGGCAAATAGATAACAACAAAAGATGAAAAAATAAAAAGACCATACAAAGTATAGAGTTTTACTAAGGAAATTAGCTCAGACGATCATGAAAGTTTTAAACACGTGCATGTTATGATTTTAGACCCAATAATGCTTTTCTTTCTAGATTTAGGACAACACCCATCACACCAGTAGATAAGAATTGAGAGATAGGATATGCAGCAGCAAATATTTCAGTTGGTTAATCAAAGAAAAAGATGCAATTATTTTCCAGTGACTAGTGGAGAGAAATATGCACCTAAATGAAGGACAAGAACTCACCTTGGTCAATAATATTCACTATAATAATTAAAGTTAATTCTGAAAGTTTTTATCAATATAATCCACTTTTTAAAAGTATTTACCAAACTGACCCATTTTTGAAAGTATTTATCAAAATGACTGCGCGGTCTTTGAAAGACTCTTTCAAAGACCGAGTAGGTTGTTTTGGGAATTAAAAAAAAGTAGATCGGTTTGGAAAAAACTTTCAAAAATTAGGTCGGTTTGAGAAAAAATTCCTAATAAACACTAGATATATCATGAAAGAATCAACAAAGGCTTAGGTTGATTCCTAGCTACCTCACAAATAATATTACTTGTATATCATGTAAGCCCGGCATCTAACATTCTAACTAGAGTCATCATCTTTCATGTCCCATTCTTCTCAATATCATTACATATTTATAAAGAACAAGGAATAGTTGCTTTTTATGAACCCACCCTCATAGAAATGCTGGAAATTTCACATTGCAGTTAATTTCTCTTTTCAGATTTCTTCGGAATTTGTATCCTAATTTTTCTTTTAAAAAATAAGAGGGTCAAACTTCACATTCTAAAGAAATGAGAGCATATCACCTAAGAACATCTCTAGGGCTGAGCCGAGCCAAGCCGAATACCTTCAGGTTCGAGTTCGACTCGTTTACGAAACGAGCTCAATTTTAAGCACGGCTCGAGCTTGGTTCGAGCCGAGCTTTGACCGAGCTTTGATCATATTCGAGCCGAATAGCTCGCGAGCTTAGCCTAAAAAAATAAAATAAAAAAATAAAACTCGAGCTCGGCTCGTTTACGAAACAAGCTCGGTTTTGAGCTCGAGCTCGATTCGAGCCGAGCTTTGACCGAGCTTTGACCTAGCTCGCGAATAGCTCGATTCGTTTGCAGCCCTAAACATCTCCAATGGAGAGTTTTATTTCTCATCTCTATAAATGGAATTAATATTTCTGGGAATATTCTATTATAGAGACTAGTATTTTTCACGTGTGATGCATGTTTTGATAAGAGTTGGAAGATTTTCACGTGTGATAGACGTGATAAGAAATAGTTTTGGAGTTTGACGTGTGTTGCACGTATTTGAGAAAAATATTTTGAAGAAAAAGTTACGATTTGTATGTGCAATGCACATGTTCATAAGTAGAATTGGAGTTGTACGCACAACAAATGTGTTAGTTTGGTGTTTAAAAAATATTGAAAATTTTTTTGCATGTGCATTGCACGTTTAAATAAGTGGAATTTTTTGTTTGTTTGTTTTTGTTGTAATCAATGGGAGAGTTGGATTTGCACGTGCAACGCACGGAATTGTATGTTGACAAATTACAACTCCAACTCTCCCATTATATATAGAGATGAGAAAATAAAGGGGCACTCCAACCATGCCCCTCCATAATTTATATAATATAATTTTTTCTCTAAAAAAATTTCTAAATTAGTTTTGCTGTAATAAATTTTACATTAAATTGCTTATATTAATAATTTGTTTTATACGGTTGGAAATGTCTCGCTGAGAGCTTTAAAATGAGCCTAATATTAGTACTTTTTGGAACTAATTTTAAATTATGAACATTTTTTCTTGTAGTAACAATTTGAAAAAAATCAAATATAAAATTATTTAGTAATTAATTTAATAATGTAATACAATATACAATTAATATTATCATTATATAATATAAATTAAACAATCGGAATAAAATAAAGAACCACTGATATAATTAATCCGTTCTCGTCATCACAAGGAAGTTAAAAGACAAAGAGGCTCATTTTGCACTTTGAAATGCATTAATTGAACATCTGTGGAAAAGACACGACAATGAAGTGATGTAACTTTTGATCTTATCATCTATCAATATTTGTAATGAATGCTGTTTATTTCTAATGAATGTTATTTATTATCAGGTAATCGAATTGAATTTGATATTAATTTGAAATTTAATTTGAAAATTTTGGTACAAAATTAATAATAAAAATTTAAATATAATGACAAATTACTAATCAATATTAAAATTATTCAATATTTCTTAAAAAAAATAATTAGTACTTTTTAATTAATGTTGATTTTAATTAACTAGTTTATAGTTATAAAAAGATACAAGTGGTATTTAAAAATTGTTCTGTGCAAATAGAGGGTTAAAAAAGGGGGGAAAGTGTGAAGGCCCCTTTATATTTGGAGAGAAATCTCCAAATATGAGGGGCTTGAGGTTAGCTCTAAAATAGAGCAGAGTTTTAAAGCCCCATTGGAGCTCAACTTTGCTCTATTTTATAGTTATTGAGCACCATTGGAGATGCTCTAAATACAACTCTATTTCTAACTCTATCATATGATTGGTTCATATATAATTTTTAAATGAAAAAATAAAGGTGTGGTTAATTGAGACCACTTACTTTTTAAAATTGGATCAATCATAAAGAGTTCCAGATGGAATTGCACATTTGAAGTGACATGCTATCATTTATCTTTTCTTTAAAATGAAGGCATATCTTTATATACTATCTTTAATGGGAAAGTTTTCAAACTTACAAACAATTTTTAATAATTTTTTGTCACAAAACAAACACGTGTGTTGGACGTACAACTCCAACTATATTTACTAGTAATATACACGTGCGATGCACGTATTATTTTTTTATGAAAAATAAAGTAAAAACTCTGATTGACATGTGCGATGCATGTCATAATAAATATGATTATATATTTTTAAAAGTAAATGCGAAGACTATAATAATGGGAGTGATGGAGTTGCAGCGTAAGTAGGTAGATTTACAACTCCAACTCTTCCATTAAAATAGTAGAAATTATATATTATATTATAGATAGATAGATAGTAATTTACACGTGTGATGCACATTTAATATATTTTAAAATTTTAAAGTAAAAAAATTGACATAGTGAGGACTCGAACCTGAGACCTCTTTCAAATTAGTTATGCATGTGCAATACATGCGTAGGTAGATTTACAAATTTACAAATGACACCAAGGCCTTCTCCCATTATAATATTAGAGATGAACATGTGCATCGCATGTACTAATCAAAGCTTTTCCTTCAAACTTTTTTTAAAATTACGTGTACCACTAGTTCAACACCAACTTTTTCAAACAAAAACCACTTTGTCACCAAACAAACTTATACATCGCACGTGCAACTCCAAACATATTTCTTAACACGTGCATCGCACGTGCAAATCAAAGTTTTTTCTTAATATTTTTAAAGATACGTGTATTTCCCGTTCAACTCTAATTTTTTTAAAATGAAGGCATTCATCGCATGCTTTAATTAATACGGACTTACGTGTATCACATGTTCATCTGCAACTATTTATCAAAATTGCATTGCACATGAAAATTACTAGTTGTTATAACTCAAGAGTTAGAGTTATGTAATTTATAGACAAACCAACTTAATTAATTTAATTTCAACCACAAATTTTTAAGTGAGAACTATATTAATCATCCATTTCTACTCAATTGTCACTTACCATGGCCCTTCATATGAAATAATAGCGTCTTTCATAAAAAATATTTACACTTTTAACTTGGTCATATGTATAATTTATTTATGACATAATTATTTACAAAAGTGTCTTTCATATGTATAATTGAGTCTCGCCCATAGACTCGCCGCCCTTTCTTCCTCAAGGATATCACACTTGATTTAGTCTGCCAAACCTAATGCATTCAAACAAATCTCATCCCAATTCTCATGCTTCATGTTGGTTGGCTTCCTTTCTTCTCCATCTAGGAAAAGATGCAAGCCCTTTTGAACCAATCTGCCTTATATGTCAACATTCAAGAGATTGAAATTGATCTTACCATCAAACTGCTTGATCTTCATGCTCTAATCTGCCATTTTCTCCAAGAAACTTGAACAAATCCATGAACATGATGCTCTGCAGATACCACTTGTTAGGGAATTATCACCTTTAGGATCGTGTTCAGTCTTCGACATGATAAATACAAATGACCAAGCAAATAATAGATCACACCAATCATAAAAAGCACACAATATTTGTCCTCGTTTGGACAAGCCCTAATTCGGGCGAAGAAAACTAATATATTATTCAACTATAGAAGACACAAGATTTACAACTTTCACCACGACTTTCTCTCTAGTCTAACAGAAAATATTTGTTATTTACAATGGAGAATTCACTCAACTCTCAGATGAAGTACTCTCTTCTTCTACTCGGCACTCAATAGAATTATATCATTTTTTGAACCGTTTACATTGATTATATAGAGGTCGAGAGAAATCTGTTAGAAAATTATTTTCTCTAGAATATGTTGTTGAGTTTTCGACACGATCAATACAAACTACCAAGCAAATACTAGATCACACCAATTACACAAAACACACAAAAATTATTCCGATTGGGGCTTTTACCTTAATACAGGGGAAGCAAGAATCGAGATATTATTCAACTAGAGAAGATACAAGAATATTACAATTCTCACCACGATCCTCTCTCAAGCCTAACTAAAACTATTTGCAGTTTACAATGGAGGAATCTCTCACCTCTCAGATGAAGTACTCTCTTCTTATATTCGGCACTCAACAGAACCATATCTTTTTTAAAACCATTTAAATTGATTTATAGAGATCTAGAGAAACCCTAGTTTGATAACTTGATACATTAACCACTCAATGAATACTAAATAGATAACCATACGTTGAGAGACATACGATCTAATTTGAAGACAAAGTTGGGCTTCACACGAATCCCCAAGACCTGACCCAAAACTATAGCAGCCATGCAAGACGGTGGACTGCTCATGATGGCGGTCGATCGCAATCATCAAGAACCTGACCCGAGGGGATGAAAGTCGAATGTCCCCTTATCTGTTGCTGCTGTTATTGGCTGGCTGCTTCTTCTTTCATGCTTTAGTCTCTGCTCCGATTATCTCATCGTTTCATCGTCTTCTTCATCGAACATGTGTATGCAAGACTTATAAGCCCAACAATCTCCACCTTGGATTGGATATTCATGAATACACACCCATGTGATTGAAACTCTTCTTTACTCTTTCATCTCCGCTTTGTAAACAAACCTGGTTCTATGGATTCTTCTGCTAGTTAAATCTATCTCCACCTATTTTCCTTCAAACGTATGCCATCTTTAAGGGCACTCCCAAGTAGATGTTATCATGGAGGTGTCACCCTCCACACGAACTCCACCTGCCCCAAAGTTCTCTCCATCGTCCAACGGTATTCGAATGTTGCAGTCTCATTTCGATGATTCTAGTGACGACTTACTAAATGATGCCTTAGGAACAATGAGTTTCCAAACACTCAGCCAAGTTTTCCTGCTCTAACAAAACTGGTAAAGGTTGTGCTAACCCTCCCCAATCTCCATTTTACTCTTCATCACCTTACGACGACTCTCCCAAACTGTTAATACTCTACATCGAGCTGTGTACCTACTGCCCCGAGAATAAAGAGTCCCCAAGGTATCAGATTCTGCTTTAGTACTGAAATATTCATGACCTCTTCTAGTGTGAACTACCATCTGGCGTCTCTAATTCAACCGTTCTCTCACCCACCACTTAACAAATCTCACCAGTTATCATTCTCACACTACGACCTGTTGTAGACTTATAAGTAGAAAATATCTCGCTATCAGAGCAAATATGATAAGAACTTCCTGAATCAAGATACCAACTCGAATCCACATATGAAGAACTTAAAACAAGAAGACCCAATTCAAAATCACTAGATTTACCTGAATTAGTGGACTGAGTATGTTGGCTTAATCACCTCCTGTATTAGCACCCTTCTGACTCAGTCACTTGCGACAGTCTCTCTTATAATACCTAATTCCTCTACAATAATGGCAACGAATCTTACTCTTGTGTGCCCTATTCCTTTCAATTGAAGTATCGTTATCCACCGCCAAACAACCTATAGAAATAGATCCCCCTTTATGAGTCTCCCCCCTTAGTTCATCTTCTTTCAAATCCTTATTCACCTTGACCACTGTAAGACTCTCCTTGACAGATTTTTCATGTAGCATAGTTATCAAGTGATCATAAGATTCTGACAGTGAATATATCAAGTTGAAAGATTTATCATCTTCGCTAAGATCATCAGTGTTAATCACCTTTAGTTCAGATTTTACCTTATTGAACTCCACAATATGATTTTGGAGATGAGTACCTTCCTTCATTGAGAAACGAAATAGCTTCATCTTCCAATACATCTGATCCAACAACGACGATCCCAAATAGTCAGATTTCAGTCTTGCCCATAGACTTGCCGCACTGTTCTCCTCAACAATATTACACTTGACTTCGTCCGCCAATTGCAGTCGGATTAAACTCAAGATCTTCAAACAAATCTCACCACATTTGTCCTGATTCATGTCGGTTGGCTTCTTCTCTTCTAGAACAAGGTGCAAGTCCTTCTAAACTAATACATCGTACATGTCCACCTTCCTTAGATTGAAGTTGATCTTACTGTCAAAATGCTTGATTTTTGTCTTTTAATTTGTCATCTTCTCCGAGGAACTCGAACAAACTCAAGAACCTATCGCTCTGATATCACTTGTTAGGAAATTATTCCCTCTAGAGGATCTTGTTAAGTGTTCAACATGATCAATACAAACCGCCAAGCAAATACAAAGCACACAAGAATTGTCCCGATCGGGGCTTTGGCCTTAATTCGGGGGAGGAAGAACCGAAATATTATTCAACTAGAGAAGATACAAGAATATTACAATTCTCACCAAAACCCTCTCTCAAGCCTAATTGAAACTACTTGACGTTTATAATGGAGAAATCTCTCAACACTCAAACGAAATACTTTCTTCTTTTATTTGTCACTCAATAGAATTATATCTCTTGTTTAGTCGTTTACATTGATTTATAGAGATCTAGAGAAACCCTAGTTTGATACACTTGGTACATTAACCACTCCATGAATACTGAATAGATAACCATACGTTGAGAATCGTACGATCTAAGTTGAAGAAGAAGTTGAGCTTCACACGAATCTCTAAGATCCAACCCAAAACTGCATTAGCTGTGCAAGACGATCGACTACCCATGATTGTGGTCAATCGCAATCATCAAGAATCTGGCCTGAGGGTGTAACAGTTGACTGTCCCCTTCTCTGTTGCTGCTGCTATTAGTCAGCTGCTTCTTCTCCCCTTCTTCAATCTTCGCTCTGATCCTCTCAGCGCTTCATCATCTTCTTCATCGAACATGTGTATGTAAGACAATAAACCCAACAAAATCCTAGTTTGATATCTTGATATAATAGTCATCCATGTATACTGAAGAGATAACCATACGTTGAGAGCTGTATGATCTAACTTGGTGATGAAGTCGGTTCCAAACGAATCACCCAACAACATCTTCTCTTTACATCGAACAAGTATGCTTGACATAAACCTAGCAAAATGTGGGTCAGAGAACTGTGGTAACTGCATTTTATGTTTGAAGTCCCCGAGATATGTACTAGAGATATCAAAATGCAAAGTCTTTGGTGCAAAAATATGGCAAACCCGACTTATTCATTATTATGACTTGCAATCTGACATAGATGGAAATCTCTAACGAATTACTTTCAGGGCAGCTTTCACATGACCGGCCAGATTTAAGAACAAGAATCCTTCATTCTAAACTGGAAGGGCTTAAGAAAGATATATTTGACAGAGAAGTACTTGAGAGTCATTGTACATGTTCATGTCACTGGAATTCAAAAGCATGGATTGCCTCATGCTCATATTTTAATTAGTCTTGATGATAGAGATAAACTCATTTCTCCATATTATTATGATGGTATAGTAAGAGCATAAATTCTAGATCGCGATGCAAAGTCTGAACTATATGAGGTTGTGTTGAGACATATGATTCATAGACCTTGCGGGCATTTCAGTCATAAATTAACTTGCATGAAAGATGGAAAATACAAAAAAAAAATGTATCCCAAAAAATTTGCCTCTACAACTCCATAAGGAGAGAACTCATATCATGTATATCGACAACGAGATACTCGTTGATATATCTCTCTAAGGGAGTGTAGCATCCCGGTCCCAGCTCAGCTGCGCACACGACTACGTGCGCGCATACGTGAAAGAACGGAAACAAAACTCTAGCCACGCTAACCTCAGGCACCATCAAAAGGTGGGTTAACCCGTTAGGTACCTTTCTCATTTGGCAATTCCTATATAACTCACATTCTCTCTCTTCATTCCTCCGATATGGGATTTACCCCAAGCATCCACGCCCAAGTGCCGCACCCCATTCTTTCTCCATCATTCACATTTTTGTCCTTTAGTGAATATTAATGCCATAGCCTCATAGTTCAATCCTATAGGCCACTTTAGTCATTCAATTAATCCAAGCCCAGTAGGATCCTTCTATATGCCAATAACCAACAACCAACCACTTCTAACATATTTTATTATATATAATAATAATAATAATAATAATAATAATAATAATAATAATAATAATTACTATTATTATTATTATTATTATTATTATTATTATTATTATTATTATTATTATATTTCTATATAATATTATATATATACACTCTTAAGTACGGGGTGTTACAGGGAGAACTCTAACTAGTTGATTGATAATAGATGGGTGGTTCCTTACAACCTATGGCGGTTGAAAAAAATATTATTGCCATATAAAAGTTGATTTTTTTAGTATAATTTATGTTAAGTATATCTATAAATATGTTTACAAAGGACCTTATCGTGTGTCCTTTCATGTGCGACCAGGTAATACTACAGATGAAATATCACAATATGTTGATGCCCATTGGATATACCCTGAAGAAGCTGCCTGGAAAATATTCAACTTTCCTATGACTTAAATGTATTCTTCGGTTCCCCATTGCAAATTCTCTTGCTAAATCAACAAGAAGTTTTATATTATGCTCATCAATTAATTGAGAATGTACTTGATGATGATCGAATGCAAAAAATGATGTTGACAGAGGTCTTTACAAAAAATAATGAAGATCCTAAAGCAAAAAAATATATGTATAAGGAGTTTCCGGAGCATTATAAATGGAAGGACACTTAACATAAATGGAACAAGAGACAAATTAATATTCGTCATTTCCCCTCGAGAAGGTGGTCTCACTACTATTTAAGAATGTTGCTAAATCATGTTAGAGGTCCATTATCATTTGACCACTTGCTTATTGTAAACGGGATTAGATATCCAACATTTAAGCAAGTAGCATGAGAGTTTCGAGATTAACTACAAAACTCTTAATCAAGAATGAACATCTAGAAAGCTGGCAAGACATATATACAAAAAATGTTGTCTACAGGGATGTGTTCATGAAATGTCATGGAACATCAAATTAAATGGTAAGTTGGTATATAAATGTACATGATTTTTTCAGTTTTACACTTAAAAATATATACATATTGTTGTGCATAGCTGTGAGAAAAAAATGAATTAGATTATCAACAAACATTATTTGTTATTTCTCTTTGTTAACTACACTTTATATTTATACTTATTCTATGCAAGAAAGCTGATGTGCAAGGAGAAAGCTAAAAAATCACATTGGTTTTGTAATTAGTTGGTTGGTGTTGCTTCAACTTCAATGGTTGGATTAAAGTAAGTAGGATTCTACCATTTTTTTGTTATCTTTGTTGCAAGTTTGTTCTCAAATTTTGATCTTCGCTAATAAACAAAGAGTCTGATGGTTGCATGGGGTCTGATGGTTGCTTGCACTAATAAATGAGTCTTTGTATATCTAGAAGGAAGAAACAACAATGCTCTCATTATAAAATTGTGTATGTGTATAATTCTTGTAATTATTAGAAAAATAATGCATTTTAAAAAATGCCTTCGCAGGTGCAGGTGCATCAGCGACAACGAGGGATACACATCAATGCGTAGAGACGGAGGAAGTTGAATGTAGAACTGTAGTAGGAAACTTGGCAGTGTTATGGATGATGATAGCTTAATTATTATGTGTACACTATTAACTTTGTTAGGTTATCGCCCTATTGGGTAATAAATATATGAACTATACAATGATGACTATAGTGGCTTAATTGCTAATTATTCTCTTTTATTTCAAAACAAAATTTTGATATATAGCTTGCTATTTTGGCAGTTAAATAATTTACTATCTCTTTTCTTATGCACAATTCGTTTAATTTGATGACTACTTTTTATAGGTATGCATCGCACGTGCATTACATTTGTTTTCTTTAAAATGAAGGCGGATTCAATTCTCGCTTTTCTGGATTTAATAACATACTAGTAACCTGCACGTGCGATGCACGTTCTAATCAATTTTTTAAATATATTTTATAAAGTAAATAATAAAACGTAATCTGCCATCGAACTTGAGACTTCCCTTTACTCATACACACTCTTTACAAAATACCCCTAGTGGCACAAACTTTTATTTTATATCTGTGGTACTTTTGTAAATAATTATGTTGTAAATATATTTGAACTTTGAGGGCATTATAGCAAACTAACAACAGTTGAGTAAATGAATGGTTAATATAACTCATACTTACAAATGAATGATTGAGATTAGATGGTTGAATGTCTACAAATGACAACCCCAACTCTCCCATTATAATATTAGAGACTAGTAATGTACACTTGAGTTGCATGTCTTATTATTATTATTTTTTAAATAAATAAAAACTTTGACATAGTTGGGACTCGAACTTGAAACCTCATTCATATTAATTATACACGTGTGTCACACGTGTTGATAGATTTACAAATGACACTAAGATCTTCTTCCATTATAATATTAGAGATTAGAGATTAGAGATAGAGATTAGAGATTTATGTATTTATGTTGGGTTCCTTCCTTAATTGAGAATAATATGGAATTCTCTAGAGATGTGGAGTATCCTAGAGCTTCATGGAAGAGTGTGGAAGGAAGTTGAAAGGTATAGTTTCATGGAGATCTCTAGAAATGAAGAATTCTAGAGAGTTGGTATAGTTTCATGGAGATCTCTAGAAATGGAGAATTCTAGAGAGTTAATCTCCACCCTTGGATCAAATTAATCTCCACCGTTTATTGTGGGTGTGGAGTAGTATAAATAGGGGTTGAAATCTTCATTCCTACTCACCCCAAAAACAAGTTCTTGTAATTCAAAGTGAGAGTTAGAGAGCTACTTTGAGAGAAAGTAAGATAACTTGAGAAGTTCTAATTCTCAAGCTTGAGTGAGCCACAAAATTGTGAGAGTGTGTTATAGAGAGTGAAATTCTTGTAATCCTACTACTCTTTGTATAGTAGAAGAATCTCCATTTGAGTTGTAAATCTCTCTTGCATCTATTTCTATCTATATCTTCAAGTGCCCATCTTAACTTCACGAAGCGGGAAAATACCGAGTTTTTCCCAACAGTGGTATCGGAGCCAGGTTCATACACCGTCGTCATCATCTCGTGTGGTTTAAGATGGAGGACATCGTCACCCATGATAGAGATATGTTCAAACTCACCGCCAACAACTACTCGTATTGGAAGCCGATGATGGAAGATCATCTATATTGCAAAGACTTACATGAGCCCATCATCCACAATACCAAGGTAGGAGGAAAGAGCGATGCAGAATGGGAGTTGCTCAATCGAAAAGCCGTTGCCATGATCCGTAAGTACATCGACCGATCTCTCTTCGAGCATGTCTCTACGTATACAAATGCTTATGAATTATGGACAAAGCTTGAGTCCATGATTCAAAAGAAGACGCCTCGTAACAAAGCCAATTTAGTTCGACGGTTGGTGAAGTTGGAGTATAAGGATGGTCAAAGCATGATTGAGCATTTGAATAATTTCAAGGGGCTCGTAAATCAGCTAATGAAAACTGAATTGAAGATTGAAGATGAGTTGCAAGCCCTTTTACTCCTTAGCTCATTGCCTGAAATTTGGGATACACTCGTGATTACACTTAGTAACTCAACTCCTGAAGGAAAGCTCACCATGGATACCGTCAGTGATAGCTTTCTTGGTGAAGAAGCAAGGAGTACGAAACGAGGTGATTCTGTCTTTTCCGAGGCAAATGTTTTCAAAAATCGGGTAAAGAATGATGGTAGTAGACGTAGCAAGGGCCGAGAATCAAACCAATCCCAAGGTAGATCCAAATCACGATCAAAGATTACATGCTATTACTGTGGAAGGACGGGCCACAAGAAAGCAGAGTGTCGATCCTTCAAGAGAGATCAAAAGGCGGGTGATGTGAAGTCAGACCAAATCAAGAAGCAAGAAGAGAAGAGTACTACCGCTGTTGCTGCAAAAGAAGAACTGATTTATCTCATTGGAGAAGGCAATTTCCTAAACATTGCCTATGATGATAGTTCTTGGATTATCGATTCTGGTGCTTCCTTCCATGTCACTCCCCATGGAAGTTTCTTCTCATCCTACCAAAGCGGTGACTTTGGTACGATGCAAATGGGAAATCAAGATAGGAGCAAAATTGTCGGGATAGGTGACATCATCCTTACAACAAGCACTGGATGCAAGCTTGTCCTAAAAGATGTGAGATAAGTCCCAGCTATGCGTCTCAATCTTATCTCTGCTGGAAAGCTTGATGATGTGGGTCTGGTGAATTACTTTGGTGAAGGAAAGTGGAAGATCACCAAAGAAAGTTTAGTCGTGGCTCGAGGAAAGAAGGAGGGGTCATTGTACGTGATGCAAGCCAAGCTCTGCAAAGGGGAGGTGAATATCACCACCGATGATATGGATATATGGCATAGACGACTTGGACACATAAGTGAGAAAGGTCTTCACATACTCGCTCGTAACCAAGTTCTTCCTGATGTGAAAGGTAAAACACTTGATCCTTGTGCTCATTGCTTGGCTGGAAAACAACATAAAGTTGCTTTCAAAAGATCTTCTCCACCCACAAGGAGAAAGAATATCTTAGATCTTGTACACACCGATGTGTGCTCAATGTCCGAGACGTCCATTGGCGGTGCATCATATTTTGTCACCTTCATCGATGACCATTCAAGGAAGGTGTGGTTGCACTTATTAAAAACAAAGGATCAAGTGCTTGATGCATTCAATGAGTTTCATGCCTGAGTGGAATGCGAGACAGGAAGGAAGATCAAATGTGTCCGATCAGACAATGGAGGATAGAGGTCCCTTTGAAGCCTATTGCAGAAAATATGGGATAAGACTAGAGAAGACTCCACCCAAGATACTGCAGTTAAATGGATTAGCCGAGAGAATGAATCAAACTATTGAGGAAAGAGTTCGATGTGTGCTCTCTCATGCCAAATTGCCTAAGTCATTCTGGGGGGAAGCTGTGATGACCGTTGTTGACGTCATCAACCTTTCACCATCGGTACCTTTGTACGGAGCTATCCCAGAAGAAGTTTGGTCAAGCAAAAAGGCTACCTACAATCATCTCAAGGTGTTCGGATGCAGAGCATTTGTTCACATACCCAAAAACGAGAGAGCCAAGCTGGATGTAAAGACAAAGGAATGCATCTACCTTTGCTCGCCAAAGGATGAGTTTGGATACCAACTTTGGGATCCAATCAACAAGAAGATTGTTCGTAGCCGAGATGTGGTATTCTTCGAGGACCAAACAATTGAAGATATCCAGAAATTGGAGAGGCCAAGATTGAGAAGCAACTGTAGTATAGACCTTACACCGGCTCATCAAGAGGAAAATGTCACACCAGAAAATAATGAAGCTGAAGATCTCGAGCCTATCCTAGAGCCAAATAATCTAGAGACTCAAGATGAGTCAAGCTCTCCACTAGAGTTGAGACGATCTTCGAGAGACCGAAGACCATCTACTCGTTATCCCACGGAGGAGTTTGTGACGGTCACCGATGAAGGGGAGCCTCAAAGTCATAAGAAAGCCATAACTGACACTCATAAAGAAGAGTGGATAAAAGCCATGCAAGAGGAGATGCAATCCTTGCATGAGAATCATACTTACGAACTAATGGAGCTTCCAAAAGGAAAAAGAGCCTTGAAGAATAAGTGGGTGTATCGAATCAAGACCGAAGATAGTAGCTCGAAGCCTCGCTACAAAGCTCGGTTGGTTGTTAAGGGATTCAGTCAAGAGAAAAGTATTGACTTTGAAGAAATATTTTCTCCGGTGGTAAAAATGTCATCCATCTGTATTGTTCTTGGCCTAGCAGCGATACAAGACTTGCAGATCGAATAACTCGATGTCAAGACAGCATTCCTCCATGGAGATCTAGAGGAAGAGATCTACATGGAGCAGCCAGAGGGGTTCAAAGTTCCTGGCATAGAGAATTTGGTGTGCCAGCTAACGAAGAGTCTATATGGCCTTAAGCAAGCACCAAGACAGTGGTACAAGAAGTTAGAGTCCTTCATGGCAGAACATGACTTCAAGAAGACGGAAAGCGATCATTGTGTCTTCACAAAGAGGTATGGAGGTGGCGATTTCCTCATACTCTTACTCTATGTTGATGATATGTTGATTATTGGACTAGATCGCACAAAAATTGATGCTTTGAAAAAAGATCTAAGCAAGAGCTTCGCCATGAAAGATTTGGGACCGGCTAGATAAATCCTTAGAATGAGGATCACTCGTGATAAATCAAGAAAGTTATTGTGGCTATCACAAGAGAAGTACATTGAGAAAGTGTTGGAAAGATTCAACATGCACAAAGTGAAGCCGGTCAACACCACTTGCTGGACACTTCAAGTTGAGTATGGAGCAAAGTCCAACAAGTGAGGAAGAAAAGAAGGAAATGAAGACGATGCCATATTCATCCGCGGTAGGTAGTCTTATGTATGCAATGATATGCACAAGACCCGACATCGCCTATGCAGTTAGTGTTGTTAGTCGCTTCTTGGCCAATCTGGGGAAAGAGCATTGGGATGCAGTCAAATGGATCTTTCGGTATCTACGAGGTACTTCCGAAAAGTGTTTATGTTTTGGAAATGGAAAATCTGTGTTAGAAGGATACACAGATGCAGATTTAGCTGGCGACGTTGATTCTAGGAAATCAACATCAGGATACCTAACTACTCTAGCAGGGGGAGCTGTTTCGTGGCAATCAAAGTTGCAAAAGTGTGTTGCTTTGTCCACTACCGAAGCTGAGTACATCACAGCTACTGAAGCTTGCAAGGAGATGTTGTGGATGAAGAATTTACTGCTAGAGCTAGGAGTAGTCCAAGACAAGTATGTCTTGAAGTGCGACAATCAAAGTGCAATTTACTTAGCAAAGAACTCTACCTTTCATTCTCGCACAAAGCACATTGATACAAGGTATCATTGGACCCGAGAAGCTCTCGAAGAAAGGCGCATACACCTTGAGAAAGTTCACACGGAAGAAAACTTGTCCGACATGATGACCAAGGTAATACCGACAAATAAATTTGAGGATTGTTGTCAAGGTGCCAGTTTACTACTACCTCCCAATTAAGTCAGGAGGGGGAGATTTGTTGGGTTCCTTCCTTAATTGAGAATAATATGGAATTCTCTAGAGATGTGGAGTATCCTAGAGCTTCATGGAAGAGTGTGGAAGGAAGTTGAAAGGTATAGTTTCATGGAGATCTCTAGAAATGAAGAATTCTAGAGAGTTGGTATAGTTCCATGGAGATCTCTAGAAATGGAGAATTCTAGAGAGTTAATCTCCACCCTTGGATCAAATTAATCTCCACCGTTCATTGTGGGTGTGGAGTAGTATAAATAGGGGTGGAAGTCTTCATTCCTACTCACTCCAAAAACAAGTTCTTGTAATCCAAAGTGAGAGTTAGAGAGCCACTTTGAAAAAAAGTAAGATAACTTGAGAAGTTCTAATTCTCAAGCTTGAGTGAGCCACAAAATTGTGAGACTGTGTTGTAGAGAGTGAAATTCTTGTAATCCTACTACTCTTTGTATAGTAGAAGAATCTCCATTTGAGTTGTAAATCTCTCTTTCATCTATTTCTATCTATATCTTCAAGTGCCCATCTTAACTTCACGAAGCGGGAAAATACTAAGTTTTTCCCAACAATTTAGACTAACTCATCCCCTAAATGTTTTCATCTTTGTTTCTCTCATTTACTCGCTTTTCATGCCTATTTCAATATGTTGCCGCTGATTTCGGTGTGAGGGTAAACAGATGAGATTTGTGAGTTCGGGAAGACCTGAACAGCAGATCCTAGCCTTCAGATCCTTGTCGCAACCTGCAAGGAAGTGTGAAACACCGGGGTTGATTCCGGCGATGCACCCTCCGACGCTCTTGTCAGTAACCAGTGGTGATTAAAGAAAGAGCTTAAGGTGGCAAAAGAGTGATTACCTGGTCACAGTGGTAGAGGGGAGGTATTTATAGTCGCCTGAGGAGAGATTAGAGGCTTGATTCCCTGTGTAACTGCTAGGAGGAAAATCCTCAATCTGTTTAGGGAAACTAACCCCTGATTCCCGGTGAGAGCAAATCAGGCCCGTTGACTTGGTCAAATCAGTGACCCTGATTTGTCTCTTATTGGTCTGGGTTCGTTTCGGGTCGGGACCCATATCCGGTTGGAGTGGATTCTTTTGCGGGTTATTGGGTCTGTGAGAAGGAGACCTAGTACCCGCCTTGGATCCACTTGCATGGGAAATTACCTTTTTACCCTCGAGCTTCGAGATTCTCGCCCAATCTGGACGGTTTCGATTTAACCCATGGTCTTCTCCTGACTCTGACTGCTCCGAAGTGAGTGTCAGGGTCAGGAGATCATGGTGGACGAGGTGATGACCCTAGTCTGAATCCGAGGGTCGGAGTTTGCTTCAGGAGGACGGGTGGTCGTTCTTCTACCGTGATCTTCTCCCGATTCTGACAGCCTCGGCGTGGGTGTTAGAATCAGAGGATCATGGTAGGAGAGGTGATGACCCAAGTCCGGATCCAAGAGACTGCAGTTTCAGAATGGAGGCGTGCTGATCCGTTATTGATCGGGCCCCGTGACTCGGTGGTTTCTCTCTAATCCTTGAACAAATAGAGGCTTCGGCTATGAGGCCGGGGCCTTTGCTTTGCTCGGGGGTTAGAAGAATGCCGACTGAGAAGTGGGGCCCGGGGTGCTCGCCGAGGGCGGTGCCTTAGAACTTTTAATCAAAATTTTTCAAGCTTTATTTAGTCAGAGGTTGGCCATCGGGGGGAGAGGTTGTCCGGGCGACATTATGAGCCGACCGGGGTCTGAAGCCACGGTCGTCCGAGCGGCGCGAAGCAATCTGAACCGTCGGATGTTGACATGCATCTCGAGACGGGCACACTTCTCAAGGAAACACTTTTAGTGCCCTTGACGAGATCTGGGCCGTCTGATCGAGATCTTACATGGAAGTTGAGGAGGAAGTGTATTTTCCCCGTTTGCAGGGTCGGAATTGCACTTTCACGGATTCCGACCGGAGCCCTTCATGGTTTGGACTGCATGTGACTCGGATGCTGATCATGTTTTGCCGAGCGACGTGGTTTGGTGAGAAGTTGAAGCGGTTTTGGGCCTTCGTGATGTTTCGTGAGCGGCCCAAGAAGTCCAAGGGACGTTCTTTTTTCCCTATAAATCTTCACCCCCCCTTAATCTAAGCTTCACTGTTTACTTTTACTTTCTCTCTTCAGTTTTCACTTTTACCTTCGAAGTTTTCAGCTCCTTGGTGGTGGTGCTAGCTGTCGCGGCGAGGCGTTCCTTGTTTCCGGTGATCTTTTTCCGACCGCAGCTGTCACTTCGAGGTCAGTCTCCTTTCTCTCTCTCTGAAAATGGTTAGGATTACGTCTTCGGATGAGACCCCCGCCTCGGAGCAAGCAGTAGGCCGAGGAGGTAAAGGGAAAGAGGTGGTGGAGCCGACCGATCAGCACGTCGTGCGTCCGGATAGGGAGGGCGAGGTGGCCGAGGCACCTCAAAGGGTCGAGGCGGTGCCTCACAAGGGTAAGGCGGTGGTCACGTTCGTGGAAATGCCGAAGATAGCGGGAGCGTTCGGTCGGCAGCCCATTGCTCTGTCGAGCGTGGGAGGCGTACGGGACTATGCCGAGGACATCTTGGAGAAAGTGACCCAGGGCACGGCTAAGGCGGTGGAGGAGAATGAACCGAGAGAGCTGTCCGAGGTGGACCATACCATCTCGTCTCTTACGGAGGCCGACCTTCACCTGATCCGAAAGGGCTTCCGGATCCCTGCCGACTACGGACTGCTCCTCCCCGGGCCGGATTTCCGAGCCAATACGAAGTCTTCATCAGATGTGTGCGTCTTTCCAGTTGACTCCCTCATTGCTGGACTTCGTTTTCCCTTCCACCCGTTCGTTGTGGATGTCTTGACTTGGTACGGTTTGAGCCCCGCCCAGCTGATGCCGAACACTTGGAGGCACGTCATGGCATTCGTCCTCCGGTGCCAAGAGGTTGGTGCCGAGCCGAGTATGTTTCTCTTTCGGAATCTCTACCGACCTTGCCAGCCAAGGCGAGACGAACAAAGGTTTTATCTTTCGCCCCGAACGGGCGTGAAGCTGATCGAGAATCCGGACTCGATCAAACATTGGAAGGAGAAATATTTTATCATCTAAGCCCCTGCGCCGTGGGTGATACCGACAGTTTGGGCGAAGGATGGCCTGCCTAAGCGAACCAAGAAGGAGGCGGTGCTGAGTGACGAGGAGGCAGAGGTCCAGAAGAAGCTCCTCGCCCTGCCAGCGCTAAGCTGGAAGGATATTACCGAGGAGGATCTGTTCCGAGGGGGTCTCAGTCCGATCGACCCTAGTATGCTTTTGGTATTTATGCTCTTTGCTTAAAGTTCATGAAAATTTTTCTAAGTTTTTTCATTCGGCTTGTGCAGGGACGATGAAGCTGGACTACAAAGCTCTGATGGCGAAGGGCAGGTCGGAGCAGGAGACGAAGAAGAAGAGGCCTTCGGCGGGGTCCCAGGGCGGCCGAGCCTCGAAGAAGCCTTCGGTCGAGAAGGCTATCGACCAGCCGGAGGTCATGGTCCTCGAGCAGGGGGAGGTCATGATCCTCAACCCTCCTGCCTCGGTTGCACCGACACCGACTTCGAAGGGGGACGCTCCCGGTTCGTCGAGCGGTGCGTTCGGCGTGAAGGAGGTGCTGTCCCTCCAAGTTCTGCCTCTCACTGCCGAGGCAGAGACGATTTTGACCGAGCATCACAAGCAGATCTTCATCCCTGACTGGCAGGTGATGAATGTTGACGGCTTCTTGGGCGACAGCAACATCTGCATGGAAGTGGTGAGGCACCTGCCGACCCCAAAGGATCGAGCGACCCTGAAGGCCGGGCTAGCAGGGGACGCCGCGATGCAAATCGCTCGGAACACCATGTCGGTAAGTGGGCCGAGCTCCCTCGTTGAAACTTTGAAATTTTTCCAAGTTCTTAGGTTCGGGTTCTAATGTGTTGCTCTTTTTCAGACCCTTTGCCACTTCAACTTCCTGCTCGAGGAATTCGCGAGCAAGGAACAGGAACATGAGAGGGAGAGGGTGGAGCGTGTCAAGGTTGCGAAGCAGCTTGATGCCGAGCAGCTTCTCTCGGCGAAGAAGGGCACCGAAGTGACTGGGCTGGAGAAGCAGCTGGCCGACGCGATTCAGCTGTCGACAGACGCGGCGACCAAACTTGAGGCCTCGGAGAAGAAGGTTGCCGAGCTGAAGGAGGAGCTGGCCAATGCTCGGTCGGAAGTGGAGAGGGCTCGAAAGAGGGCCGAGAAGATCATGGCCAAGCACCGGAGGAAGGTGAAGAAGGTGAAGAAGGCTGTGCAGGAGGAGGCCGCGCAACATATGCTCCAGAACATGGAGGAGGCCTATGGCCGAGCCTTGCTCCATGTGGCCGCCAGGAACCCGGGCTTCGACACGTCTCCCTACCGTTTTTATGACCCCGTGGAGGGGGAGGAGGAGGTTCCCGTGGGGTTGCTCAACCCCGAGGGGGAGACGGAAGGTGTCCAGGGTCCGGGCAAGACCGAGGCCGAGGCCGAGGAGGATGGCGACTCCGAGGAGGAGAGTGGGAGTGAGGACGAAGACTAGGGCGAGGGCAAGAATAAGGCCGAGGGGTCGACGGACCCGAACGACAAAAAGGTCGACCCCTGACTTGTTAGCCTCTTTTAGTCTTTCGTAGTTTTGCTCTTCTTTTTGTAAGCCTAATTGCGGACTGGCCACCGCTTTTGTAAACTTGTTCTCGGTTTTGAATGAAAACACTTTGTTTGGACAAAATTTATCCAAGTGTCGAGTCTCGGATTTTGTGTTTGATTCGGCGTAGAATTATCCAAGTGTGGGGTCTCGAATTTATCTCTGATTTTCAGGTAAGGTTCGGCCCGGTTACGGAGGTTGCACACCTTCGTAAGGAGCTGGCCAAAACGAAGGGTGAGCTCTCGAACAACCGACAGAGGCGGTTTCTCATGCTCTCGAAGTTGGAAGAGACGAAGGCAGCTATGCGGAAGTATTGTCGCGAGTTGTGGCAACTGCGGAAACAACCCCAAGCCCCTTGTCCCGGTGGCGAGGTCGAGCGGCTTCGTAGAGAGCTTACTACCACCGAGCGGAAGAATGACGAGCTCTTGGCCGAGGTTCAACACATGGAATTAGCGGAGAAAGAGCGCTCGGCGGCGGAGGAGAAGCTAACTTCCGAGCTGGAGAAGGCATCGGCCGAGCGCAAAAGGCTGTTGGCCGAGGTCGACAGGCTGAGAAGGATCACGATAGATAGGGGGATCGAGGTGACCCACTTCCGACGACTCGCGACCGATAATGCCAATGTCTTGGGCTCGTCAAGGCCTTCTCGTTCGAAGAAGTTGGTGAATGACGATACTCTGAGAGACAGAATTATTGAACTGGAGGAAGAGGTCGCGTCACTCAAGCCTCTGCCAGAGAGGGCCAACGTCCGCAGCACGTCGTGCACTCATGAAGAGAGCGAGAGGGGGATTTTCTTCTACGAACTCGTGACACGCTTGCCTGCGGGCAGGCGGAGCCCTGCCGACGCTCAGAGTAGTGCTGCCGTCTCGTCGAGCGGGGCCTCAGTCGGCGCCACAGTTAGGGTCAGCAGCGAAGGGGGGTCACGTTTTGTGGGTTTAGGATCGGGCTCGGAGGGCAGAGCTCGTCGTCCTCGCATTTCCCTAAACCGAAGCGTTCCCCTTCCGAAGAGACCCAGATCACGTTGTTTCATGTTTTTCCTTGTTGCTGTAAAATTCTATTGTTGGGTCCGTCTCGTTGTATGTAGAATTAATATGTCTGAATATGAATCCGAATTTTTGATTTGGAAAATTTTAAAGTGTTGGGCTTCGGCGATGTTTTGAAGTTTTGCTATTTGTTTTTTCCTTTTTTCAGCTCGAGGCGGCCAACCCGTATACTGATTCCTACGGCTCGGATGATGACTCTGAATCCGAGGCCACTTCTGGGACGATGGCTGTGAGTCCTAGGAGTGTCGAGCTGGAGTTACGCCGAGCTGAGAGTGAGCGGGCCCACCTTTTGTCTGTCCACGACCAACGGGAACCTGAGATCCAACGCCTGGAGAATAGGATTGCCGAGTTGAGCCCTGCAGGAGGGGACGAGGATTCGCAGACCGCCTTCAGCAATGCTCTTCGGGTCAAGTGCATTCGGCACAACCAGTCGAAGATTATAGTCGAGCGGGACGATTTGCTCTCGGAGATCCGACACCTGCAGACCGTGGTAGCGAAGCTCCGGAAGGATGCGGGGGAGCCGTCAGCCGAGGAGGACGGACA
The DNA here is from genome assembly GCA_017893485.1 of Hemerocallis citrina. Taxonomy (NCBI): domain Eukaryota; kingdom Viridiplantae; phylum Streptophyta; class Magnoliopsida; order Asparagales; family Asphodelaceae; genus Hemerocallis; species Hemerocallis citrina. The sequence goes on along the minus strand of CM030362.1, from coordinate 70,491,190 downwards.
TGCGACCGAACAGTCTAGTGAAGATATTTCCATATGAGGGCCAAGTGTAGTGGGTCGGCAGCGTGTATTTTGTTTTCAAACACTTTGTAACCATGGAAAGATATGCTTTGTGTTATGGCCTGGTTGTTTAATAAAATATCTTTCCAAAATTAGCATGTCTTCTGTTGCTTTTCGCGCTTGTCCTGTTTGTAAACGTATTGACTGTGCCGAGGTCCTCGAGCCGAACGCGTGGTGCCGTCGGTCGACAATCTCGAGACGAACGAACGCGAATCTCGAGGCGGCACGAATCCCGAGGTGGCACGAATCTCGAGGCGGCACGAATCTTGATGCGGCATAGTTCCCAAGAAAACGCTATCTTGTCGTTTAGCACTGCTGGCAAAATCTGGACCGTCAGATCGAGATCTTACACGAAAGTTGAGGAGAAAGTGAGTTTTCTCCGTTTGCAGGGTCAGAATGGCACTTGCTCGGATTCCGACCGGGGAGTGGCCTTACTCTTCTTATTCTCTTCCGTCTCCGTGGAGTGGGGGGCTCGGATTAGGGATAAGCCGAGCGCTCGCCGCTCTTTAGGAGCTTTCCGAGAGGCAAGTCTGAGGAGTGGATTTGAACCAAGTGTTGGACTTCAGAATTATCGCGCAGCTCGACGGTTGTGGGAGCAATTCCGAACGGCGATCTACCTCTGGCTCGTCCGGGGACGAGCCGAGGAGGTAAAGTCGAACCGAGTGTTGGACTCCGAAACATCGATGTTAGTTCAACGGTTGTAGGAGCAATTCCGAACGGCGATCTACCTCTGGCTCGTCCGGGGACGAGCCGAGGAGGTAAAGTCGAACCGAATGTTGGACTCCGAACCATCGATGTTAGTTCAACGGTTGTGGGAGCAATTCCGAACGGCGATCTACCTCTGGCTCGTCCGGGGACGAGCCGAGGAGGTAAAGTCGAACCGAGTGTTGGACTCCGAACCATCGATGTTAGTTCAACGGTTATGGGAGCAATTCCGAACGGCAATCTACCTCTGGCTCGTCCGGGGATGAGCCGAGGAGGTAAAGTCGAACCGAGTGTTGGACTCCGAACCATCGATGTTAGTTCAACGGTTGTGGGGGCAGTCCCGTGCGGCGATTTCGTTCTGGCTCGTCCGGAAACGTGCTGAGGAGATAAAGCCGAGCCGGGCAATGGACCCTGAACCATTGGTTGAAAAACAAAAAGAAAAGGCGGAGGCGGAGAGGAGAAGATAAATTTATAAGCACGAAAGGTCATTTCTTTATTAATAATTGACGGTGAACCGTTTTTACACATTACAACTTTATGAAATGAGTTACAAGTTGGAGGAGAGGAATGACTCGATATCCTGTGATACTTAGAGTGGCGTCGGGACGCTCTCTTGGTATTGCAGGAGGTGGTCGGCATTCCAGGTCCTCGGAATCTCTCTCCCCTCTAGATCTTCCAGACGATACGCCCCTGGCCGAACTACCTTTGAGATCTTGTAAGGACCCTCCCAGTTCGGAGCCAGCTTGCTTTTCTGACTGGGGAAGGATATGGCCAGCTTTCTCAAGACTAAGTCTCCTTGCTTAAGGTTGGTGGGTCAGACCTTCTTATTGTAGGCCAATTCGACCCTTCTTCGGTAGTTCTGCTGCCGAATTGATGCCCTCTCCCTCAGTTCGTCCACGAGATCTAAGCTCGCTCTGAGGTCTCTGGCGTTCTGCTCCTCGTTGTAGGCAGCGAGGCGAGGGGATGGTATCCCGACCTCGAGAGGAATCACGGCCTCGGCCCCATAGGTAAGATTGAAAGGGGACTCTCCGGTGGGGGTCCGCTTGTTTGTGCGGTAGTTCCACAATACATTGGGGAGTTGGTCGACCCATAGACCTTTGGAGCATTTTTCCAACCTCTTCTTGATGCCTGCGAGGATCTGCCGATTAGCGTTCTCTGCTTGTCCGTTCGATTGAGGATGGGAGACGGACGAGAAGCACTGCCGGATGGCAAGGTCGTCGCAGAGAGCTCGGAACGCCGCACCAGTGAACTGAGTCCCTTTGTCCGTCACAAGGACGCGGGGGACGCCGAATCTGCAGATGATGTTCTTCCAGAAGAATTGCACCACCTTGTTCTCGGTTATAGTGGCGAGGGGCTCAGCCTCGATCCACTTCGAGAAGTAGTCGATGGCTACGACCAAGAACTTGAACTGGCCCGAAGCCGGAGGGAAGGGTCCGAGTAAATCCATTCCCTACATAGCAAAGGGGATGGGACTTGACAGGGACGCGAGGTTGGCTTGCGGGAGCCGACGAACATTAAAGTGTCTCTGACAGGATCCGCACTGCCGAACATGCCACTCGGCGTCTTGGAGGAGGGTCGGCCAGAAGTATCCATAGTGCAGAGCTTTCCGAGCTAAGGACCTGGACCCCAAATGTGCTCCACCGATACCCTCGTGGAGCTCTTGCAGAGCGTAGTCGGCCTGTTCTGGAGAGAGGCACCTTAGGTACGGTCGGTCGTCGACCTGAGAGAAGGAACGCTTGTACAAGATTCCCTCGACCAAGACGTACCGCTCGGCTCTAGTTTGGACTCGGCGTGCTTCTTTGGGGTCCTCGGGGAGGAGTCCGTCCCTTAAGAATTCCACCAACGGCTTCATCCAATTATCCTGTAGCAGGACTGGCAATGACTCCACCGAGCTGGGAACCTCGTCTTCGATGCTCGGCCTTAAAAGGACCTCTATCAGAACGGTCTGCTCGAGACCTTGAAGGGAGGATGAGGCCAACTTAGAGAGGGCGTCGGCCTGAGAATTCTCCTCACGAGGGACTCGCTGGATGAGTGCCTCTTCGAATCTGCTCATGAGTGCTCGGACCCTGGCGAGGTACTTTGCCATTCGCTCGTCTCGCGCCTCGTATTTGCCCAAGACCTAGTTCACGACCAGCTGAGAGTCGCTGTGGATTTGGAGGCACTGCGCCCCAGTGCTTCGGGCGAGTCCGAGACCTGCGATGAGCACCTCATATTCCGCCTCGTTGTTCGAGGCCTTGAAGTCCATACGGATCGCATACTGGAGGACAAAGTCATCAGGGCCGTGCAAGATGATGCTGGTGCCGCTTCCTTCGTTGCAGGAGGAGCCATCCACAAAGACCGTCCATATGGGGGGTCCGCTCGGGGCGTGACAGACCTCAGGAATAGTGGACTCGACGATGAAGTCGGCGAGGGCCTATGCTTTGATTGCGGTCCGAGGTTGGTACGAGATGTCGTGTTGGCTCAGTTCTATGGACCACTTCATTAGCCGGCCCGAGGTCTCAGGCTTATGTAGGATCTGCTTTAGGGGTTGGTCGGTGAGGACGATGACCGAGTGGGATTGAAAGTACGGCCGAAGCTTCCTTGCTGCCATGACCAGGGCATAGGCCATCTTTTCTATCTTCGGATAGCGGAGCTCGGCGTCCCGAAGCACTTTGCTCACGTAGTAAATAGGCCTCTGGGCTCGGTCTTCTTCCCTCACCAGCACGGCACTTAGGGTCTGCTCGGAAGCAGCCAAGTAGATGAAGAGGGTTTCCCCCGGGACAGGCTTGCTGAGCAGAGGTGGGTTCACCAGGTAGGCCTTCAGCTGGTCGAACGACTCCTGTTGTGGTTGGCCCTATTCAAAACCCTTAGCTCCCCTGAGTGCCTTGAAGAAGGGGAGGCACTTTTCTCCAGATTTCGAGAGGAATCGGCCGATAGCGGCGTGCCGACCCGTTAGTTTCTGCACCTCCTTGACGTTCCGGGGCGGTGCCATGTCCAATATGGCCTTTATCTTCTCGGGATTGGCTTCGATTCCTCGCTGGCTCATCATGAAGCCGAGGAATTTTCTCGAGGAGACCCCGAACGCACACTTGTTCGGGTTCAACCGCATGCTGTGCTTCCTCAACATGTCGAATGCCTCCTGGAGGTCGGCCACGTGGTCAGTGCCTCGGATGCTCTTGACGAGCATGTCGTCAACGTACACTTCCATGTTCCGGCCTATCTGGCTCTGAAAGACCTTGTTGACGAGGCACTGGTAGGTGGTGCCTGCGTTTTTCAACCCGAATGGCATGACCCGGTAGCAGTAGAGGCCCTGATCGGTGATGAAGGAGGTCTTCGGAATGTCCGGGGGGAACATTCGGATCTGATTATAGCCCGAGAAGGCGTCCATGAAGCTGAGGAGCTCATGGCCCGAGGTGGCGTCAATGAGTGTGTCGGTGTTTGGCAGAGGGAATGGGTCCTTCGGACATGCCTTGTTTAGGTCGGTGAAGTCAATGCATATCCTCCAAGAGCCATTGGACTTCTTGACCATTACAACGTTAGAGAGCCACTCCGGGTAGTTTACTTCTTGTATGAACTTAGCCTTCAAGAGCTTATTCACCTCCTCCTTGATGGCCTGCTGTCGCTCGGGGAGCAAATTTCTGCCTCTTCTGCTGAACTGGTTTGCACCCCGGTTCGACACTCAGGCGGTGGACGAGCAGGTCATCTGAAATCCCATGAATATCCGCGGCCGACCAAGCAAACAGGTCGCGGTTATCTCGGATGCACTGCACTAAGTCGGAACAGAGCGTGGTCGGCAAGGATTTGCTGATGAGGAACTTCCGACTCGGGTCCTCGTCCGAGAAGAGCACTTCTTCCAACTCGTCCGCCGGTTCGGACGTGGGTCGGACATTTGGCTCGGGGATCTCCAGGGTCTCCAGGGAGAGTACCGGACCCCCCGTGGAAGTCATGTAGCATTTACGAGCTGTCTCCTGACTACCCCTGACTTCTCCCACTCCCGACCGAGTGGGGAACTTCATCTTAAGGTGGTATGCTGAGGGAACAGCTTCCAGGGCAGCTAATCTGGGCCGACCTAGGATGACATTGTAGGCGGCCGGGACGTCGACGACCATGAAGTCCATCGGCTCTGTACGGGTAGTAGGGGCCTTCCCAGCGGTCACGTCTAGGGTTATCACTCCCTCGACAGTCACTGGCACCCCCGTGAACCCGTGGAGTGTGTAACCGGCCGGCTTGAGGCGGTCTCACGACAGCTGCAGCCCTCGGAAAGCCGAGAGAAAGAGGATGTTGACCGAGCTCCCATTGTCTACTAAGATCCTCTGCACTTTGAAGTTGGCCATGCGGAGGTCGATGACCAGCGCGTCGCAGTAGGGGGTCCGGACCCCTTCGAGGTCTGCATCGGAGAAAGTCACCGGGACGCCGAGGCCTTTGGGAGGAGGAGCGCTGTGGACCGAATTGACCTCTCGAACGAAGGCCTTTCGGGAGGAATTGGAGGAGCCCCCCATAGGGCCTCCGTGGATGAGGTGCAGGACCCGCTCTTCCTCAAATTCGGGAGTTTCATCGCGCCGCTCAGAGCGCTTGTTAGCCCCCCGAGGCGGGGGAGTAGTGCGGTCCGTCCGGTCGCTTGTTTTCACGAATTTGGCCAGCTGCCCCCTCTGGATGAGGGCCTCTATCTCGTTTTTCAGCGCCCGGCAGTCGTTGGTTTCGTGGCCGTGGTCCCGGTGATAGCGGCACCATTTCTCTTTGTTTCTCCTTTTGGCCGGGGTATTTATCCTCGGAGCCGGTGGTAGTAGACCCTCCTTCTCTACTTCCATCAAAATAGTGGAGACATTGGTGGTGAGGGGCGTGAACTTCTCGAACCTAGGGGGAGGGTGGCGATGACCGCCGTTATCCTTCTGCATCTTCTTCGGTCCCTCCCCCTCGGTCGCCTTCCTCTTCGATCCGGAGGCCGATCCTCCGAAGCTCGGGAGGCACTCGGCCTCTTCCGCCCGGATGTACTTCTCGCACCTTAAGAGAAGGTCGGCGAAGTTGTGCGGGGGCTTCTTGCGAGGGACGACCGGAGGTTGGAGTTAAGGACGTTCGACTGGAACGCCACAGTCGCCACTGACTGGTCTAGGGAGGCGATAGACCTGACTTCTGTAGTGAATCTCTTCACATAGTCCCTCAGCTTCTCTCCTCTTTCTTGCCGCTGGTTGAGCAGGGAAAGGCTCGTCTTCTCGGCTCGCCGACTACTCACAAAGTGAGTTATGAACAGTGTTTCGAATTGCTCGAATGAGAAGATAGAAGAGGGGGCGAGTCTGGAGTACCATTCCCGAGCCGACCCCCTGAGGGTGGCGGGGAAGGTCTTGCAGAGCATGGCGTCGGAAGCCTGATGGATCAGCATGAGCGTTTTGAATCTTTCGACGTGATCAACTGGGTCGGACTCCCCTGAGTACGTTTCAAACTGCGGGGGTTTGAAACCCCACGGTATGGGGGCCTCCATGATCGTCCGAGAGAAAGGGGGTCTGCTGGGCCGGACCGTCCCCGCTCTGGACTCCTCCTCTCTGTCCATGCAGCTAATGTGCCTCTCCACCTCATGGAGACGGCGATTGAGGGCATCGTCCCTCCGCTGGTAATCATACGACCCCCCGGATTCCTCTTCATAGGAAGGGGAGTGGGGGCTGCGGCGCCGGTAGTCCTGGGATCGGCGGGGACTGTAGTGCTGCTGCTGGCAACTGGGAGCCGGAAGGGGACTTCTGGATCGACGACGAGGACTGGGAACCCGCGGAGGGGTCGGAACCCTCTGGGCATTTTGGTTGTTCTGCCGAAGGTTGAGGGCCTGCAGCACGGTATCTTGAAATTGTAGGAACTCGGCACGAGTGATAGGTGCCTCATTGTTCCTCTGATGATGCCGATCTGTGGGGGAATGTGGTCTCCTCCTTCGACGCTCGGGAGATGTCGCTCGGCCCCTACGGTCCGGAGACCTTCTGCCGTCTCGGCGGTGAGGGGACCGATCCCCCTGATACTGGCGGGAGGTGCCCTCCCGGGCTCGCCTCTCGTCAAGGTGGGTGCGGAGGTCCTCATCTTTTTGGCGGTTCAGGATTGTGTTGCGGAGGTCGGGGTGATGAGAAGCCATTGAATCCGAGGATTCATTGTGGACCGAGATATGGTCCGGGTTGAAGGGCTGCTTCTGCCTTCGACCGTTGGGACCGGAAGGGCCATTGGGAGGTTGTTGCTTGGGAAGAGGAGGCTGGCCCTGTGGGGCCGGGGGAGGAAGTTCGGGCTGTTGAATAGGGTTGGCTGGGACTTCCTCCGTAGGGTCGGCGGGATTGGGCCCGCAGTTGGACCCTCTGGATCTGACCTTCTTTGGAGGCATGGCTGGAGCAGGGCTAGGTGACGAGGAAGAGGCGGAGGCTGTTCGTGTGGTCTTTCCCACAGACGGCGCCAATCTGTTGCCGCTGATTTCGGTGTGGGGGTAAACAGATGAGATTTGTGAATTCGGGAAGACCTGAATAGCAGATCCTAGCCTTCAGATCCTTGTCGCAACCTGCAAGGAAGTGCGAAACACCGGGGTTGATTCCGGCGACGCACCCTCCGACGCTCTTGTCAGTAACCAGTGGTGATTAAAGAAAGAGCTTAAGGTGGCAAAAGAGTGATTACCTGGTCACAGTGGTAGAGGGGAGGTATTTATAGTCGCCTGAGGAGAGATTAGAGGCTTGATTCCCTGTGTAACTGCTAGGAGGAAAATCCTCACAGTCTGTTTAGGGAAACTAACCCCTGATTCCCGGTGAGAGCAAATCAGGCCCGTTGACTTGGTCAAATCAGTGACCCTGATTTGTCTCTTATTGGTCTGGGTTCGTTTCGGGTCGGGACCCGTACCCGGTTGGAGTGGATTCGTTCGCGGGTTATTGGGTCTGTGAGAAGGAGACCTAGTACCCGCCTTGGATCCACTTGCATGGGAAATTACCTTTTTACCCCCGAGCTTCGAGATTCTCGCCCAATCTGGACGGTTTCGATTTAACCCCACTTTTAGCCATATCACAATATGACCTTAATCAAATTCTTTAAAGGTAAGCAGTGTTTTTTCCCATGCAACGCACTGTGTGTTAATCGCAACGGAGAAGTGGAGGGGAAATTAAGAGGCGTCGTTTTCTTCCAAAGGTTGTTACGGCTGTACTAATCCATTGTAATATGTACTTCCTTGTCTAAAGACATCTATATAATAAAACACAAAGAAAGCTATCAAGTGGCTCACATTCAATCTATCCCAAAATTAATGGACCAGATCTACTCTTACAAAACATATTTTCCCTCCAAAACTCTCTGAAATTTTCAAACCCCAAAGTGGCTCACATTCAATCTATCCCAAAATCAATGGACCAGATCTACTCTCACAAAACATATTTTTGCTCAAAAACTTTCTGAAAATTTCAAACCCCAAAATCAATTTTTCCCTCCTAAACTAAAAAACTCATTACTTTATTACTATATCTAAATCAAATTTTCCCTTCCAAAACTAAAAAACTCATTACTTTATTACTATATCTCTTTTCTCTCTTCACTTTTTCATATTTCTCTGTTTCTCTCTCTCCTTATCTCTCTCTCTCAACCTTTATTTATTTATTTATTTAGAAATTTAGATTTAAGATTTCAGTTTTGTAAATTTTTAGAATTTTTATGTTTTTTTATTGAACATGTTATATTGAAAATAACAAATATCTTTTCAAGAGTTAAATTTCATCATTTTCCACACTTAAAGTTCTAAGAAGTTAGATTTTACACTCCCATTTATAATTATTTTTCAACATATACTAATGGAAACATTGACTTTTATTTACAACTAATTATTGTCATACTATTCAAACTTGAGCTACATAATTGTTGTTTTACTGTTTACAGGGTTTTTCGTGTTTTGTATCATTCCGAAGACGTGCCGTAGGCACGTGTCCACGGGCAAATCTAGTACTCCTATACTCACTGTTGACATAGCTCTACATTAGATTATTGTGTGTTTCTAAATGGCCATGATATCTCACTATTTTATTTCTTTTTCCACGCAGTACATGTGCAGTGGTTGTGAATATTCTGTACACTGTTTGAATTATTGTGAATGCTTTCTTTTCTCATCACAATTCTCAGGTAAATTTTTTCCCGTATGGAGTGGTTGAAAACCGTCCATTTCCTGGAGATTTTTTTTATCCCGAAGAAAATATCAAATAAGCACATTCTGCTACACTAATGAGAAAATAACGAAATGTATAAAAAAAACTTTACTATCACCTAATCTTTTGTTTGTTATCACTCATTGTTGGTTTAGATTTACTGTATATATATACAAACAAACAGACAAACAAGCGTTGATACTAATTAAATTTGCGCTATATATATAACACAAAAGCTTGTGTGTATATACAGAGTATAAAGAGCTCGCACTAATTGCTTGGTGACTTCAAAGAATTTCAAGCTCTCACTGATTGCTTAGTCCCTTCAGAGCAATTATAGTTATATTTTTTTGATCATCAAAGAGAGTAGTATAATGCGAGGAATTTCAAGTATAGCAACAAAGTTTGCGAGAAGAATTCATCCACCGAATCAATCCACAATTTACCACAATTTAATCATCAATTCACATTTAAATCAAAGCACGAATTATTCTCGAATAATTTATGAATTAAACGAATTAATCATTAAGTTTGTGTATAACAAGTATAAAAGGTAGAGATAAAAAAATGTTTTATTCACCAATTGAATACTAACCGTATGAAAGAATTTCGTTACATGCAATTCTTGAATTTAAACATCGCGGTAAAGAAAATTATGAGAATATCAATTCTGTTTGTGGGTCTTCACTTTATGGAAACAATATTATCTTCAGTGTCATTATTTACCCGATATGAGAAGTAGCGCAACCGTTGATGGGTGGTTATACAACAACAGTCTTTATGAACTAATTATTCTACACTTTTTACTTGGTGTGGCTTGTTACGTGAGCCGTGAATGGGAACTTAGTTTCCATCTGGGTATGCGTCCTTGGATAGCTATTGTATATTCTTGATACATGGAACACATGAGGAACTAGCTATAAGCAAAGACAATGTGACAAACTCTCAGAGGAGTCGGTATTATACTTGATGTAGTGTTACTGTTTGTGTTTGAGTGCCTTAGAGCATCCGTAGTTGTTAGAAGTCAAAATTTGGTTATTTGGCAAATAGAAATAGAAAATTTGGAGAATAGTTGTAGTCGCTTAAATCCAAAAAATGGGTTTTGATTTTTAAAAAGAGACGGACGGAGATGAATACTCGTCTCGTTTAAATTTTATTTTTTATAAAAACGAAAAAAGTATCGGACGGGTTAACATTTTTCATCCCATATCTTTTATGTATATTAAGAATCTTAATTAAAATTTTATTTATTCTTAATTAAATCTTAATTCTTAATTAAATGTAAATTAAATCCTAATATGGATCCATAATAAGTTTTATAGGCCTTAATCTATATGTTTTTTCCTTTTCAATTCAGAAGAAATTCATCATACGGTAGATCAATCCCATCCGAGAATTATTATTTTTTTAATTAAAAAAATGAAAGGGATATCATATCCCGTCCGATAGATTTAAATATTTTTTTTTTTGGGATGACAGATCATTTAACGTCCATTTGAAGAGAAAATTTAGAACGAACAGAATATGATATCTCGATTGTCAAAATTTTCAAATTGCTATATCTGTCTCCCAAATATAGCCTGCTACTATTCACTTAAAAAAATCTATAACTATTATAATGGGAGAGATGGGATTCCAAACAAATAAACAATTTTTTATTGTTTTTTGTATGTTAGTCAACACGTGCAGCGCACGTGTTGGTAGGTTTTTTTTTTTTACCTTTTTCCTTCTTCTCCACGTGCATTGCACGTGCATGATACTAGTAATAATAAATTGACAAACTGCTGCCGAAGAAATTTTTTCAAATTTTATAAAATTTGAAAAAATAACCAAAGACTGCAGGTACTCTTATTCCGTCAATTAATAGTTGATTATGATGGTGGGGTTTTGATATCAAATCAGAAACATAAAATTAAATGAAAATTAAATTAGAGACCAGCACAAAAGTTGGGGTTTGGGGGCACATACTACAGACACTTCCAACTGGAGCACAGGCCGCACAGCAAACGTCCGTACATACAACAAAAATCATGTCCAGCAAGCAGCCAGCAGCACGCTACAGTATCTGTACAGTTCTTACTGATGATTCTGTCTAATTCAATAATTCTTGTGTTGCTGCTGTTGGAATTAATTTTTGCAGTTTTCCGGGCCGGATTCCGGCAAGCTCCGGCCTCCGGCGGTACCGAAAAATGAGTGGATTGCGATCCTCTCGTCGAGTACTATTCCGTAGTATACTCACTTGCCAAAAACGAATTCCGTATGAATGAGAAATGTTGATCCAAAGTTGGGTACTTGAAAGGTACCAACTTAACAAATGGATAGTCCCATATCGGAAATTAGAAAAGATTTATACTAGTATATATACTAGAAAACTGGACTAGAGGGCGTGGCCCGGGGGTTACCACTAACGTGTAGTGGAGAGAGGACTTAGCCAAAATGACAAACACACACGCGCGCGCGCGCCCGGCTCCGGCTCCGGCTCGGTTCGGTCTGGCTTAAATTTTTATTTTACTTTTTGCCCAGACAGCCTTTTCCCCTATTGAACTGAAAAGACCTTTCAGATTCAGTAACTGGGGCCATTACTCTGTAACAGCAGAGTAATGGCTCACCAGTTACTCAACTGAAGAGTCCCCATTACTCTGCTGTTACAGAGTAATGGCTGCTGAACAGTCTCAGTCCCAGTTTATAAAACCAGACTGAAATCTTCAGAGAAGAGACAGATTTTTGACATTTTTTACTCTCTTCTTCCTCTGCTCTGAGTCATCTTCTTCCTCTGCTCTGAGTCAGTGTCTGTCAACTGAGAGTACACACAGACAGCAGTTCGTTGTCTCTGAAGCAAGGGTGCTGCATCTTCAGAGAAGGTTCAGTTGTATCCTGGGAAGCGATTTGCCGGTAACCGTCACACTACGGGGCAAATTCTGCTTTAAGGACAGAGATTCTTAAAAATCTCGACTCTGTACAAGAAGCTGTTTTCCTTTCTGTATTTGATTTCTTCACAAATTCTGTTGGGATTTTTAGTATTTTATATTCAGGTTCTAACAATCTTAAAGCAGAAATTTTTCCTCACAGATTCTAACAATTTTTTGTGAAGTTTGTTTACAGGTTCTGTTCAGAAAAATAACTAATAGTTTCTGTTTCAACCAATTTCAGAGAACAAAATCAAAACATGGAAAACACACAAACTGAAGTTGCTGCTGGCCTTATCAGTACCCAAACTTCGGTGACCCAGAATGTGACTGCACAATCGGTTGCGGCACATTCGGTCGTTCTGCCCACGCACATAAGCGTGGGAGAAAAACCGGAGAAGTTCAATGGAACTGGGTTCAAAAAGTGGCAGGGGAAGATGCAGTTCTACCTGACCACATTGAAGCTGGACAGATTCCTCAATGAATCTGCCCCGATGCTGGCGCCAATGGAAGCACACTCTGTTGCAGCAGTTGACGCGTGGACACAGGGCGACTACCTGTGCAGGAACTACATCTTGAATGGCATGGTAGACTCTCTGTACAACGTCTACTGCGTCTTCAAGACATCCAAACTCCTGTGGGGGTCCCTGGAAAAGAAGTACAAAACTGAAGACGCCGGGTCCAAGAAATTTGTTGTCGGCAAATTTCTGGACTATAAGATGATTGACTCCAAAACAGTGGTGAGTCAAGTCCAAGAACTGCAGGTTATAATGCACGACATTGCTGCAGAGAATATGACGCTGTGCGAACCTTTCCAGGTTGCAGCGTTCATAGAAAAACTTCCACCTGGGTGGAAAGACTTCAAGAACTATCTCAAACACAAACGAAAGGAGATGTCTCTTGAAGATCTAATTATCAGGTTGCGGATTGAAGAAGAGAATCGCAAGGCTGAGAGGTCCTATGGAAACCAGTCCATAGAAAAGGCTAATGTGGTGGAGCATGAACAGAAGGGCAAGAAGAGGAAGTTTCTGCCACAGGCCTCCAACAAAAAACCTCTTGCAAAGAGGTTTGCTGGGAAATGCCACAAGTGTGGTAAGTTGGGGCACAAAATTTCTGAGTGCCGTAGTAAGGACAGTAATTATTCAAAATCTGGACATGTAAAAGGAAATGAAAAATCCCATGTACACATAGCTGAGAACTTGTCCACTGGTCTCTCTGACCTGGACCTCTGTGCTGTTGTTTCAGAGGTAAATCTTGTGGGGAGCAATCCTCGTGAATGGTGGTACGATACAGGGGCCACCAAGCATATCTGCTCGGACAAGGAAATGTTCACCTCCTACCAGAAGTGCAACAAAGATGAACAGCTGTTCATGGGAAACTCTTCCACCTCCAAAATTGAAGGAACAGGGAAGATAGTGCTGAAAATGACTTCAGGCAAAGAGCTAACACTCACAAATGTGCTGCATGTCCCAGACATTAGAAAGAACTTGATATCAGGTTCTTTGCTAAGTAAGAATGGGTTCAAAGTTGTACTTGTTTCTGATAATTTTGTACTGTCCAAGAATGGGGTATATTTGGGTAAAGGATATGTAAAGGATGGACTGTTCAAGTTTAATGTAATGACAGTCATCCCTAAAACTATTGTTCCTGCTGTTCCCAAAATTAATGAAATAACTCCTATTGCCTATGTTGTTGAGTCTTCTACTGTTTGGCATGAAAGACTAGGCCATGTTAATGTAAATTCTATGCGTAGATTAGTTAACATGAATCTGCTACCAAAGTTTAAGGTAGATAACTCAGAAAAATGTGAAGTTTGCACGGAGGCCAAACTCACTAAAACTCCATCGCGTTCTGTAGAAAGAAACACAGAAACTCTAGGTCTAATTCACACGGATCTGTGTGACTTAAAATATGTGCAGACTAGAGGTGGCAAAAAGTACTTTGTGACTTTCATAGACGATTGCACAAAATTTTGTTATGTATATTTGTTACATAGCAAAAATGAGGCTTTGGATAAATTCAAAGAATATAAACTTGAGGTTGAGAATCAACTTGGCAAAACGATTAAAATCGTTAGAAGTGATAGAGGAGGAGAATATGATGCACCATTTAACATGTTCTGCTCGGAACATGGAATAGTTCATCAGACAACTGCTCCCTACTCACCCGAATCAAACGGTACTGCCGAGCGCAAAAATCGAACTCTAAAGGAGATGATGAATGCCTTGTTGTTGAATTCTGGCCTACCCCAAAACATGTGGGGGGAAGCGTTGTTGACTGCCAACTACATTCTCAACAAAATACCTCACAAGAAAACCGGCAAGACACCATATGAATTGTGGAAAGGTAACTTACCTTCGTATAAATACCTCAAAGTGTGGGGGTGTCTAGCAAAAGTGGCAGTACCTAACCCGAAACAGGTCACCATCGGACCTAAGACGATTGATTGCATATTCATATGCTATGCACACAACAGTAGTGCATATCGGTTCTTGGTATACAAATCGGATATACCGGATATCCATGTAAATACAATAATGGAATCGAGAAATGCTTCATTCTTTGAACACGTGTTTCCATGCAAGGATACTACGTACCCTAAACGTACACGTGAACAAGGGACTGCAAGCACTTCAGTTGATGAACCAGAACAAGATACCGATGAGCCTAGACGAAGTAAACGGGCTAGAACATCAAAATCATTTGGTCCTGACTTTGTGACGGCCTTTCTGTTAGAGAATGAGCCCAGAACGTTCAAGGAAGCCATGTCTATGCCTATGCTCCTATGTGGAAGGAAGCAATCAAAAGTGAAATAGACTCCATTATGCAAAATCATACATGGGAGTTAGTCGATTTGCCTTCTGGATGTAAAGCTCTAGGATGCAAATGGATTTTCAAACAAAAATTAAAACCAGATGGTTCAATAGAGAAGCATAAGGCTAGACTTGTGGTACAAGGATTTAGGCAAAAAGAGGGCCTAGATTTCTTCGATACATATTCCCCAGTTACAAGAATAACATCCATAAGAATGTTGATAGCTATTGCAGCTCTACGTAACCTGGAAATACATCAAATGGATGTTAAAACTGCATTTTTAAATGGGGACTTAGAAGAAGAAATATACATGAAACAACCTGAGGGTTACGTAGTTCCTGGACAGGAAAATAAAGTGTGCAGGCTTGTAAAATCACTGTACGGCCTGAAACAAGCTCCAAAGCAATAGCATGCAAAATTTGACAATGTTATGATGTCAAATGGTTTCAAAATAAATGAGTGTGATAAATGTATCTACATCAAAGATACTCCAAATGGATACATTCTGGTCTGTCTATACGTAGACGACATGCTCATTATTGGAAGCAATAACGACATTATCAAACAAACTAAAAGCATGCTTAGTGGCAAGTTTGACATGAAAGACTTGGGAGTTGCAGATGTCATACTAGGAATCAAAGTCTGCAGGACATCTGAGGGAATTACTTTGTCTCAAGCTCATTATGCTGAGAAAATACTTGAAAGATTCAAGAATTATTCCAATGGGACAGCAAAAAGTCCCGTCGATCCCAGTCTTCACCTGTTCAAAAATACAGGCGAAAGCATATCACAACTGGAATATGCACGTATAATTGGTAGTCTGATGTACCTAACAAATTGTACAAGACCGGACCTAGCACATTCGGTAAACGTACTAAGCCGATACACGAGTAATCCAGGACGAAGTCACTGGAAAGGAATAACTAGAGTATTGAACTACTTGCGACATACTCAGAGTTATGCGCTGCATTACACCAGATATCCAGCAGTACTTGAAGGCTACAGTGATGCCAACTGGATATCGGACTCAAAGAACTCAAAATCCACAAGTGGATATGTCTTTACACTTGGTGGTGCAGCTGTATCATGGAAATTCTCTAAACAAACGCTATTGGCCAGATCCACCATGGAATCTGAATTCATTGCTTTAGACAAGGCGGCAGAAGAAGCAGAATGGCTTCGCAACTTTTTAAAGGATATTCCTATGTGGAAAAAACCAGTGCCTGCCTTATGTGTACACTGTGACAGCCAATCGGCTATAGCACGGGCACTGAGTTGCATGTATAATGGTAAGTCTCGTCATATCAGAAGGCGACACAAAACCATTAGACACCTGCTCTCAAATGGAGTAATCTCTATAGAATATATAAAATCGGCCGACAACCTAGCGGATCCATTTACTAAAGGTCTGTCGCGAGAGCAGGTTGTGAGATCAACAAGAGGAATGGGTTTAAAGCCTATGACGAAAGAGGATACTTGATGGAAACCCTACCTAGAAATTGGAGATCCCAAGATCTAGGTTCAAAGGGATAACTAAATCTTGTTGAATCGACGAAAGCACTGAGAGATTAACATCTCATACCCATTCTTAGGATGATAAAACAAGTGCTGCCTGCAAATAGTTAGGATAAGCTTGGCTTTTAATGATTCCCATAGCTTTGAAATAAAAGTGGGGTATAGCAGGATACTCTTTATGGGAAATCACCTTGTGAGTGTGAAATGGGGCCGTTTCTAGGAGTATGAAGAGAGGCTACATTCTCCAAGTTCACTCATGATTAACCAGGGATGTTCAAGGCCAAAATGAACACAACAAGAGAACTTAGTTCTGTGAGGAGATGAAACTGTGTGATAGTTATTGTCTAGGTTCACATGAATGCCCGGGTAGTTCAAGACATCATGATCACTACCTGGTCAAGTGAATCCGATAGCTAATTACTAAGGGTGGTTCAAAGTTGAAAAATTACTACCATTCCTGATGCAGTGATTTTCCGATTGTACTCTCAGAGTCTTTCTGTCATGTTTTTTTGTTTTTTCTGTCGTGTCTGGATTACATGGTCTGGTAATTTCCATTCATGTGGGGGATTGTTGGAATTAATTTTTGCAGTTTTCCGGGCCGGATTCCGGCAAGCTCCGGCCTCCGACGGCACCGGAAAATGAGTGGATTGCGATCCTCTCGTCGAGTACTATTCCGTAGTATACTCACTTGCCAAAAACGAATTCCGTATGAATGAGAAATGTTGATCCAAAGTTGGGTACTTGAAAGGTACCAACTTAACAAATGGATAGTCCCATATCGGAAATTGGAAAAGATTTATACTAGTATATATACTAGAAAACTGGACTAGAGGGCGTGGCCCGGGGGTTACCACTAACGTGTAGTGGAGAGAGGACTTAGCCAAAATGACAAACACACACGCGCGCACGCGCACGCGCACGCGCACGCGCGCGCCCGGCTCTGGCTCCGGCTCTGGCTCGGCTCGGTTCGGTTCGGTTTGGCTTGGTTTTGTCTGGCTTAAATTTTTATTTTACTTTTTGCCCAGACAGCCTTTTCCCCTATTGAACTGAAAAGACCTTTCAGATTCAGTAACTGGGGCCATTACTCTGTAACAGCAGAGTAATGGCTCACCAGTTACTCAACTGAAGAGTCCCCATTACTCTGCTGTTACAGAGTAATGGCTGCTGAACAGTCTCAGTCCCAGTTTATAAAACCAGACTGAAATCTTCAGAGAAGAGACAGATTTTTGACATTTTTTACTCTCTTCTTCCTCTGCTCTGAGTCATCTTCTTCCTCTGCTCTGAGTCAGTGTCTGTCAACTGAGAGTACACACAGACAGCAGTTCGTTGTCTCTGAAGCAAGGGTGCTGCATCTTCAGAGAAGGTTCAGTTGTATCCTGGGAAGCGATTTGCCGGTAACCGTCACACTACGGGGCAAATTCTGCTTTAAGGACAGAGATTCTTAAAAATCTCGACTCTGTACAAGAAGCTGTTTTCCTTTCTGTATTTGATTTCTTCACAAATTCTGTTGGGATTTTTAGTATTTTATATTCAGGTTCTAACAGCTGCTGCTGAGCAAACAGATGAATTTGTTGATTCTTTTGAAAATAAATAAGACAAACCTGTTGACTTTCACGGTGCTCGTCATTTCTGGGTATCTCTCAATAGAAGTGTACCCTTTCCTAGGAGTTAGAGCGAGACTCGTTGTTTTGTAGGAGTCTGTAGTTTTGAATAGGACTTGCATATCCATTTTTGGCGGAACAAAATGTTTGTAGCATAGTCTTTGAATAAGACTTGTACCTTGACTCTTAATGGAATTATTTGTAGTATTCGAGCAATGTTTTAGTCGATTGTGTCGTTCAATTTGGTAATGAGTTTCTTTCCCTAAATAACATTGCATGTTCAAGAGTTTCGACAGTTATGGGAGCAATTCCAAATGGTGAGCTACCCTGCACTCGCTTGCTCGCAAGTAGCTAAAGTAGCGTTGAACCAAGTGTTGGACTCCGAATTGTCGTTAAGAGAGTTTCAACAGTTGTGGGAGCAATTCCGAATGGTGAGCTACTTCACACTTGCCTGCTCGCAAGTAGCTAAAGTAGTATCGAACAAAGTGTTGGACTCCGAACTTGTCGTTAAGAGAATTTTCATACTTAGAGTGTATGTTTCGAGGCGAGACAATCAGAACATTTAGACAATAGGTTTTCTAAAAAGTAAACCGCTTTTATTAAAGATGACTAAGTAGCTGATTCTGAGTTGCAAGCCATTATTACATTCGAAAAAATCAACTAAATAACGAAAAACAAACTCAGAAATGCTCTAGGATTAGAAGTTGCTTGGAGCGGTGCTTAAACATCCTCTTGGTACTTCAACAAATGCTCCGCATTCCATGTTCTTGGTATTCTCTTGCCTACGAGGTCTTCAAGTTGATAAGCACTAGGGCGAACAACTTTGGAGATCCTATATAGTCATTCCCAATTAGGAGATAGTTTTCCTTTCTTGCTCGGAAAAGAAATTGATAATTTTCTAAGAACCAAATCTTCTTCTTTGAGATTAGTGGGGCGGACTCTCTTGTTGTAAGACTGCTCGATCCTACGTCGATAAATCTTCTGGCGAATTGATGATTTTTCTCAAATCTCATCAATGAGGTCTAAGTTGCCCCGAAGCTGGTTCGAATTTTGCGCTTCATTGAAGGCAATCAAGCGGGGAGAAGGTAGGCCAACTTCCAGTGGTATGGTGGCCTTGGAGCCGTAAGTAAGGTAGAAGGAAGATTCTCCTGTGGGGTCCTCTTAGTAGTACGGTAGCTCCAGAGCACATTGGAGAGTTGCTCGCCCCATAACCCCTTGGTAGACTTGTCTAGTCTCTTCTTTAGACCTGAGAGAATTTTTCGATTGGCGTTTTCTGCTTGACCGTTGGATTGTTGGTGGGATATCCAGGAGAATCATTTCTGGATTCCTAGGTCCATACAAAAATTACAAAAGGCTGCCCCCGTAAATTGGGTCCCATTGTCCATTACTAAGATTCGTGGTACATCGAATCTGCAAGCGATGTTCTTCCAAAAGAACCGTTGGACTCTGTTCTCCATGATTATCGCTAAAGACTCGGCTTCGATCCATTTGGAGAAGTAGTCGATTGCAACGACAAGGAACTTCAGCTGGCTCGGCGCTAGAGAGAAAGTGTAACATCCCGCAAAATTGAAAATGACAATTTTACCCTTGTGTATTACGCACATATATTTTGTAACATGTTTTCACTACGCATTTTGATTACCGACTATTTATGCATTTTCCATGTTGATTTTACCCTATTTTGAGTCAACAAAAATATAATATTTTAATCTCTGTATTTTTATGTGTCTTTTATGGATTTTCAATGCACGTATCAATTACATATTTTTCCACCGCTACGGGTGATATTTTCTGGGTTTCAATTATTTATTTTATGTATTCAAATTCACTTTTTATAAAACGGAAATTCATTTTTTCTATTTTTGATTAAAACAATTTTGTACGTGTAATGCACGTGTTTTCTACGTACGTAGGAATTACGTCATTAAATATATAAAATTAGTAAATAGGTTTTCTTATGTTGTTTTTTATTATATTTAAATAATTTTCCATTTAATAAAATCGATTTTTCGTATTTTGGTATTTTACATGTGACGCACGTGTTTCGGTACGCGTATTTGAACGTATCCGTTTTCAAAATAAATTTTTGGAATATGTGCATTTATTTTTATTTGTGCATAAAGCATTAAAATTTTAATTAATTTTTTTTTTACATATTAGGTATATATATATATTTTTACCTATGCTTAGGCCCATACTCCTAATTCCTTTATTTACTTGCCTTGTCTACATTCACCCCCATCCAGCCAAGTCTCCCATCCACTGTTTGCCTACCTACTACAACTTCATCTATTCATTTAATCATTGTACATATATACATATATACCTTTATGTATATATGCATTTTATGCATGCATAAGTTGGAGTGGGCTTTACTGAGTGCTGACTGGGTGGAAGATGGAGTGAGTTCGGTTGGGGAGTTTAGAAGAGGAAGAGGTTGGGAATCGAGTTTTGAAGAGGTGGAGTAGTGAAAGGATGGGGGATTTAGGAGTTAAGAAAGTGAAGAGATGGAAAGTTAATTGAGTAATTTATTAGGTATGTAATTTTGCACTTTGATCCCTAAACTTGTCCTATAAATAGCACCCCTTCTATTTTCATTTCACACACCAAAAAGTAAATCAAGATAAGAGAAAGAAAAAAAAAAGAGTAGAGTGTTCTCATTTTGGAGGAATTATTGCTTGAAGAAGTTCTTGCTAGAGAAGAAGGAGCTAGGAATTGCTAGGAGCTAGGAGTTGTGCTTCCACCTTTTGTTCAATCTTCACTAGAGGTGTGTGTTCTCATGCTTTCTAATTATAGAACAATGCATGCTAATAATAATGAATGAATAGTATAAAAAGTTTGATGTGATAAAGTAATCTATACTATTGTTTGTTGTAGTATTGAATCATGTTATGTTTATCATGTAGTTGTTAATGAGAAAAGAATTTATTTATTTTTGCCATGCACTAGTATACATGAATGAAAGAATAGTTAATTATATGAACATTTGTTAGAAAATTTTATTTTGATAAGCAAATGAATTTTTGTAAAGTAAAATTGATGCTATTGAACTCATTATTTGTTTATAAAAGATATAAGGTGTTACCTTTGATTTAAAATGAATAAATGCAAATTCATGTTGTTAGGGAGAAGAGATAATTTGAAAGTTAGTTTTTATTTTCTAAAATTATAAATGATATATCTATGAATTACTGTTAGAAAATAAACTCAGTTTATATGAACTAATTTCAGTCTAATAAAAGATTAGATCAAGAGAAAATCGAGTTTTGTAAAGATAATAGAATAACAGAAAGTTTGAACAAAAGCAGATTAGTATAACTCTGTATCAGAAATCTCACATGAAATTCTTGGTTAGCAGAGGCTCTATAAAACCATCACTGTAGCGCGCCTCTGTTTGGGGTCACGAGTTCGAAACTCGGCAAACCCTTCTCTTTTTACTTTCGTTTTTTTTAATAAAATCCAACAGTGGAATATTAGTATATGGGGTTTCGGTCGTCCCTTTGAACACCAAGTCCACTTGGACTTAGTGGTTAGAGAGTTGGGCTTTGGACACTCTATTGTAGCTAGCGGGGGCCTTGGTTCGAAACCGGGTAGGCTTCAATAATTTTTTTTGGTTTTATTTAGATCAAATGGACTTAAAATGCAAATAAAAATTAGAGAAAAATCCTAGTATTTCTATAAAAGGATTTAGAACTTATTAAAATTAATTGTACAAATTTTTATGCTTAATGAGAAGTTAAAGAAGAGAAAATGAGATAGAAAATGAGTCTTGACAAAAAAGATAAATTATTAAAGGATACGAGCTTCATATTTTTTTGAAGAGTGAATTATTCATGTGAATTTGATTTCTTTGATGTGATTATACACTCACTTGATTTAAGACATACTTGGTTTGGGTTGAGATATGAATTTGTTATATGTGTTTAAGTTGTTAAAGAGATTGATGATGGATGAAAATTTTATTCATGAAAAAGGATTATTTTCTATGGAGGATTATGAATGAATGAAAGAATCATGAGTGGTATTAAGATAAAGACAATTGTGGATAAGTTGAAGATAAGAATATCTAAGTTTAAGACATGTTTATTAAAGGTATGAGTTCTCATGGATTCGAGTACATGAAAAATTGTGATCTAGAGGTGTAGTGAGGCCTCGGGTACCGGTAAGTTAAATTAAATGATTGATATATTTTGAGATATGGCTATGGAGCTATCTCGGTTTTGTAATTAAGTCCGGCAGGGGGTTAAAGCTAATTCTAGGAGTTGTAATTGATTCATGTCTTGAACTTAAGAATTAGGCACTAAGAGAAGATGTAGTAAAACTTGGGCAAACGTAAGTGGGGCACTCTATATAGTCGGTCGGTGTACTCTGGGACTATAGACCCAGTCGGGCGGTGTACTCCAAGACTGAGATTGCTTCGATAGAGACGAGCTTTTATTTTAAATCCGGAACTATGCGTAGTCGAGCGGATAGTTTGCCATACTCCAGTGTATATACGTATACCGGGGCTAGAGGGGCACTTGCGGGAGGTTCACACGATGAGGAGTCTGTATAACAGTCGGGCAGTGTACTCCGGGACTAGGATTTGTACTCGTGGAATGTCTAAATCTTGCTTTTATTACTGGGTAGTTTTCATGGCGAGGGATCGAACCCTTTTAGTGTGGAGTACGTAGGTGCTTGCCCTCAGACCTATGTAGTATGAGATGCATAGAATCTGAACAAGTATGCATTAATGTCATCTTAGTATGAATTTGTGTGCATTAGGCATTAAGGCATCGCATACACTTACATGTTTAGAATAATCACTTTTGACACTTTATTGTTCATTCAAATTTGTGGTTTGTTAAAGTATTGTTATATGTACGACATAGAGAGAATGGCCGAGTGTAACATTTTTGTCAGTTGTAAATGACTGACGTACCCACAGCTTAATATGCAGGTAATGGACTTTTCATGAAGAAATAAAGATGTTATGATGCAGTTGATGATTTACATTATTATAGTTGTACAAGTTGTATTTTATTTCATTGTTGTATTCTTCCACTGTGTAAACAAAATGTAGTGAACTCTGATGTATTATCGAAAAGTTTTAATTTCCTTGTAAAATTGTACGAAGTGAAGTGTAAAGATCCTGTGAAATCTCAAATTCGGTCTTATTTGGAATTCAGGGTGTTACACAAATGTCGAGTAAGTCCATCCCCTACATTTGCGAAAGGGGTCGAACTGGATAAGGAGGAGAGCTGGGCTTGTGGTAAGAGCCAAACAGTTGAGAACTTTTGGTAGGGGCGTATTGGCGAACGTGTTGTTCGGCGCCGCTAAGGAGTGTGGGCCAGAAATATCCGTAATTTAAGATTTTACGGGCAAGAAACCTAGCTCCCAGTTGAGCACTGCACATCCCTTCATGGGTCTCTTTAGAACGTACTGGGCCTCCTCGGGAGAGCGGCATCTCAAGTAGGGTGTGCCGTCCACTTGAGTGTAAGAACGCTTGTACATGACCCCTTCAATGAGCGTGTATCGCTCGGCTCTGGTTCTGATTCTTCTAGCCTTTTTAGGGTCTAGAGTGAGGATTCCGTTTTTGAGAAACTCGAGCAAGGGCCTCATCCAATTCTCCCTGAGTACTAGGGGCAACGTCTCCATCGGTTCGGGACCTTCGTCTTCGATGCTAGGTTTCAAGAGGACTTCTATCAAGACGGTTTATTCTAGCCCATGGAGGGAAGAAGAGGCCAGCTTGAAGAGGGCATCTGCCTGCGCATTCTCCTCTCGGGGGATTCGATGGAGTTGTGCATCTTTGAAAGTGGCCAGCAGCCCTTTGACCTTGGCCAAATATTTGGCCATGCGACCATCTCTTGCCTCATACTACCCCGATACTTGGTTCACTATCAGCTGTGAGTCACTGAATATTTTGACGCACCGGGCCCCGGCCTTGTGTGCCATACACAGACCGGCTATAAGAGCCTAATATTCAGCCTCATTATTTGATGCCTGAAAATTAATGCTGAGTGAGTACTGAAGAACGAAGTCATCGGGGCCGGTCAAGATGACCCCAGCCCCACTCCCGTCATTGCATGATGATCCATCAACATACACGATCCAGATCGAGGGTTCTTCTATTACCTTGCTGCGGTCGGGGATAGTGCTTTCTACTATAAATTCTGCCAGGGCTTGTGCCTTGATAGCGGTTCGAGGCTGATAGTTGATATCATGTTGACTCAGCGCTATAGACAACTTCATAAGGCGCCCCAAAGTTTCGGGCTTGTAGAGAACTTGCTAGAGTAGCTGGTCGGTAAGAACGACGACCGAGTGGGACTGAAAGTAGGGGCGAAGCTTTCGACTGCCATGACTAAAGCATAGGCCATCTTTTCTACCTTTGGATAACAGAGTTCGGTGTCCCTGATAACCTTACTCACATAGTAGATTGACTTTTGCATCTTATCTTCTTCTCTTACCAGGAAGGCGCTGAGAGTCTGTTATGAGGTAGCGAGGTATATATATAGGACTTCCCCGGGCTTTGACTTGCTCAAGAGTGGGGGGTTGACTAGATAGGCTTTGAGTTGATCGAAGGACTCCTGCTGCTGTTGTCCCCACTCAAAGCCTTTCGCCTTTCTAAGGGCCTTGAAGAACGGGAGACATTTTTCTCCTGACTTGCAGAGAAAGCGCCCTATGGCCGCGAGGCGTCCTATGAGTCTCTGTACGTCTTTGACACTGTAAGGGGAGCCAAGTTCAGTATGGCCTGAATCTTTTACGGGTTGGCTTCTATGCCTCTTTGGCTAACCATGAACCCAAGGAATTTGCCGGATGAGACGCCGAAGGCACACTTGCTAGGGTTTAGTCTTATGTTGTGTCTCCTCAACACATCAAAGGCCTCCTGAAGATCGGAGACATGATTCAATTTGCTGATGCTTTTTACCAACATGTCGTCTACATAGACCTACATGTTCCGGCCGATCTGTTCTCTGAAGACCTTGTTGACAAGGCGTTGATAAGTTGCACCGACGTTCTTTAGCCCGAAGGGCATGACCCGGTAGCAGTATATGTAAGACCCCAAATTTTTAAATAATGTTTTTAAGACTAATAAGTGAATTAAAATGATTTTTGGTGATTTAATAAACATTTTTCTGAAATTTACCTTTTACATGTGTAAAATACGTGCAAATATTTTTTTGGAAAGTTCAAAGTCAAAAATTATTTTGGGAAAACCCATTTTTTATTATTAGATATTATTTGTGAATTTGTGAATTTTTCTGAAAATTATTTGACCTATTTGCAAATAATACAAAAGGATGGACTTTTGTGCAAAATTACCACTTAGAGTAAAAACTCCAGATTTTAAGATTTTTGGGCTGGGCATGATGCCTGGTCAACTCAGAGGTAAAGAGTTTACTTTTTGTTTTAATAAATTTGGTTTATTTTGCAAGTTTTGATAAAGAAGGGTCTTTTTGCAAAATTGCCACTTAGAGGGGCAAAAGTGCAATTTCGTTTTCTGGGTTTTCAAAACAGTGCCGGCTAATTATAGGTTCTTGTTTTAAAATCTCAATTAATTTGGTTTTATTTAACTTCCAAGTGTAAGGATTTATATGTAAAGGTATATTTAAAAGAGGTATTTTGCAAATTTATTCAAAACCCTAATTTCTTGGAATCCCGGTACTATTTAAGGGTGGTGTGCAGCCGTCTCTTTGCTTGAAAATATAAAAGGAATTTCTTATTATTATTTTCTTGGAGTTTTAATGCGAGGATTTTGGTATTCTTGCGAAATGAAGGATTTTCTTATTCTCTTTATTTTTCTTCGGTTGATTCTTCAATAAGGTGAGTGACATATGTTTGATTTCTTTTTGTTCAGAGCATGTTGTATGTGCTGATTTGTTGATTAGAAAGTATGTTAGGGATTGTAAGAAGATATATGAAGATTTGATGAGTAGACGAACTAAAAATTGAATCTTTTCATGAAACATATGCTTGATGATTAAAATTTCATATGGATAACTTAAGATTGTTAAAGAACCTAATAGGAATCATGGATAGGTCGATTTCCTTCATATACTTGCTGTTTTGATTTGTTATATTGAGTTATATGAAGATTGTTGCAAAAATTGAATAAAACCTAACCTAGTGTTGAGTAGGCATGTATATACACTCTATTTGATAAGTTTTGATGTGCAAACTTGATTACCTACATGTTGTAAGTGCTTATAGTCATGAGTATGTTGTTTTGTATTATGCTCTCGTTAATTTGACTACATATAACAATTTATAGGTTGTAAATTGCACAAAATGAACAAAGTAGGACTCTTCACTGTGTAAATATGCATGTAGGCTCTGTTTTGGATGTACGATGAACTAAACTTGATTGTTTGCATGTTATAATTTCGTATATTCATGGATAAGCTGAGGTAATTGATGGGGTATGTTTTCAAATAAATTTAGGAGGGGTTTTGGTTTAAAAGAAATTAAAATTTGATGTGTTGAAGGGGGGTTGTATTCGGGTCTGACTATGTTCAGCCGCAAGAGTGGATTTTGATTTTGGTGATGTTTCCAATTGATTTTTGAGTTGTTTTAGTACTAAGTTTGAATCTAAACATTATACTACATATATATATATATATATATATATGTGTGTGTGTGTGTGTGTGTGTGTGTGTGTGTGTGTGTGTGTGTGTGTGTGTGTGTGTGTGTGTGCGTGCGTGCGTGAGTGTGTGTGTGTGTGTGTGTGTGTGTGTGTGTGTGTGTGTTGTTTTCTCAAAGTTTCACTGATGCTTAAATCACATATATACACTCATATGTATATTCATATCCTGTTTTGAAGATTTGGGAAAGAAAACCTACTATAATATGATCTTGATAAGATTTTGATCTGTTTTGGTACTGAGTTTGTTTTAAACATTTTACTTAGGGTTGTTCACACTTTGGTTAAAACCAATTACCGAACCGAACCGAACCGAAATTTGTCAATTTGGTTCGGTTTTCGATTTTTCGGTTCGGTTTTGACCCGAACCGAAGTTTTTATAGAGAGTTCGGTTCGGTTTTTGGTTGGCTTTTGAATAAACCGAACCGAAACAAAAATCGAAGTTTTTTGAATAAACCGAAACAAAGTTAATCTTTTCTTCCAACTTTCCAAAAACTGCAGCTTTTTGCAGTCACTTTTTTCTGAATTGTTAAGGTGCAGTCAGTTCCACAGTGGATCCGAACCGAACTTAGATAGGTGAACCGAACTTCCACTAGTCTCTTTCTCTCTGTTTAAGTGGTCACATTTTCTGCCTTTATCTGCTTTAATATTCGTGCACAGCCTCCCTGTCAATTATTGTCTTTCATGATATTTATCTTTCAAAATGTCCAGATCCCAAGTGTGTAAATAGGAATTTCTTGACATTTTAAAAAATTTTAATTTTTAACTTGTTATTTTTTATGTGTGTGTTTGGTTTGTTTGCGTACGTGAGAATTTGAGTGGATTGAAGCAGGAATTGAAAGGGCATGAAATGGAGAAGCCATTGCAGGGATGCACGGGAGGAATGGTCAATGTCTTTGATATAAGCTCAGGGATGGGTGGTATCAAGTTGCTCACCAATCAACCTCATAGAGATGGTAAGTATTTTCTTAACATTTTTTTTCTTTCTTTCTTTCTAGTTCGGTTAGTTCGGTTATTAACCGAACCGAACCGATAAAATTCAGGTTCGGTTTAAACCGAACTTGTAGAGTTTCGGTTCGAATTTCGGTTCCAGTTTTACCAAACCGAAAAGTTCGGTTCGATTCGGTTCGGTTTTTTTTGGTTCGGCTCGGTTTTGAATCGATGAACACCCCTAATTTTACTACTTCTATTTAAAGAATTTTTTATGCTTGAACTAGTGCTATTACACACATATATACACTATATGACTTAAAGTTACTGTTTTGAAAGATTTTGGTGAAAAATCACTCTTTTGAGATCTTGATATATTTTTATGTATCTTAATAACTCCTACATGTTATATAAGATATGTTTAAGCATCTCAGGAAATTAGATTTTGATTTTACAAGTTTTAATCGAGTATCAGTTGAAAACATGCACAAAACTTCAAACCTGGCTGTATGGCAGCTGGCGGTCGACTGCGAGGTCGATTGTCCATTTTTGAACTAAAATGAAGGTCGATTGTCACAACGGTCGACTGCAAGGTCGACCGCACCTGCTGTTTTGGGTTGTTTTATTGAGTTTTTCTTCGTTTCTTTAAACGGTTAATTTTTCAAACTTATGGATTATTGATCTATTGTTTTAAATGATGTTTTTACTACAGATTACAGTATCTTACACTAAGTATTAATTTGTTTATAATAAAAATTTAAATTGCTTTTCTATGACTTTGTAAAGAGAGTTATATGTGATTTTAAAAGGAATTGATGTTTTGTGATATTCTACGACTTCAAAATATGATTTTCTGCTATTTAATAGATTTAATATTTTATTTGGATTCTGAAATTTTATGAGTACATTATATAGTTTTGGATTTTGTTAATTTAAGAAGTTTCTTCATATAATCATTTTGATGATGGATTTGTGAGTTTTATTGAAAGTTTTGGTATTGATGGTTGAGTTGTGAATCTCTAGGAGTTGAGTAGAGTCCTGTGAACTGGCAGATGAAATATTTGTAGATTTTGACCAGTTGGGGTCATTGGGATTGTTTTGTGGTATTAAGTCCGGCAGGATACACTAACTGTAGAGAAGGGGGATTTGTACTTTTTATATAACAACCAACTTAAGGACAACCACTAGTAGAAATGTGATGGAACTTGGGAAACGTAAGTATATGCTCTTGGTTTAGGTACAACGGATGCATTCCAGGACTTATGTGTTGTTCTGTCTTGAAAGGACATTTGTATGTTCACATGTCGAGGGTCTGCAGACCTATTCACGGAGCATGCAAGGTGTATTCGCGTGTTGAGGGTCGGCGGGCCTATTCACGGGATGTACCTGGTATATCTGCACATCGAAGGCCTATTCGTGGGGTACAAGGCAGGGAGGTGATTCTCAGGTTTTTGAGCTATTCTTACATGATGCTTGTGTGTTGAAGGCTGTGATGCCTATTCGCGGAGTAGTCTGGATCTTGTTTCTGTCACAGTAGTAGGATTAGTTGCATAACGAGGGATCTAACCCTATAAAGTGGAGAACGATAAAGACTTGCACTGGACCTATGTATTGTGGGATGCATAGAATCCGACAAGTATGCATTAGAAAGTCATCATATAGCATCTATGTTTTCTTGACTTGGTTTTATGCATGTTGTTTCCTGTTTTTCCTACACTCGACACTTAGTCTAGTCTCACTTGATGTTTTCATGTTTTATTTATTGTTATTTCTTATTTCATTTATTCTTGCGGTTAATACATGTTGTTTATGACTTTATCTTTTATGTTTTATTTATGTTTTTTTCTTTTGATGTCACTCACACCGTTATGGCTGACCCCTGTAGTTTTGGGGGTTAGGGTTATCTCTAGCCTTATGTTTTACAGGTGGGTGCCTATAGCTTGAGATTTGGATGCATGAGATAGAATGATGTTATGGCTTATGTAAATTGTAAAAGAATGTATTGTAAAAGAAAAGATTGTAATTCAAGGTGTTTGTTTTTCCGCTGTGTTTTATAAAGATTTAATGTAATAAAAGTTGAAAATTTTATTTGTGTTTTGGCTATATTTACTATTCCAATTGAGGTTGATGCTCGAAATTGTGCCATGTATTTCTGAGATATCATTTTGAAAATTCGTAGAGCTACAAAGATTGGTATCGGAGCATGCTTCAATAGTTATAATAAACATGGTATGAAGACATTAGAGCATGAGTAACTAGGCATGGACATTAGAGTGTGAGTATTACATAGAGTTAGAACATGATGTTTTGGCCTGGGGTACGACTGAAGTTTTGCCCTAGGGTATGGATATGAATATGAATTGTGTTGTGATGCTCTAACTTTACCCTCATTTTGCAGTATTTAGTAATGGCAGGACCCAGGACTAGGATTGGTGGCAAAGGTGATGGGGCTGAAGGCTCCCTTGGGGCAGGACTTGATCTTGAGACTGAGATTGTAGGGGTGTATCAGACCTTGAACACATTCATGGCAGAGAGCATGACACAGAATCAGAATCAGAATCAGGGGACTGGACCAGTATTTGTTAATGCTGATCTGATCAAGCAGGTTGAGTCATTCAAGCGGATGAAGCCGCCTGTGTTTGAGGGGCAGTCTTATCCAAATGAGGCTAATGATTGGATTAGACAGATGGAGATGATCTTCGAAGTTCTGGAAATCCCTGCAGTCAATAAGGTGAAATTGGCTACAATGCAGTCAGTGAAGAATGCTGGCGTTTGGTGGCAGTCAGTGAAGAGGACTTTTGGAGATCAGCAAGTGACTTAGGAGTCTTTTCTGGATGAGTTCAGGAATCGTTTCTTTCCTCTGGATATCCAGGAGAAGAAGGCAACAGAATTCTAGAATCTGCAGTAAGGCAGCATGACAATGTGTGAATGTGAGACTAAATTTGCCCAGCTGTCAAGGTATGCACCGGAGCTGATTGTTGATGAAGCGAAGAAGGCCAAGAAATTCGAGCAAGATTTGAGGCCGAATTTGAGGTCAAGGATGATTCCATTGGGCATCAGAATGTTTGATAAGCTGGTCAGGAGATCAGCTATGACAGAAGGAGATATGGATCAGTTACAGAAGAAGCAGGAGACCTGGAGCAGGAGCAAGAGGTCAGCAGTTAGTCAGAGTGGGAAGGAGTTCCCAGTGAAGCAGGGCAAGATCAGTAGGCCAGTGTAGAAGGCACCCGCAATTCAAGGCGTGACTTGCTTCAACTGTGGAGAGATAAATCATTATCAAGCAGCATGCACCAAGCCTCGGAAGGTGCAGATTTGTTATCAGTGTGGTCGTGAATGACATCTCAGACCAAACTGTCCACAGTTGAAGAAGGATGGTGCAGGCGGAGGCAAAGTTCAGAGGCATGGGCGAGTGTTCGCATAGACTGAGGAGGATGCGGCTAACTCAGATGATATGATCCGGGGTGTGCAAGAATTTCGAATTCATTCATTTATGTATTAAGTAAAACTTTGTTGAGAATAAATTGGAGATTTGAGTATCATTCTCCATGTAACAGAATTTGTTTTGGTTAATGAAATAAAAGCAAAAGTTTCATTTGATACTGGTTCTTCGCATACATTTATGTCGCCCAATTTTGCAAAAGTCTTAGGTGTGGAACCTAAGTTGTTTCCAGGCAGAGTCTTGTCAGTTGCAATGCTGTCTGGAGAAGAATTGATTGCTGATCGATATTACGAGGGCTGTGATATCGAGATTGGTGGGAGATTACTTAGCATTGATCTTTTTGAGCTCCAAGTTCGGGTGTGAATGTGATTGTGGGCATTGATTGGTTGGCAATATATGATGCCACAATTAAATGCAATAGGAAGAGGTGTTTGAAAGCACCAGGTGGTTCCGCAGTGACTTTTCGGGAGAAAAAGAAGAACCCGAAAGTGACTGCTAAGGTATCTAAGTTGATGATTCCAGATGAAGTCAGAAGCAGGTTGAGGAATTGGCGAGTAAAGGGGTATCATCAGGTTCGAAGTTGGAGGAAGAGCATTCTATGCACTTGACAGAGGTATTGGAGAAGTTACAAGAGCATAACTTGTATGCCAAAATGTCAAAGTGTGAGTTTTGGAAGATCGAGGTAGCTTTTCTTGGTCATATCATTTCTAAGGAGGGAGTGGCCACAGATCCTCAGAAGGTTGAAGCAGATGGTGGAAGGACAGAAATTAGATGCAGAGATTTAGAGGATGTTGCAGCAGGTTTCTAAAGGCAAGTTATCAGAGTTGCGTAGCGGGAACTACGTCGAAGTCGGAGGATCGCATGCGGAAGGTTTTTCCCGAACTTTTGTATGATTGTATTCTTTTGTATAATTGTACTCTTTGGGTTGAATTGTATTCCTTTTGTTAGATTACATTCTCTTGTGTAATGGTATTTCTTAAACCATGTTTCCCTTTATGAGATTTCAATTCCTTTTGCTTATTTTGTTTGAACCCTATTAGTAGTAGTTCTGAGAACAGAACTATTCTAAGGAGGTAGTGATGTAATACCCCATATTTTTAAATAATGTTTTTAAGATTAATAAATGAATTAAAATGATTTTTGGTGATTTAATAAACATTTTTCTGAAATTTACCTTTTTACACGTGTAAAACACGTGCAAATATTTTCTTGGGAAGTTCAAAGTCAAAAATTATTTTGGAGAAACACATTATTTATTATTAGATATTATTTGTGAATTTTCTGGATTTTTCTGATAATTATTTGATGTATTTGCAAATATTACAAAAAAGGGACTTTTCTACAAAATAACCACTTGGAGTAAAAACTCCGGATTTTTGGATTTTTGGGCTGGGCATGATGCCTAGTCAACTCAAAGATAAAGAGTTTACTTTTTTTTAATAAATTTGGTTTATTTTGCAAGTTTTGATTAAGAATTGTCTTTTTGCAAAATTGCAACTTAGAGGGGCAAAAGTGCAATTTTGTTTTTCTGGGTTAGCAAAACAGTGCCGGCTGATTATAGGGTAGTTATTCTTATTTTTAAATCTTAATTAAGTTGGTTTTATTTAACTTCCAAGTATAAGGATCTATATATGTAAAGGTATATTTAAAAGAGGTATTTTGCAAATCTATTAAAAACCCGAATTTCTTGGAATCCTGGCCTATTTAAGGGTGGTGTGTAGCCGTCTCTTTGCTGAACAACACAAAAGAGATTTCTTATTATTATTTTCTTGGAGTTTTAAAGTGAGGATCTTGGTGTTCTTGCGAAATAAAGGATTTTCTTATTCTCTTTATTTTTCTTCGATTGATTCTTCAATAAGGCGAGTGACATATGTTTGATTTCTTTTTGTTCTGAGCATATTGTATGTGATGATTTGTTGAATAGAAAGTATGTTAGGGATTGTATGAAGATATATGAAGATTTAATGACTAGACAAACTAAAAATTGAATCTTTTCATGAAACCTATGCTTGATGGTTAAAACTTCATATGGATAACTTAAGATTGTTAAAGAACCGAATAGGAATCATGGATAGGTAGATTTCCTTCATATAGTTGCTGTTTTGATTTGTTATATTGAGTTATATGATGATTGTTGCAAAAATTGAATAAAACCTAACCTACTGTTGAGTATGCATGTATATACACTCTATTTGATAAGTTTTGATGTGCAAACTTGATTACCTACATGTTGTAAGTGCTTATAGTCATGAATATGTTGTTTTGTATTATGTTCTCGTTAATTTGATTACATATAACAATTTATAGATTGTAAATTGCACAAAATGAGCAAAGTAGGACTCTTCAGTCTTCACTGTGTAAATATGCATTTAGACTATGTTTTGGATGTACGATGAACTAAACTTGATTATTTGTATGTTATAATTTCGTATATTCATGGATAAGCTGAGGTAAGTGATGGGGTATGTGTTTAAATAAATTTAAGAGGGGTTGTGGTTTAAAAGAAGTCAAAATTTGATGTGTTGAAGGGGGGTTGTATTCGGGTCTGACTATGTTTAGCCACAATAGTGGATTTTGATTTTGGCGATGTTTCCAATTAATTTTTGAGTTGTTTTAGTACTAAGTTTGAGTCTAAACATTATACTACATATATATATATATATATATATATATATATATATATATATATATATATATATATGTTGTTTTCTCAAAGTTTCACTG
Source organism: Hemerocallis citrina (assembly GCA_017893485.1). NCBI lineage: Eukaryota > Viridiplantae > Streptophyta > Magnoliopsida > Asparagales > Asphodelaceae > Hemerocallis > Hemerocallis citrina. The sequence goes on along the minus strand of CM030362.1, from coordinate 70,457,765 downwards.
ATGCTTAAATCACATATATACAATCATATGTATATTCATATCCTGTTTTGAAGAATTGGGAAAGAAAACCTACTATAATATGATCTTGATGAGATTTTGATCTATTTTGGTATTGAGTTTGTTTTAAACATTTTACTACTTCTATTTGAAGAATTTTTTATGCTTGAACTAGTGCTAATACACACATATATACACTATATGACTTAAAGTTACTGTTTTGAAAGATTTTGGTGAAAAATCACTCTTTTGAGATCTTGATATATTTTGATGTGTCTTAATAACTCCTACATGTTATATAAAATATGTTTAAGCATCTCAGAAAATTAGATTCTGATTTTACAAGTTTTAATAGAGTATTAGTCGAAAACATGCACAAAACTTCAAACCTGGCTGTATGGCAGCTGGCGGTCGACTGTCCATTTTTGAACTAAAATGAAGGTCGACTGTCACGACGGTCGACTACAAGGTCGATCAAACTTGCTGTTTTGGGTTGTTTTATTGAGTTTTTCTTCGTTTCTTTAAACGGTTAATTTTTCGAACTTATGGATTATTGATCTACTTTTTTAAATGATGTTTTTACTACAGATTATAGTATCTTACACAGAGTATTAATTTGTTTATAATAATAATTTAAATTTCTTTTCTATGACTTTATAAAGATAGTTATAAGTGATTTTCAAAGGAATTGATGTTTTGTGATATTCTACAACTTCAAAATATAATTTTCTGCTATTTAATGGATTTAATATTTTATTTGGATTCTGGAATTTTATGAGTACATTATATAGTTTTGAATTTTTTTGATTTAAGAAGTTTCTTCATATAATCGTTTTGATGATGGAATTGTGAGTTTTATTGAAAGTTTTGGCATTGATGGTTGAGTTATGAATCTCTAGGAGTTGAGTAGGAGTCCTGTGAATCGGCAGGTGAGATTTTGTAGATTTTGACCAGTTGGGGTCATTGGGGTTGTTTTTTGGTATTAAGTCCGACAGGATACACTAACTCTAGAGAAGGGGGATTTGTACTTTTTATATAATAACCAACTTAAGGACAAGCACTAGTGAAGATGTGATGGAACTTGGAAAACGTAAGTATATGCTCTTGGTTTAGGTCCGACGGATGCATTCTAGGACTTATGTGTTATTCTGTCTCGAGAGGACATTTGTATGTTCTCATGTCGAGGGTCTGCAGGCCTATTCATGGAGCATGCAGGGTGCATTCGCGTGTTGAGGGCCGACAGGTCTATTCACGGGATGTACCTGGTGTATCTGCACGTCAAGTACCTATTCGTGGGGTACACGAAGGGAGGTGATTCTCCGGTTTTTGAGCTATTCTTACATGATGCTTGCGCGTTGAGGGCTGTGATGCCTAATCTTTACAGGTTAACAGTTTTGGCTGCAGCTTATAGTCAAAACTTGATAGGTGAAAACTATGTGTAAAATCAATATAAAAATCTAAAAAAGTTAGGAATGGATCCTAAGCATTTCTACTAAGTTTCTGGAGAGTTTCAAGTCATTACACAAATGTTATCATGGGGTTTCAACTGAAAGTTGTGTCGATATTTCAATAAATTACGATCTGGAAAGTATAGACTAGCAGTGACTAAATCTGCGATATCTCATAGCTCACAGACCGGAATAAAGATCCGTCAAGTGTTCTGGGAACTAGATTCATTAGGCTACAGTTATATTTTATATGGTTTTGGTTGATTCCTATTGCAACATGGTCGAAACCTCAGTACAAAACAGAAAAGGCAGCAAGACATAACAAAGGTCATCAAATATATTTATCAAAGTGAATAATCAACATGTTCTTGTTATCATAAACTACATTAACCTTAATGTACAGCAATTTGAAATGAAATTCTACTGTATACAAGGCAAGATTATCATGTCACGATTCAATTCACGAGATCCCAATCAATTAACATGTATTTATATCATTATATATTTCTCATATGCAAGTTCTAGACAATTTCTTCATGTCGTGTGTGCATGCAAGTTTGGATTTGAATCAATGGATATTGACACGAGTCAAGGATACTTTCGGTTAGCTCGTGTAAACCCTAGATATCCCCAACGGAAGGTACACAAGCAATATTGCGATAATCGAAATGGAACTACTTGCGGAGGAGTCAATAATCTTGAACTAGAAAAATAAATGAGTTCAAGTGGACTTGCCTTTTGTGTGAGAGATTCAAAAACTAGAATAACGGGATCGAAATCCCGGGCGACGATCCAAGACACGGGCAAGACACGGGCAAAATACTAACAGCAAAAGCAAAACCAAACAGCAAAACACCAAAAGCCTGGATCCCCCACCCACAAAACACAACAACTCAAGATCAGATCCCCTTTTAGGCAAAACAGCAAACACCGCACACTGAATCAAGATCCCACTACTCCATAAAACACCATACACTGAAACCAACCACTCGCTGTCTTTCTTCTTCCCAAATGTGACAGAGAGAGAAAGAGACGGCAGGAGAGTGGTCGGCAATGCTCGGGATGAAGGCAACGACACTGATGACGGTGGGAGGAGAGGTGATGATGTTGCGGTGCACAGGGCGAGCTTTGTTTTTGCTCGAAACAGGGGAGACGATGTCAGGGTGAACGGGGCTTCGACGACGATGACGAGGGGCTAGGAGGTCCTCCGGTGATTGCGAGGTGAACGGGGAGAGAGCGAGAGGATGAAGACGAGAGGGGCTCAAGCATCGTTGGGTTTCAACACCTAACCGCGAAGAGGAGGATGCGATGGGTTCTTGGAGTTCTTCGGTGTTGGACGGGGAAAGGAGCGGTGGCTCGGGGTTGAGAGGAAGACGAAGGGGAAATGGGGGGGGGTCTTTGTTGGGGGAAACCAGAGGAGGGAGAGAGAGAATGGGGGGGGGATTTAATGAATAAAATAATTATTATAATGGGGGTAGATAGGAGGGCTGATTAGTCGGGGTAGTTGAGATAGTGGGGTGAGAACGTGAGTGGTTAGGAGATACGGGGAAGTGTGCAGTTGAGGAGATCTGGGTTAGTTGTTAGGGAGAATATGGGTTTGTGGGTTTGGGTAGACTAGGATTTTGTTTTAGGATCCAATAAGGAGATGAGTTTAGGTAGATAATGGTATGAGCTTGGAAATGGATTGGGCAAACAAAAGATAACAAGGATAGTAATAATAATAACAATAATACAAGAAATAATAAATTGTAACAGGAGGCCCATAAGAAGTCCAAGACTCAAAATACATTAAAATAGAAAAGAGAACACTATAAAATACAAAGAAAAATTTGTACAACCGGAAACAGGGGTTACAAATCCTACCCCCCTTAAAAGAAGAATTTCGTCCTCAAAATTCATTCTGGCAGGCAGTTGGACCAAACGGAAGCAAACTTAAGAAATAACAAGGCAGGAAAATTTGAAAAAAGAAAACTCAAGTTATGGAAGCACCAGAATAAGAAAAGGACATAGATGAGATCGATGTCGAATAATAAATCGACAAGAGATGACGAGTGAAAAAGACGAACAAGATCTGAACGAAGCAAAGAAGAAGGAACAACAAGAGAATCCTGTGACTTGTGATTATGGGTCCACCACGCTTCCGTTGCGCTACTCCGATGGTGATGTCCCAAGCAACATACATGTCGCTGTAGGCCACATGACACCAATCGACGAACCAAGCAGGAAGACAAGACTGAGACACCGAGATCAAGGAGAGTATGGGCTCAAGATAGGTAAGAACAAATAATGCAAAATGAAAATAAAGTTTGGCTTTAATTTAAATAATTAAAAGATATGCTATAGATCAAAACTAATGGGCTTTAACAAAATAATAATAACAACAAATATTAATAATAAAAATAATAATATCAATAATAATAGAAATAATAATAACAATAATATTAAAAATAATAATAGCAATAATAATAACAGTAATAAAAATCATCATAATCATACTGGTAATAATAATAATAATAAAATTAAAGATGTTAACTGTTGGAATTATTTTTTGCAGTTTTTCGGGCCGGATTCCGGCGAGCTCCGGCCACCGGCGGCACCGGAAAATGAGTGGATTGCGATCCTCTCGTCGAGTACTATTCCGTAGTATACTCACTTGCCAAAAACGAATTCCGTATGAATGAGAAATGTTGATCCAAAGTTGGGTACTTGAAAGGTACCAACTTAACAAATGGATAGTCCCATATCGGAAATTGGAAAAGATTTATACTAGTATATATACTAGAAAACTGGACTAGAGGGCATGGCCCGGGGGTTACCACTAACGTGTAGTGGAGAGAGGACTTAGCCAAAATGACAAACACACACGCGCGCGCGAGCCCGGCCCGGCCCGGCCCCGGCCTCGGCTTCTTTTACTTTTTTTATTTTACTTTTTTGCCCAGACAGCCTCTTCCCCTACTGAACTGAAAGGCTTTTCAGATTCAGTAACTGGGGCCATTACTCTGTAACAGCAAAGTAATGGCTCACCAGTTATGAATCTGAAGAGTCCCCATTACTCTGCTGTTATAGAGTATTGGCAGCTACTGAACAGCCTCCAGTCCAAACTATCCTCTATAAAACCAGACAGAGTTTTGCATACAGGCACAGAATTTTTACATCTTCTTTCCTTCTTCCTCTCCTCTGTGTCAGATTCAAGTGTTAACTGAGAGTACAACACAGACAGCAGTTCGTTATCTCTGAAGCAAGGGTGCTGCATTCTTCAGAGAAGGTACAGTTGTATCCTGGGAAGCAATTTGCCGATAACCATCACACTACAGGGCAAATTCTGCTTTAAGGACAGAGTTTCATATCTCGACTCTGTACAAACTTTCTACTTACTGTTTTCTTCAATTGATTTTGATTTCTTCACAAATTCTGTTGGGATTTTTAGTATTTTATATTCAGGTTCTAACAATCTTAAAGCAGAATTTTTCCTCACAGATTCTAACAATTTTTGTGAAGTTTGTTTACAGGTTCTGTTCGGAAAAAATATGACTAACTATCTCTGTTTCAACCAATTTCAGAGAAGAGAAAAGAACAAAATCAAAAACATGGAGAACACACAAACTGAAGTTGCTACTGGGCTTATCAGTACCCAAACTCCGGCGACCCAGAATGTGACTGCACAATCGGTTGCGGCACATTCGGTCGTTCTGCCCACGCACATAAGCGTGGGAGAAAAACCGGAGAAGTTCAATGGAACTGGGTTCAAAAAGTGGCAGGGGAAGATGCAGTTCTACCTGACCACATTGAAGCTGGACAGATTCCTCAATGAATCTGCCCCGATGCTGGCGCCAATGGAAGCACACTCTGTTGCTGCAGTTGACGCGTGGACTCAGGGCGACTACCTCTGCAGGAACTACATCCTGAATGGCCTGGTAGACTCCTTGTACAACATCTACTGTGTCTTCAAGACGTCTAAACTCCTGTGGGGGTCCTTGGAAAAGAAGTACAAAACAGAAGACGCCGGGTCCAAGAAATTTGTTGTCGGCAAATTTCTGGACTACAAGATGATTGACTCCAAAACTGTGGTGAGTCAAGTCCAAGAACTGCAGGTTATAATGCACGACATTGCTGCAGAGAATATGACGCTGTGCGAACCATTCCAGGTTGCAGCGTTCATTGAAAAACTTCCACCTGGGTGGAAAGACTTCAAGAACTATCTCAAACACAAACGAAAGGAGATGTCTCTTGAAGATCTAATTATCAGGTTGCGAATCGAAGAAGAGAATCGCAAGGCTGAGAGGTCCTATGGAAATCAGTCCATAGAAAAGGCTAATGTGGTGGAGCATGAACAGAAGGGCAAGAAGAGAAAATTTCTGCCACAGGCCTCCAACAAAAAACCTCTTGCAAAGAGGTTTGCTGGGAAATGCCACAAGTGTGGTAAGTTGGGGCACAAAATTTCTGAGTGCCGTAGTAAGGACAGTAATTATTCAAAAACAGGACATGTAAAAGGAAATGAAAAATCCCATGTACACATAGCTGAGAACTTGTCCACTGGTCACTCTGACCTGGACCTCTGTGCTGTTGTTTCAGAGGTAAATCTTGTGGGGAGCAATCCTCGTGAATGGTGGTACGATACAGGGGCCACCAAGCATATCTGCTCGGACAAGGAAATGTTCACCTCCTACCAGAAGTGCAACAAAGATGAACAGCTGTTCATGGGAAACTCTTCCACCTCCAAAATTGAAGGAACAGGGAAGATAGTGCTGAAAATGACTTCAGGCAAAGAGCTAACACTCACAAATGTGCTGCATGTCCCAGACATTAGAAAGAACTTGATATCAGGTTCTTTGCTAAGTAAGAATGGGTTCAAAGTTGTACTTGTTTCTGATAATTTTGTACTGTCCAAGAATGGGGTATATTTGGGTAAAGGATATGTAAAGGATGGACTGTTCAAGTTTAATGTAATGACAGTCATCCCTAAAACTATTGTTCCTGCTGTTCCCAAAGTTAATGAAATAACTCCTATTGCCTATGTTGTTGAGTCTTCCTCTGTTTGGCATGAAAGACTAGGCCATGTTAATGTAAATTCTATGCGTATATTAGTTAACATGAATCTGCTACCAAAGTTTAAGGTAGATAACTCAAAAAATGTGAAGTTTGCACGGAGGCCAAACTCACTAAAACTCCATCGCGTTCTGTAAAAGAAACACAGAAAATCTAGGTCTAATTCACACGGATCTGTGTGACTTAAAATATGTGCAGACCAGAAGTGGCAAAAAGTACTTTGTGACTTTCATAGACGATTGCACAAAATTCTGTTATGGATATTTGTTACATAGCAAAAATGAGGATTTGGATAAATTCAAAGAATATAAACTTGAGGTTGAGAATCAACTTGGCAAAACGATTAAAATCGTTAGAAGTGATAGAGGAGGAGAATATGATGCACCATTTAACATGTTCTGCTCGGAACATGGAATAGTTCATCAGACAACTGCTCTCTACTCACCCGAATCAAACGGTACTGCCGAGCGCAAAAACCGAACTCTAAAGGAGATGATGAATGCCTTGTTGTTGAATTCTGGCCTACCCCAAAACATGTGGGGGGAAGCATTGTTGACTGCCAACTACATTCTTAACAAAATACCTCACAAGAAAACCGGCAAGACACCATATGAATTGTGGAAAGGTAACTTACCTTCGTATAAATACCTCAAAGTGTGGGGGTGTCTAGCAAAAGTGGCAGTACCTAACCCGAAACAGGTCACCATCGGACCTAAGACGATTGATTGCATATTCATAACCGATATGCACACAACAGTAGTGCATATCGGTTCTTGGTATACAAATCGGATATACCGGATATCCATGTAAATACAATAATGGAATCAAGAAATGCTTCATTCTTTGAACACGTGTTTCCGTGCAAGGATACTACGTACCCTAAACGTACACGTGAACAAGGGACTGCAAGAACTTCAGTTGATGAACCAGACCAGGATACCGATGAGCCTAGACGAAGTAAACGGGCTAGAACATCAAAATCATTTGGTCCTGACTTTGCGATGGCCTTTCTGTTAGAGAATGAGCCCAGAACGTTCAAGGAAGCCATGTCTATGCCTGATGCTCCTATGTGGAAGGAAGCAATCAAAAGTGAAATAGACTCCATTATGCAAAATCATACATGGGAGTTAGTCGATTTGCCTTCTGGATGTAAAGCTCTAGGATGCAAATGGATTTTCAAACAAAAATTGAAATCAGATGGTTCAATAGAGAAGCATAAGGCTAGACTTGTGGTACAAGGATTTAGGCAAAAAGAGGGCCTAGATTTCTTCGATATATATTCCCCAGTTACAAGAATAACATCCATAAGAATGTTGATAGCTATTGCAGCTCTACGTAACCTGGAAATACATCAAATGGATGTTAAAACTGCATTTCTAAATGGGGACTTAGAAGAAAAAATATACATGAAACAACCTGAGGGTTACGTAGTTCCTGGACAAGAAAATAAGGTGTGCAGGCTTGTAAAATCACTGTACGGCCTGAAACAAGCTCCAAAGCAGTGGCATGCAAAATTTGACAATGTTATGATGTCAAATGGTTTCAAAATAAATGAATGTGATAAATGTATCTACATCAAAGATACTCCAGACGGATACATTCTGGTCTGTCTATACGTAGACGACATGCTCATTATTGGAAGCAATAACGACATTATCAAACAAACTAAGAGCATGCTTAGTGGCAAGTTTGACATGAAAGACTTGGGAGTTACAGATGTCATACTAGGAATCAAAGTCTCCAGGACATCTGAAGGGATTACTTTGTCTCAAGCTCATTATGCTGAGAAAATACTTGAAAGATTCAAGAATTATTCCAATGGGACAGCAAAAAGTCCCGTCGACCCAAGTCTTCACCTGTTCAAAAATACAGGCGAAAGCATATCACAACTGGAATATGCACGTGTAATTGGTAGTCTGATGTATCTAACAAATTGTACAAGACCGGACTTAGCACATTCGGTAAACGTACTGAGCCGATACACGAGTAATCCAGGACGAAGTCACTGGAAAGGAATAACTAGAGTATTGAACTACTTGCGACATACTCAGAGTTATACGTTGCATTACACCAGATATCCAGCAGTACTGGAAGGCTACAGTGATGCCAACTGGATATCGGACTCAAAGAACTCAAAATCCACAAGTGGATATGTTTTCACACTTGGTGGTGCAGCTGTGTCATGGAAATCCTCTAAACAAACGCTATTGGCCAGATCCACCATGGAATCTGAGTTTATTGTTTTAGACAAAGCGGCAGAGGAAGCAGAATGGCTTCGAAACTTCTTAGAGGATATTCCAATGTGGGAAAAACCAGTGCCTGCCTTATGTGTACACTGTGACAGCCAATCGGCTATAGCACGGGCACTGAGTTGCATGTATAATGGTAAGTCTCGTCATATCAGAAGGCGACACAAAACCATTAGACAACTGCTCTCAAATGGAGTAATCTTTATACAATATATAAAATCGGCCGACAACCTAGCGGATCCATTTACTAAAGGTCTGTCGCGAGAGCAGGTTGTCAGATCATCAAGAGGAATGGGCTTAAAACCTATGACGAAAGAGGATACTTGATGGAAACCCTACCTAGGAATTGGAGATCCCAAGATCTAGGTTCAAAGGGACAACTAAATCTTGTTGAATCAACGAAAGCACTGAGAGATTAACATCTCATACCCATTCTTAGGATGATAGAACAAGTGCTGCCTGCAAATAGTTAGGATAAGCTTGGCTTTTAATGATTCCCATAGCTTTGAAATAAAAGTAGGGTATAGCAGGATACTCTTTATGGGCAATCACCTTGTGAGTGTGAAATGGGGCCATTTCTAGGAGAATGAAGAGAGGCTACATTCTCCAAGTTCACTCACGATTAACCAGGGATGTTCAAGGCCAAAATGAACACAACAAGAGAACTTAGTTCTGTGAGGAGATGAAACTGTGTGATAGTTATTGTCTAGGTTCACATGAACGCCCGGGTAGTTCAAGACATCATGATCACTACCTGGTCAAGTGAATCCGATAGCTAATTACTAAGGGTGGTTCAAAGTTGAAAAATTACTACCATTCCTGATGCAGTGATTTTTCGATTGTACTCTCAGAGTCTTTCTATCATGTTTTTTGTTTTTCTGTCGTGTCTGGATTACATGGTCTGGTAATTTCCATTCATGTGGGGGATTGTTGGAATTAATTTTTGCAGTTTTCCGGGCAGGATTCCGGCGAGCTCCGGCCACCGACGGCACCGGAAAATGAGTGGATTGCGATCCTCTCGTCGAGTACTATTCCGTAGTATACTCACTTGCCAAAAACGAATTCCGTATGAATGAGAAATGTTGATCCAAAGTTGGGTACTTGAAAGGTACCAACTTAACAAATGGATAGTCCCATATCGGAAATTGGAAAAGATTTATACTAGTATATATACTAGAAAACTAGACTAGAGGGCGTGGCCCGGGGGTTACCACTAACGTGTAGTGGAGAGAGGACTTAGCCAAAATGACAAACACACACGCACGCGCGCGCGCGCCCGGCCCGGCCCCGGCCTCGGCTTCGGCTCGGTTGGGTTTGGTTTGGTCTGTCTTAAATTTTTTATTTTACTTTTTTGCCCAGACAGCCTCTTCCCCTACTGAACTGAAAGGCTTTTCAGATTCAGTAACTGGGGCCATTACTCTGTAACAGCAAAGTAATGGCTCACCAGTTATGAATCTGAAGAGTCCCCATTACTCTGGTGTTACAGAGTAATGGCAGCTGCTGAACAGTCTCCAATCTAATTTCCTCTATATAACCAGACAGAGGCTTACATACAGAGGCAGAGATTTTTTACACTTCTTTCCTTCTTCCTCTCCTCTGTGTCAGAGTCAAGTGTTAACTGAGAGTACAACACAGACAGCAGTTCGTTGTCTCTGAAGCAAGGGTGCTGCATTCTTCATAGAAGGTACAGTTGTATCCTAGAAAGCAATTTGCCGGTAACCGTCACACTACGGGGCAAATTCTGCTTTAAGGACAGAGATTTCATATCTCGACTCTGTACAAACTTTCTACTTACTGTTTTCTTCAATTGATTTTGATTTCTTCACAAATTCTGTTGGGATTTTTAGTATTTTATATTCAGGTTCTAACATTAACAATACTGAAAATAATGATAATATATACATGACAGAATAGAATTCAACACATTCATGAAAATAATGCAATAATAATAATAATAATAATAATAATAATAATAATAATAATAATAACAACAACAACAACAACAATAAAAAAATTATATATATATATATTAACAATACTTGTAAGAATAATAATGCAAGACAGAATATAATTTGGGTTCAACATTTTTTTTTTAAATAATGAAAACAACAATAATAATAGCAATGGTAATATCAATAATAATAATGATACCAATAATAATAACGAAAACCATATCAATAATAATAATAGTAGTAGTAATAACATTATAAAACAAAATAAAATTTTGGCTTATGAACTCTATAAATAAATCAAACAGGAATATATATAGTCGATCAATTATAAATGAAAAGTGAAGTCAAAATACACCATTAATTCCCAATCGTAAGAAAATGAGAAGACTATTCACATAGAATAAGAAGTCAAAAGTAAAGATATAAAATCCAAATATAAAAAAGTTGATAACCATACAAACAACAAAGGAATACAAACTTCAAGGGTGATATAAAAAAATAGTTTTGAGAAAATAACCAGTCAAGATACATAGAAATACGAATAAATTTAGCTAAGTAAAGAAAATAATAATAACAATGAATGTAAGAGACATATAATAAGTAGTGAATGTTGACATTATAATCAATATTCGACAAACACATTAAAGGGTAACGAGCAAAATAGACCGAAATATTTATATGCAAGAAGACTTAAAAGGAGTTCATTAAATATTACAAAAGTAAGCGTCAAATTATTAATTAGGACGTGGAAACAAAAGTAAGTGAGAAATCTAAAATGTTAAAGAATTGGAAAACGGTGGCAATAAATAGTAATTCACAAAAGAATGAAAGCTTAGACCATAGTTGATGTACTCAATCTTAACATAAATGTTTAAAAAAAATATTTGTAAACACAAAATAGAGTAAAATTAACTATACTAGTTCAAATTGTATGGAGACATAAAGTATAATTGTATAAACAAAATGTCATAAAGAAATTATTTCTTTACCATTAGTTTCATTATATAAGTAAAGAGTCTTGAAATATCAATTAGTAAATAGGTAGAAAATCTTGCATCCTTAACATCAAGTTGCATGTTTGCCTTCACGTCATCAGGTTGCACCGAAATGGTGAAATGGAAGATGAAACCTTCCATATGTACAGAGATATAGGACATTTAATTTAAGTAGATGTTATGTTTTGAAATTCGTGGTATAAAAATAGTAGAAAAATAAGAAATGGAGTTGAAAGTCACACAATGGAATATCAAAATAGATGTATAGATCATAAATATCAAACACAATAGTACAAAATAGTAGTATTGAAAATGATTTATAAAAGTAGGGAGAAAAATAGAATGAAATACATGCATACGTACAATGCAAATGTGAATGAGAAAATAAATATGCAGTGTAGCAAATTTACACAATAGATATATCATAAAAATATACAGTAACGTAGGAATTAAACAAGCCTCTAACATGTCGTTGAAGATCCACCGATGCTGATCGACGAACCAAGAGGGAAGAAAAGAATGGACAACTCCAGAATCAAAGGAATATGGGCACAAAAGAATAAAATTTTACCCAGTAAGGAATCAACGAATATGAATGAATGGAAGGGACGAAACAACTAAGAAATGAAGGAACTGAATATGAAGGAATCAAGAGAAGTAAAATAAGATGAGTATCCAGATATATGTTGGTTATTACATGTTCATATGATTAACGTGGTGTGCATATTGTTGAGTTAGACTGGCTAGAGCCAAACTTGACTAACGTATTAGCCGGTCAAACATGACTAACACATTAGCTGAACTGGCTGAACTCCAACATAGTTAGAGCCTAACCTGGCTCTGATACCACTAAAAACCTGTCACGTCCCGCTTCCCAAAGTACGGAAATACGAGTCCGTGACGAAGGCCCAGCGAATGACATTAACATCATCCATAAGCTGTACCAGTCTCAACTCACAACCACGCAGATAAATATAATCACATAAATAATAACTGAGATAAAAATATGCAGTAGTCAACACAATAACCAACAACTGGAAATAAACGACAGTTACGGGTCAACAAAGCCCGGGATACAAAGTTCAACAAAAAGAATAACAATGCGATAAAAATTAACATGGAAGAAGATAATTTATTATTAAAACAGCTCCTGCTCCAATCCTAGAAGAACTGCTCACCAATGTCTTCTGGCAATTCTTCTTGTGCACCTGTAATTGGATCAACTAGAGTTGAAAAGAAAATGTCCTTAGAGCAAGTATGGATAACAAGTAGTGAAAAACAAAGAGTAATGGAATATGGTACATCAAGGATTATGAAGCAAGATCAAAATTCGAAAGCAATAACAGGAACTGATGAAAGGTCTAGGTTTAACAATGTAATTTTCAATAACAATAATCGATAAACAATGTCAATGTCAATAGTCATGATTCAATGATGCAAGTGTTAATCTAGTCTATTAGTATTTAGCCTAACTAATGCATGTACTACTGCGTCCCATACCACAGGTTCGGTGCATACAAAACAGTGTTCATTTTAGACTTCGTGGTGGGATCTACAGAGCGTGTACTCGGCATCGATAACAATAATTTACAATTGACAATTGACAGTCAATAGTTCACAATCGATACTCCTCCTTCCATGACAATACGATATAACGATAAGGCCTTACGGTGTACATTTTCTGAGATTATCCACTACTAGGTCAACCCTTATTAACCCCGGATTGTTTAATATTTTATTATTTCATTCATGGTCATGCAAGTGTGTATACGAGTATCAAGGCGATGATAAGAATGTAACAAAATAATACAATGCATGATAAAATACAAGTAATCATGAATCTGAAAAGAGTAGACACAACAGTACTAAAACAGCAGTAACTCACAAAATAAAACTCAGAATTCGATTCCGTCAAAATGGCGGTAAACTAGATATCTGGGGCTACAATTCATATTCAGCAAGTTTTTATTAATTCTGATCATAGCTAGGTCAATTATCCTAATCTTTACAAGTTAACAGTTCTGGCAGCAGCTTATAGTCAAAACTTTATAGGTGAAAACTAGGTGTAAAATTAATATAAAAATCTACAAAAATTAGGAATGGATCCTGAGCATGTCTACTAAGTTTCTGGAGAGTTTCAAGTCATTACTGTAACGCCCCGAATTCCAAATAAATATAAACTTTATTTTGAATTCGAGATTCCACAGGATCTTTACACTTCACTTCGTACAATTTTACAAAGAAATATAAACTTTTCATCATACATCAAAGTTCTTTACAATTTTTTACACAGCAGAAGATAAAATAAAGTAAAACAATGAAAATAATATACAACTTGCAATATTTTTAACATGTAATTAATCAACAGCATCATATCAACTTTACTTCTTCATGTAAATCCAATTCCTGCATAATCAGCTGTGGGCACGTCAGTTACTTACAATTGACGAAAATGTTATAGTCGGCCATCCTCTCTATGCCGTACATATAACGATCTCAATACTTTAACAAATCATAATTTTGAATGCAAATAAAGTGTTAAATGTGACTACTCTCAACATGTAAGTGTATGTGATGCCTTAATGCCTAATACAGAAATTTTACACTAAGATGATACTAATGCATACTTGTTCGGATTCTATGCATCCAATACTACATAAGTCTGAGGGCAAGCACCTACGTACTTCACATTTAAGGGTTTGATCCATCGCCATAAAAACTACCCAGTAGTAAAGCAAGGTTTAGATCATCCCACGGATACGGATCCCCGTCCCGAAATCCTCCGCCCGACTGTTAATAGACTCCTCATCATGCGAATCATCCCGCAAATACCCCTCTAGCCCTGATATACGTATATACATTGGAGTACGGCAAACTATCTACCCGACTAAGCATAGCCCCAGATTTAAAATAAAAGCTCGTCTCTCACGAAGCAACCACGGTCCCGGAATCCTCCGCCCGACTGGGTCTATAGTCCCTGAATCATCCGCCCGGCTATATAGAGTGCCCCACTTACGTTTGCCCAGCTTTATTACATCTTCACTTATGTGCCTAGTTCTTAAGTTCAAGACATGAATAATTTTCATACCAAGAGTTAGTTTTTACCCCTACCAGACTTAATCACAAAATACGAGATAGCTCCATGGCCTTATCTCAAAAGTGTATCTCAAATCTTTTAATTTCAGTAGTGCTGTTAGAATCGGAGGGTCACAGTAGGAGAGGTGATGACCCAAGTCCGGTCCGAGGGGAGGGTTTGCTTCGGGACGACTGGTGGTTGTTCTCCCGCCCAAATCTTCTCCTGACTCTGAAGGCCTGGGTGGAGGTGTCAGGGTCAAGGGAGGTTTGGGCCGAAGGATAGATCGCCGAGGTCCGGAGCCGAGGGACGACCTGTCTCGGTAGGACTTCATGTACAAGAATTCATGGGTATTCATACCCTTCAATAAACATGTCTTAAACTCAAATATTCTCATCTTCAACTTATTCACAATTGATCAATGTCTTGTCTTAACACTTATTCACAAAGTGATCATTGTCTTATCTTAACACTATTCATAATTTACTTATTCATTTACAATATTTAGAAGCCATAATTCATTTTCATGAATATAAATTAACCACTTGAAATCTTACTAGCAATAAAACGTATCTCAAAATCATCAAATAATTCTTAAACCAAGTAAGAGTATAATCTTTTCAAAAGAAATTACTTCACACAACCATATTTTACTCTTCTTCAAAATATAAATCTCATACTCTTTAATAATTACATCTCAAGTCAAAACTCACTTTCTATCTCAATTTCTCCTTTTTAACATCTCAAATATACTTGAAAAATTCTAAGACTTCTTTTAATAATTTCTATTTCATTTTATAGAAATTCTAGTATTTTTCTCAAATTTTTATTCTCATTATAAATTCCTTTAAAAAAAAAAATCAAAACTCAAAAAAATCAAAAGTTGGCTTTCGGTTTTGAACCTAGGACCATCCAGGAGCTACAGTAACCGCCCTAGGATCCAACCGCCAACCACTAAATCGATATGGACTCTGTGTCATAAAGCTACAGCGAAATCCTTATATACTCAAATTTAGAGTTCGGATTTTATTTAAATGAAATAAATAAAAATGTGTCCAACAAGTTTTAAACCCAAGATCTCTTACAAGTACAATAGTGCTCTGTGGTGCACTGGCTAACCAGTAAGTCCAAGTGTGATTTCTGATTAGGAATCATGCTACTATAGTTTTGTTCACAACATTCTAAAATTAGTTATTTTTCACAGAACTCGACATATGATCGATCTAATCTTTTTGACGAACTGAAACTTTCTTATTCCTACTGATTTAATTTGAAAACAATGATTCACGAATTTCCAAACTAGTGTTCTAAACGTTGTATTTATATTTCAAATTTCTCATTCTCTTGAATGAACAAAAATTTCATTTCATCATTCTAATCAAAATATCATAATGTATCTCTTGCAAATAATTTTTTAAAAAATGATTCTATGAATACCAATTCAATTTCACCCACAGATTCATTTTTTTTATTAAAAGGAAAAATCTCAACAAATAAACTTTTCATTATATTTCTACATAAGCATGTATGGTCATAACTCTTTTTCTCATTTCAAAATAACATGATGACAACTTGTTTCTTTAATCACATCAAAATTTCTACAATTCATAGCACACATAAAAGCATAGATTTTGTTCTCTTTCTTATTTTCAATCAATATGTTGACTATAATAAAATTTCTACAATTCATAAATAGCATTGATTTGTACTCTTATTATCACATTCACTTTATCTTTACTACTCATGTAATACATTAGCATGCATGTCTCATAATTTAGAAAAACATAAGATTACTCATATCAATTGATCTATTTTACTAATATCATGTTCTTGCATGCTCAAACTAAAATTTAGAAAATATCGAAACCACCCACCTCTAATGAAGAATAATAATCAAGAATGAAGAGATCACTTCTAGCTCCTATCTCCAATTAGCACCTCCTTGTCCTTCTCCTCCTAAGAAAGCCTCCAATGCACAAGAAATACTCCCTTTATCTCTTTCCTTTTCCTCTCTTTATTTTTGTTTAGTTTAGGTGTGAAATGAGAAAAAAATTTGGGTGTATTTATAGGACAAAGTGAGGGTTCAAAGTACAAATTTCTCCACCTAATAAATTACTCCACTTAATTTTCCAACTCTTCATAATCCTAACTCCCCTAACTCCTAACTCTTCACATCTCCACCACTTCAAAAAATTAACCCCCAACCTTTCAAGTTCAAAACCGGTTAACCCCCCTCATATTCCAAACCGGCCAACTCTCCCTTCAAAATGCACAGCCGAAGCACACAATTCATACACCCGGGTGGGCCCCATTAACAGCCACGTCAACTTGTAGTTGACGCCTACAAGCAAAGACAACAGCATGGTTTGCTGTTGTCAATTCATGAGTGGGCCCCACCTCTAAAACACATTTTCCATAATAATTACACATGCCATAGTTCTTATAGCAAACATCCAACATGCATAAATTATTATATATATATACTATCTATATATATACTGTATGTAAGTAAAAATAGTTTACTTAAAATCTAAAATGTATCATGCATAAATAAAATAAATACACACACTCCAAAAATTTATTTTGAAAACGGATACGCTCAAATACGCGCACCGAAACACGTGCGTCACACGTAAAACACTGAAATACAAAAATCAATTTTATCAAATGGAAAATTATTAAAATATAATCAAAAAAAACATAGGAAAATATATTTACTAATTTCATATATTTCACGACATAATCACTACGTACGTAGAAAACACGTGCATTACACGTACAAAATTATCTTAATCAAAAATAGGGGAAAGTAAATTTCCATTTTATAAAATAGATTTGAAAAATAAATAATTGAAACACAGAAAATATCACTCGTAGCGGTGAAAAAAAAAAGTGATCGATACGTGCATCAAAAACATGTAAAAGTACGTAAAACTACAGAGATTGAAATATTATATTTTAGCCGACTGAAATCAATACGAGAAATGTATAAATAGTCAGAATACAAAATATGTAATGAAACACATTACAAAATACACGTGCATAACACACAAGGGCAAAATTGTCATTTTTAATTTTGCGGGGTGTTACAATTACACTACTGCTATCTTGGTGTTTCAACTGAAAGTTGTGTCGATGTTTCAATAAATTGCGATGTGAAAAGTACAGACCAGCAGTGACTAAAACTGCAATATCTCACAGCTCACAGATCGGTATCAAGATCCGTCAAGTGTTTTGGAAACTAGATTCATTAGGCTACAATTCTCTTTTATATGGTTTTGGTTGATTCCTATTGCAATAGGGTCAAAACATCAGTACAAAACAGAAAAGGCAGCAAGACATAACAAAGGTCATCATATATATTTATCAAAGTGAATAATCAACATGTTCTTATTATCATGAAATACATTAACATTAAAGTACAACAATTTGAGATGAAATTTTACTGTATACAAGGCAAGATTATTATGTCATGATTCAATTCACGAGATCCCAATGAATCAATATGTATTCATATCATTATATATTTCTCATATGCAAGTTCTGGACAATTTGTTCATGTCGTGTGTTCATGCAAGTTTGGGTTTGAATCAATGGATATTGGCACGAGTCAAAGATACTTCGGGTTAGCCCGTGTAAACCCTAGATATCCCCAATGAAAGGTACACAAGCAATATTGCAATTATCGAAGTGGAACTACTTGCGGAGGAGATTAATAATCTTGAACTAGAAAAATAAACGAGTTCAAGGGGACTTGCCTTTTGTGTGAGAGATTCGAATAACTAGAATAACGGGATCGAAATCCCCGGCGAAGATCCAAGAGACGGGCGAGACACGTGCAAAATACCAACAGCAAAACACCAAAATCCTGGACCCCCCACCCACATAACACAGCAACTCAAGATCGGATCCCCCTTTAGGCAAAACAGCAAACACCGCACACTGAATCAAGATGCCCCTACACCACAAAACACCATACCCCGAAACCAACCACTAGCTGTCTCTCTTCTTCCCATATGTGACAGAGAGAGAGAGAGACGGCAGGGAGAGTGGATGGCGACGCTCGGGACGAGGCGACGACACCACGGTGGGGCAACGACACTGATGACGGCGGGAGGCAAGGCGATGGTGTTGCGGTGCACAGGGTGAGTTCTGTTTTGCTTGAAACAGAGGAGACGACGTCGGGGTGAACGAGGCTTCGACGACGACGACGAGAGGCTAGGATGTCCTCCAGTGATTGCGAGGTGAATGGGGAGAGAGCGAGAGGATGAAGACGAGCAGGGCTCAAGCGTCGTTGGGTTTCGACGCCTCACCAAGAAGAGGAGGATGACGATGGGTTCTCGGAGTTCTTCGGTGTTGGTCGAGGAAGGGAGCGGTGGCTCGGGATTGAAAGGAAGACGAATGGGAAATGAGGGGGGGTCTCTGTTGGGGGAAACCAGAGAAGGGAGAGAGAGAATAGGGGGGGCAATTTAATGAATAAAATAATTATTATAATGGGGGTATATAGGAGGGCTGATTAGTAGGGGTAGTTGAGATAGAAGGGTGAGAACGTGAGTGGTTAGGAGATACAGGGAAGTCTGCAGTTGAGGAGATCTGGGTTAGTTATTAGGGAGAATATGGGTTTGTGGGTTTGGGTAGACTTGGATTTGGTTTTAGGATCCAATAAGGAGATGGGTTTGGGTAGATAATGGTATGGGCTTGGAAATGATTTGGGCTAACAAAAGATAACAAAGATAGTAATAATAATAACAATAATACAAGAAATAATAAATTGTAACAGGAGGCCCATAACAAGTCCAAGACTCAAAATACATTAAAATAGAAAAGAGAACACTATAAAATACAAGGAAAAATTCGTACAACCGGAAACAGAGGTTACAGTTGTGGAATATATAAAAATTAATAAATATATTTTTCTTATGCTGTATTTCGATTATCTTTAAATATTTTTCCGTTGATAAGTCGATTTCGTATTTTTATATTTTTACGTGTGACACACGTGTTGGCAGTGCACGTATTAGTTGCATTATCTTTTAAAATCAAATTTCATGAGGTATGGGTGTGTGCCTGTTTTATTCATACATGAAAACTATAATTTTTATTTAAAATAATTTTATTATATATATAGACATATGTTTTAATTTAAATAAATAATTAATTTTGTGAAGTGTACACAAAGCACGTGCACGTGCACACGTGCGATGTGCACACCTCAAAGTGGCCGGCTGTTTTGGGGATGGAGGGAATTTTTTTTGAATTTAATGAGTGGATTAGTGGAGGTGTTAGTGGGCAATTAGTTATAATAACCACTCAATAATTCTACTAATACCCCCTAAACCATTCACACTCTCTCATCTTTCCCTTCTTCTTTCTCTGTCCATTTCCGAAACCAACCCAGCAAGTTCCCTATTGCTTCTCCACTCATTTCATCATACAATATATAACTTATTATATATTCTCTTACACACACACACACACACACACATATATGAAAAAGAGAAGGAGGTGCCGTTTCTTGTTGCCTGGCCGAAATGGAGGTTGGGTTTTCTTTGTGCACGTATTTCGAAGAGGCGGATTGCAGCTTCTCTTGGAGTTTTATTGCTAGGGATTAATTGAATACTTCAATACTTTTTTGGGTGAGTGTTTCTTAAATCATTTCTAATTTTAGGAGTAGGTTGCATGCTAGTTGATATATAATTTAATTATTAAATTTTGATTGGTACGGTAAATGTAGATTGCATAATCTTACTTTAATTTTATCATGATATTGTGATTCAAATAAATGGCTATAGCGTGGGTAATTTCTCCACTTCTAATTTAGATATCATGTTAGTTACTACATGTATTTTAAGGCCTATAAAACATATATTTTAAGGCCTCAAATTTTAATTGTCTTTACATTCATAGTTACTACATATATTTTCCATTGATTTCTATATGTGTCATATATTTCAATATACTTACTATACATATCATTTCACCCTCATCCAATTACTACATTACTATTTTTATATATGATTATTTATATTTATTGCCCTAATTTGCTACACTACATAATTATTGTCTTCATTTGTATTTTCAGCTCGTGCATATATTTTATACTATTCTCGTCTTAATGTTATAAAATGATTTTCATTACTACAAATTTTGCATATCCTATATTTAAAGTCTATCTATTTTAATATTTTGTCGTTGTCATTTTGTACTTCATTTACAACTTTTCTATCCACTTTTATATCACTGATTTCAAAACATAATGTCATACTTTATTAAACACCCAATATCCAAGTACATATGGAAAATTACATATTTCCATCTTCCGTTTTGGTGCAACCTGATGTTGAGAGGGCAAATCTACAACAAGACGTCAATGGAGGCAAACTGCAACTGGATATCGGGGAGGCAAAGTCTGCAACCGAAAGTCCAGAAGGCAAATTGCAATCGGATGTCGTAGGGGTAATTATGCAACTTGAGGTCAAGGAGGCAAGCATGCAATTGGATACCAACGAGACGAACCTACACCAGAAGGAAATTTTCTACTTTGATAACCCCTACTTTGTTTTCTATAATATTTACTTACCACTATCCCATTTTTGTACTAGCTCATAATATCTTATAATATTTTACAACCAAGCACTAAATTAATTACCTGATTAATTATACTGGTTTTTGTCCTATTTGCATATTCACTACTTAATATCAACTATTTTCTTCCTAGTATTTTGAATCTTTTAGCATTCCATACCACTTTATCATATTTTATTTTGCTACTAACTTATCTTAGATTTGGTGACTACTCACCTAACATTTTTATTTATTTATTTATACTTTTTGTTCGATTCGTAAGTTATTTCTATATGATTAGTATTTGCAATGTCTCAATAATATGCTACTACTTTTACAACTATAATTTCTTGTTTTACTCCTACAAACCATTTATAATTTTCATGTCATAATATTGGTTGTTTCACCTTTTAATTTTTACGCCTGTGTACGTATATAATTTGTTGGTTTTTCTTACTCTACTTGACAATTCGAAAGTATTTCGATGTATGCCTTTTATATCTTTAATTTTCAAATCGCATGTATAATTATTATAGTTACCTTACAAATTATTTTATGATATTAATTGATATACAAAATCATTTTATGTCGTCTATAGTTTTTAACTAAACATCAAGCTCGTATATTTTTCAAAATGTTATTTAATAGTTTTCTTTTAAATTGCTAATTCAAAATTTTGTCATACAGTACCAATTCAATTTGCAATTTTCTACAGCTTATTACTTTGATAAATTTTGATTACTAAATCTATTTATAAATTATCCATTGACTATGTTTCTCTTTATTGCATTGTTTTCCGAACTATTCCACAATTAATGACTAAGTTTATTTTTCCGTTTATGTAATGATTTACCTAATATTATTTTTGTATGAAAATTTCTCTCAAATCTATTCTACCTTTTAAGGTCGCATTTCTTTTCTTATACTATTTCTCTAGTTTTCTTGTCCTGTTCTTATAAAATTTTGATACTCATAGTTTATCTTACATAGAGTTTGTCATATTCTTCTAAATTGCTTACTTTTATACTATATTTATTTTCTTAATGTTTGCAGTTTTCTATATACAATAATGATATTTTTTTTGTGTACAAAATATAACTTTTACCCAAGCGAGTTCTGATGACAGAACTGTTCTAACGGGGGGAGAGTGTAACACCCCGCAAAATTGGAAATGAAAATTTTGCCCTCGTGTGTTACGCACGTGTATTTTGTAACGTACTTCAATATGTATTTTGGATTTTAACTATTTATTCATTTCCCATCTTCTTTTATCCTATTTTGAGTCAACTTAAATATTAAATTTCAGTTTCTGTATTTTTACGTGATTTATACATGTTATCGATGCACATATCGATTACGTATTTTTCACCGCTATGTGTAATATTTTCTATCTGTTTCAAATATTTATTTAATGACGTGTTCGAATTCGTTTTATAAATAGAAATTCATTTTTTCTCTTATTTTAATTAAAATATTTCATACGTGCGGTGCACGTGTTTTTCTATGTACGTAGTGATTACGTTGTAGAATATATAAAAATTAATAAATATATTTTTCTTATACTGTATTTCGATTATCTTTAAATATTTTTCCATTGATAAAGTCGATTTCGATTTTTAGAATTTTACGTGCGACACACGTGTTGGCAGTGCACGTATTAGTTACATTATCTTTTAAAATAAAATTTCATAAAGTATGTATGTGTGTCTGTTTTATTCATGTATAAAAACTATAATTTCTAATTAAACTTATTTTATTATATATATATATAGATATATGTTTTAATTTAAATAAATAATTAATTTTGTGAAGTGTACACAAAGCACGTACGATGTGCACACCTCAAAGTGGTCGGCTATTTTGGGGATGGAGGGAAATGTTTTTGAATTTAATGAGTGGATTAGTGGAGGTGTTAGTGGGCAATTAGTTATAATAACCACTTAATAGTCCTACTAATACCCCCTAAACCATTCACACTCTTTCATCTTTCCCTTCTTCTTTCTCTGTCCATTTCCGAAACCAACCCAGCAAGTTCCCTGTTGCTTCTCCACTAATTTCACCATATAATATATAACTTATTATATATATATATATATATATATATATATATATATATATATATATACACATATATATATATATATGAAAAAGAGAAGGAGGTTTTGTTTAATGTTGCCTGGACGAAATGGAGGTTGGGGTTTTCTTTGTGCACGGATTTCGAGGAGGCAGATTGGACCTTCTCTTGAAGTTTTATTGCTAGGGATTAATTGAATACTTCAATACTTCTTTGGGTGGGTGTTTCTTAAATCTTTTCTAATTTTAGGAGTAGGTTGCATGCTAGTTGATATATAATTTAATTGTTAAATTTTAATTGGTATGGTAAATGTAGATTGCATAATCTTACTTTAATTTTGTCATGATATTGTGATTCAAATAAATGGCTAGAGCGTGGGCAATTTCTCTACTTCTAATTTAGATATCATGTTAATAGATTAATTTTATGAATATGCTAAAGTAAATAATTAAATTAGCCATGTGATTTCTTAAAGAGACTAGTAGGGAAAAAGAGAAAATATTGATTGAGATTGGTGAATTAAAACTCATCATGTTACTTTATTAATATAATTCACGCTAGAATATTTAATTTGATGAACCATGCTAGTATGAAATTATGCTTGTGAATGGTTTGTGTAAAGTAGTGTGTAGAATGTAAAATGACACCCATGGATTGTGAAATCAATTGGTTAGTATAGAAAGTTACAATAAATGTTGAACTTTATTTTCATTAAATGAATCGTGCTATATCCACTTGTTTGTCAAAATATGTTGTCTTTTGGAATTATAAGAAAAGAAATAGTTTCTACGATGTTGTTAAAAATAAGAATTTCATAAATTTAAATGTATATACTATCCTGTATTTTGAAAGAATACATTCTGGAAAAGATTTAGATTTTTAGTAAGTACAAATTAATTGAGAAATCGAGTTTATTAAAAAAGGAGTTAGATACAAATTAGTAGACTAAAGTAAATTTAACTCTGGGTTATAACAGAAAATGAGTTTGGGCATACTAGCTTTCGGTGTGAGTTATAGGCGTTGTGTACAGTGCAGGGGGTTTTGGGTTCGAGTCTTGAAGAGACTTTGTTTTGATTAAAATTCGATTTCTCCTCAAATAAAGTACAGTTGACATGTAAAGAATTTAATCCTACTCATATTAGTTAGTCACTCTAGACCTCTTAGTCTTTGGGTGCGCTTTGGGTCTGTTACTGTAGTTGGGCGGAGGGTCTGATCTTGGGTTCGAATCCGACCTCTGCCCTTTGTTTTGTTTTCCTTGATTATTTTAATATATTTCAATTTTTTAATATTTATGAGTTTGTAAGAGCATAAAAATTGGAAAAAAATACTATTATTTCTCTAAAATCATTTGGACTTTATAAAAAGCATTTCCATAATATTTTGATATATTTTGTGAGAATTGGAAGTGATTTTTATATTAAAATGTGGCTCTTGTATAACTAAAGAAAAATGAAAATTTGGAATGCAATTAGATTTCTTCTCGATGAGATTTTATGGTTATTAACATTTGATTAAGAGAATATTTGAATTGCATACAAGGTGATGAATGATTGAATTAATAATGAAAGTTGAAGCGAGTTACTTCATATTATGAGATTATAAAGAAATGTTTTCTTTGAGAAAAGATTGTGAATAAATGAATTGAAATATTATTTTGATTGAATATAACGTATCGTTGATCTCTAGAACGAGATAGTTGTTGGAATCTAGAGGCTAGGCGAGATCCTTAGAAACCGGTAGTTGTTATTAATATGAATTTTGGAGCTAACCAGTGTAGGTTGAGCATCTCTTGAGAAGTAGCCAGTGTGGGTTGACTGTCTCATTTGTTTGGTTTAAGTCCGATAGGGTAAGCTAGCTCTAGGTTGTGATGATTTTATTCTAAAACAAACTAAAAACTTAAGGACAATACTATAGTGGAGATGGGATGAAAGTAAGAGAAAAACACAAGTATGAAGGCCTCGGATTCACGGTGTGAGAATTTTCATAGGCTATCTACATGATGCATCATGTCATGACGTGAATCTATCTCCGAAATTATCGAGATCGTGGCAATGCTTGTGGGGTGCTTGGTGACTACATAGTGCCATCGTTCCATGACGGAGGCGAATTGTCCATAGGTTGTCTGCATGATGCATCATGTCATGAGGTAAGATTACCCTCTAGGCTGTCTGGACATGGGCTCGTAACTCATAAAACTTCTAGGATACTTACCGTAGTTATCGTAGTAGTTAAGCTCAGAACGAGGGATTCAAACCTACAAGATGAAGAACGGTTACGGGCTTGCCCTCGAATTTATGTATAATGGGATGCATAAGTTCGAACAAGTGTGCATTAGTATCCTTAAATATATATAACTGCATTAAGATTAAGTACACAAGCACACACGACATCTATAGGATAATCTCTCTTTAACTTTGTTTTGTGATCAAGTTTGTGTTTGTTAAAGTATTAAAGAATCGTTATACTTTTGGCATAGCGAGGATGGCCGTGTTTAATATTTCGTCGGTTGTAAGCAACTGACGTGCCCACAGTTTCATATGCAGAACTTGGAGTTTACAAGAAGATATAAAGATGAATTTGGTGCGGATGATTACTTAAATGCTAAAGTTGTTACAATTGTATATTTATCATTGTTGTATTTCATTTACTTTCCGCTGCGTGTTGATGTAAAAGACTTTGTTGTAATAAATTTGTTTAATTCCTTGTAAAATTGTACGAAGTGGTGTAAAGATCCTGTGGAACTTCGAATTCAGTCTTATTTGGAGTTCGGGGTGTTACACCGGCCATCCTACCGAGGTCATGTAACATTTGCGAGCCGTCTCCTTGCTCCCTCTCACTTCTCCCACCCTTGCTAGGGTGGGGAGTTTCATCTTCATATGGCAGGCTGAGGGTACAGCCTGAAGAGTAGTTAGGCCGGGTCGGCCCAAAATGACATTGTAAGCGGCCTACACGTCTACCACCATGAAATCCATCGGTTCGGTTCAGGTGATCGAGTTTTTTCAAGCGGTTATGTCGAGAGTAATCACTCTCTTGATCGTCACTGGCACCCCGAAGAACCCGTGGAGAGTGTAGCCGGCGGGCTTGAGTCGACCCCTAGACAACTTGAGACCCTGGAAGGCTTCCAGAAAAAAAATGTTAACCGAACTGTCGTTGTCGATCGGGACTCGGCGTACTTCGAAGTTGGCCATATGGATGTTTATCATAAGAGCATCACAATGAGAGATTCGAACACCTTCCAAATCCTTGTCAGAAAAGGAAACAGGAACTCCAAGGTCCTTGGAGGGAGGATGGTTCTGTACCGAGTTCACCTCTCGGATGAAGGCTTTTCGGGAGGAGTTCGAATCTCCCCCCATTGGGCCTCCGTGAATGAGGTGTATTACAGCTTCAACTTCAGAATTTGGGGTCTCGACAGGGCGCTTAGTTCGTTTATTAGCCCCTTTGGGAGGCGGAGGAGGATCTTCCCTGTCCTTCCTTACGAACCTAGAAAGTTGTCCCTTCTGAATGAAGGCTTCAATCTCGTTTTTGAGGGCCCGACAGTCATCTGTGTCGTAACCGTGATCCCTATGGAAGCAGCACCATTTGTCCATGATCCTCTTCTTGCCTGGTGTATTCATCTTCGGAGGTGGTGGGAGCAGACCTTCTTTCTCGATCTCCATTAGGATGGCTGAAACACCAGCATTAAGTGGAGTACACTTCTCAAAACGGGGAGGAGGGCGGCGCTGACCATCATTATCTTTCTGAAGCTTCTTAGCCCCTTCATCTTCAGCGCCCTTCCGTTTGTTCTCGGACAGGGGCTCTTTCTGATCAAGTGGGAAGAGGGCCTCCTCTGCCCTAATATATTTCTCGCTGCTCAGTAGGAGTTCCGAGAAGTCTCAAGGCGGCTTTTTAGCGAGAGATGCCTTTAAGTAGGCGTGGTTGATGTTGTGTCGGAAAGCAGTAGAGGCTACCAACAGGTTTAGAGAGGCGATTGACCGGGCCTCGCTGATGAAATACTTGACATAGTCTCTTAACCGCTCGCCCTTCCTTTGATTCAGTGCCAACAAAGATGTGCTTGTCTTTTCGGTGCGACAGCTACTCACAAAATGGGTAAGGAAGAGCCTCTCGAACTGATCGAATGAGAAGATAGAGGCAGGGGCGAGTCGGGAATACCATTCTCTCATAGGCCCCTTTAGCGTGGCTGGGAAGGTTTTGCAAAGAAGCACATCCGAAGCCTGGTAGATCATCATGAGAGTTTTAAAACTCTTGATGTGGTCAGCGGGGTCTGACTCCCCGTTATATGGCTCAAAGTGAGGGGGTTTGAAGTTTTCTGGAACCGGGACCGGGGCTTCCATGATGGTTCAGGAGAACGGAGGCCTGCTTGGGCGGAAATTCCTCGCCCGTTGTTCCTCTTCTCTGTCAAGTCTGCCAAGGTGCCTCTCCATCTCGTGAAGACGGCGGTAGACTGAGTCCTCCCTCCGGTCAAATCTTGCTGATCCCCAGGACTCATCCTCATGTGGAAGGGGACTGGGAGTGCGGTGGTAAACATTGAGGGCCCATAGAATGGCTTCTTGAAAATCCTGGAACTCCGCCCTCATGATAGGTGCTTCCCGATCTCGGTGGTCTCTTGGGGCAGATTGACCGGTCGGGGTGCGGCTCCTCCTCTGGTGCCGTGGGGGTGACTCCCTCCGCCTTCTGGGTGAGTTCGATCTTTTGCGGGGGGATCGGGTTCTAGGGGACCGAATCGTAGGTCCCCTCTGATGTTCATGGTGAGGGATTCCGTCATGGGTCCGCCTCTCATTCAAGCAGGTCCGAAGATCTATCCCATGTTGCCGACTGACAATAATGTGTTGGAGATCCTTTGGCGTCGGATGACTGTGAGAGGCCATGGAGTCGGATGAGGGGTTATGTACTGAGACATGGTCGTGAAGAGGAAGTTGCCTTTGATGACTTCCACGAGAGCCCCCCGGGGCAGCCTTTTGAGGCACTTGAGAGGCCTGTTGGGGGTGTGGTTGTTGAGGAAGAGGTTGTCCAGGCTACGGTTGCTGGATAGGTTGAGGGAGAGGCTGTCCAGTCTGTGGTTGCTGGACTTTCTGGACGGGTTGAGGGAGGACATCATGGAGTGGAGGAGGAGAAGGAACGGGAGTGTAGAACCCCGTATTTTCAAATATTAATTTAAAGATTTGAAAATGAATTAAAATGATTTACTGGAAATTTAATAAATATTTTCTAAAAGACTTATCTTTTTGCACGTGCGAAACATGTAAAAATGATTTTTTTCTTGTTTCTATATCCCCAACCGAGCTTATATTATTTCTATTCATGAGTGCAAACATTAAACTTTTACTAATCCTCTTGTTTTCTTTTAAAACTGTTTCTTTGACTTTACTATTGGTTTTTACTTCTTATTCTTTTGTCCAAGATATTATTTGGCAACTTTTGCTGTAATTCAATAGTGCATCCTTTAGCATATCACAAGCTCATTTTATTTTGCGACTCTTACCCATTTCTTTCTTGACGTCTTATTTATCTTACTTTCATGTGCTTTTTCGTTACTCGTATACTTTGATATTACTTCTACATATTACATTAAAGTTTTGAATTACCACGTGTTAAGTTACTGTTGCTACTTTTATTTTCCTTTCATTATTGTTTTGCTATACTATAAATTTTGCTTTGCATATTTACTTTCATTTTATTATATATACTTGGATTTTTCGATACTATATTTTCCATTATTTTGTATTGTCTTATTTATTTTGGAGCATTTAAACTTGATTGCAATGTTTTACTCATATAAATATGATATGTTTCTACACATTTAAATCTTTATTATGTTTTTGTACCTTATATTCGTTACCCTTATTATTACTTATAGTTGACCGCTTTTGTTATAGTTTCTTTCCACTATTTAAAAGCTACTTATTAAATGTGTTGCTTCATACTTTTCGAATGTACTATGTGCACCCACTACTTATATTTTACTTAAATTTTATTGTCATTACATTCTTGATTACTACATGTACTGCCTACAAATTCCTATATATATGTATCACATATTTCAACATACTTACTATGCATGTCATTTTACATTTGTTTAATTCCTACATTATTGTATATTTTATGATACATTTATTATGTAAATTTGCTATACTACATATGTATTTTCTCATTCACATTTGTATTTGTGCTTAGGCATATATTTCATCCCGTTTGAAACATGATGTTTTGGTTTGGGGTATGGTTATGGATTTGCCATAGGGTATGGATGTGAATGTGAAATGTGTGTGTGATGCTCTAACTTTACCCTCGTTTTGTAGTGATGAGTATGGTTGCGTCCAGACCCAGGAACGGGAACAACAATGGCGATGGATCTGGTAGTTCTCGAGGAACTGGAATTGATCTTGAGGCTGAGTTCGCCAAGGTGTATCAGACTCTGAATGCGCTGATGGCAGCTAATTTGGTACAGATTCGGAACCAGAATCGGAATATTAGGATTGGACCAATGTTTATTAACGCTGATCCCATCAAGCAGGTCGAGTCTTCCAAGAGGAGGAGGCCAACGTCAGATCAGAGTGGGAAGGAGTTCCCAGCGAAGCAAGTCAAGTCCAGTGACCCAGTGCAAAAGGCACCTGCAACTTCGGGAAGTGACTTGTTATTTCTGCAAGGAGGCAGGTCATTACAGGTCAACGTGTCCGAGGTTGGCGAAGCAAACCTGTTTCAATTGTGGAGAGACAGGACATCATCAAGCAGCATGCACCGAACCTCGGAAGGCGTGCTATCATTGTGGTCGTGAAGGGCATATTCGACCGAACTGTCCGCGGCTGAAGAAAGATGGTGCCAGGAAGGGCAAGGATCTGAAGAGGGGCGAGAGTCTGCATTGACTGATGAGGATACTCAGGATTATTACTCATGTGTGCAAGAACTTGGAAATTCATACTTTTGTATTAAGTAAAACTTTTATTTGGGGAATAATTGAAGATTGAGTATTTTTCTTCATGTAACAAGATTTATTTGGATTAGTGGAATAAAAACAAAAGTTTTATTTGATACTGATTTCCTGCATGCAATTGTGTCGCCCAAATTCTTGTTAGTCTTAGTGTGGAGTTTAAGGTGTTTCCAAGCAAGATCTTGAGGTGGTTATCCTTAGTCATGTCCTTTCTAAGGGGGGAGTGGCCACTGATTCTTGGAAGAATGAAGCGGGTGTGGAAGGTCAGAGTTGGATGCAGGAGTTCAGTAGTTGTTGCAACATGGCTTCCGATGGCAGTTATCAGAGTTACGCAGCGGAAGTTTGATTTTCTGAATTCTTTGCATGATTGTGATTCGTCTGTATGTTTTACATCTTTTGTTGAAATGCATTCCCTTGTGTGATTGCATTTCTTTAAATTATGTTTCTATCCATAAGTTTTCATTCCTTCTTGATGTGTTTGTTTGGACCCCATTAGCAGTAGTTCTGAGGACAGAACTCTTCTAAGGAGGGAGTGATGTAGAATCCCGTATTTTCAAATATTAATTTAAAGATTTGAAAATGAATTAAAATGATTTACTGGAAATTTAATAAATATTTTCTAAAAGACTTATCTTTTTACACGTGCGAAACAGGTGCAAATAATTTTGGTGTAAATATACAATTTGATATTTCTAATAAGTTCTCATACTTATTATGGAGTATATTCTAAAATTTGGAATTTTTCTGAGTAGAGAAACTATTTTTATAAATACCTCGAAAGGGAGGGGCTTTTATGTAAAAAGTCGTTTAAATCTTGAATAAATTATGAAAATTCATTTTTACTGACATTTTGGTTCTCCATGGTTACCATTTGAATTTAAATATATTTAGACTTTATTTAAAGTCGATTTGGGGAAGATTTAAACAAAAAGGGTGTTTTTGCAAATATAGAATTTATGTGGGATCTTTGTGCAAATGTTTTTCTGGAAAGTAAAAGTCAAATATTTTGATTGAAAAATATAATATGTATTATTAGATATTATTTTGGATTTTTCTGAATTTTTACGAATATTTTATGATGTAATTGCAAATATTACAAAAGGGGGGGCTTTTGTGCAAAATTGCCACCCTGAGTGTAAATCCGAAATTTTCTTATCTCTGGGCTGTGCTGGGTTGTTGGAAAACTTAGTGGTAAAAGAATTTTATTTAGTTTTGATTTATTTAACTTATTTTAACTAAGGAAGGTTATAAATTGAAAAAGGACTATTTTGCAAAAGTACTTCAAAACCCTAATTCCTTTCAATCCCGGCCTGTATAAAAGAGGGTGTGCAGCCGTCATTTGCGGCACAACTCCAGATTTATTATAATATTATTTTCTTGGTGATCAAGAGGAGGATTTTTGGATCTCGCAAGAGGAGAAGCTTTCTTGTTGGATCTCTTCGTTCCTAAGGTGAGTGATTTTGTTTTGTTTTGTTTGCTTTGTGAGTGATATGAAATTGTTTTGCTTTTTCTTGTTGTATGAATGATATGAACTTTGTGTGGTGGTTTGTTTGATGTAATCGATTGTTATGATTGATTGTTTGACATGAATATTATTTAGTATTTTGCATGGGAACAATGCAAAGATCGTTGTTTGTATCATGTTTGTGGAATCTAAGAATATTGAGCAGATCTTGACTTACGAAATTGTATTGCTAAAATGCATGTTAAGATTTGAGTATGGTTATGATCAGATGATGAGCATCTGGATCTTATAATTGTAAATCAGATTTTTATTAAGAGTTGTGAAAGAAATTTAGTATTGAGAAACCCTAATGTGAGAATTATTAATTTGAAACATGAGAACTTGAGTTTTGACATATTCGATGTTTTGAGTAATGTATCCATAATGAGGAATTGTTGAGATTTGTTATTTTACCTGAATACGAACTATTTTCATGAACAAAGAATCTTAGAAAACTCCAGTATTGATTTCTGTATTCAGACCTAATTGGTGAAAACTGTAAGCCGATAATCGACTGGTCTAGTATTCAGTCGACTGGTACGACCCTACTGTTGTATCTTCAGTTCTTTTGAAATCTCCTCTGGACAGTTGACTAGACTCTTATGCAGTCGACTGGTGTACTGAGATCTTTATTTTGTAAAATTATTTCAGTCCTTTCTGGACAGTCGACCATGACCTCTTTAAGTCGACTTATGTACTGAGAATATTTTCTTGAGAATTATTGGAATTTTGTCTCGATTAAGTCGACTAATGGCTTTCAAGTTGACTGGTATGACTTAGTTTATTTTTGTAAAATTTTGGATATTTGTCCTCTGGACAGTCGACTTACCACAGTATGAGTCGACTGGTACTGATGGATTTTTGTAATTTGAGTGTTCTTTCGAATGATTGGCTTTCAGATAATCCAGTCTATACTTTGTCTTCAGTTAAGCATTTGGTTTGAGACATTCAGTTGAGCTAATTTTGTTTAGTGGAAAGTTGATTAAGACTTTTGAGTTTGAGTCCCTAGAGGTGAGTGACCCTAGTATACCGGTGTTGAGTTATTTTGTTGAGGCCCGTGAGGCATTTCAGTTAGTCAGTTTTGAATTTAGGCCGGTAGGGTACACCAACTCTAGGAGATTCTTTAAGTAATTAAATAACCCAAATGATAAGGACAGGCACTAGTGGTGATATGATGAACGGGAACATGGGTTATGCACCTCAGTATGGGTTTAGATGTGGGATTTAATCTCCAGAATTATCCAAGTAACTTACTTGAGATGTGGGATTTATCTTCGGAATTATCCAGGTAAATTACCTGCGATGTGAGATATATCTCCGGAATTATTCAAGTGATTTGCTTGCGGTGTGGGATTTGATCTCCGGAATTATCAAAGTCGAGGCGACGCACATGGGGTATTCATGTGATGATGTGTCAATGTCTAGATGTGGGATGATCTCCGGAATTATCCAGGTAAATTACCTGAGATGTGGAATCTATCTCCGGAATTATCAGGCATGGGCTAATTCTCACAGTTTATCTTTATCTCGTAGTAGTCATCGTGATAGGAATAGTTGCATAGCGGGGAATTGAACCCTATAATGTGAAGACGTTAAGAGCTTGCACCGAACCTATGTAGAATGTGATGCATAGACTTCGACAAGTATGCATTAGAGAGTCCGCATATAGATTTTGTGTTGTCTTGACTTGGTTTTATGCATGAGTTTTCCAGTTTTTCCTACCCTTGACACTTAGACTAGATGCACTTGTTGTTTTCATTCTATGATGTTTTCATGCTTTACATCTTTGTTATTCCTCATTCATTTATCATTGTGGTTAATACATGTTGTTGATGACCTTATGTTTTACGATTAAATTATGTTGTTTGTGTTTTATGTCACTCACACCATTTATGGCTGACCCCTTTAGTTTTGGGGGTTAGGGATCATCTCTAGCCTCATATGTTGCAGGTTGTTGCTTAGAGTTTGGAGGTTGGATGCTTGAGATAGATTTGGAGACAAACTGATGTAATAGAGCTTTGTGTAAATTTTTAGTAAAAGAAGTGTTGTGAAAAGAAAAATGTAATTCAAGGTGTCTGTAATTCCGCTGTGTTTGAAAAAGATTGTTGTAATAAAAATTAGGAATAAAATTATTTGTGCTTTGAGCTATGTGTACTATTACATTGAAATTGATGCTGGGATTGTGCCAAGTATTTTCTAAGTTATTATATTAGAAATTCGGGGCACTACAGGGAGTGGCTCTGTGGCTGGAGAACGCTGCCTTCCCCTTCTTCGGAGGCATAGCTTGGGAAACAACTTCACCGGTGCAGTAAGGTTGGATTGCTTTTCGTATCCCACAGACGGCGCCAATCTGTTGCTGCTGGTTTTGTTGTGGGAGCAAACAGATGAATTTGTGGATTCTTTTGGAAACAAATAAGGCAAACCTTGTAACACCCCGGATTTTACGACACTTATATATATGTGTGTGTGTGTGTGTGTGTGTGTGTGTGTGTGTGTGTGTGTGTGTGTGTGTGTATTGTCCGTATGCGTGCATATGATTGCAATATTTTGTTTGAGTATATGAATGTTGGAGTGAGTCCATGTTTGTGGGACGGTTTATGAGGATGGTTGCGTTCTAGAAGATGCACGAGAATGAGGAGGATCAATACTGGTATAAACACTAGTTTTTTGTACGATGCCTATGCAAATATAACACTGTATGGTACTACGGTGGGTATATCTTGTGTACACTCGATAAACCCCTCGTTTCGCATCAAAGAACCCGTTTAAGTGTTAAAATGGGCAGCCAACACACCACACCTCAAAACCAATGGCTAGACCATGGTTTTACTACAAAACCACCCTACAATCCTATCCCCTACTACCCTAAAAACCGGCCTCACCCTCCCCCCTCTTTCCTCACTCACTCCTCTATAAAAAACCCCTCATTTCCATCTTTCTTGTTCTGAAATTTCAGAACTCAACCAAGAAGAAGGAGCTCTAGGAGGGATTCTCAAGGAAGGAAAGCTCAAGGAAATCAACTAGTCTACATCAACTCAGGGTGGGGAGTTACTCTAAACCTTTCTTTATATTTCTTGATTGATTTCTTGCATGCATGTGTGGTAGTAAGTGCTAGAATGAATACTTGAGAAGATTGGAAGATGAAATCAGAAACTAGAACTAGAATCTTGATCTGTATGCTATTTTCTAGATTTTCTCGAGAGCAAACCACATGTAATTAGATCATGAAATTTTTACATATTGTTCCTATATGTGTCTATATGGTTCATGAATTATTTCGGATTTTTCTGAGATGTTTTGATATTTTAATAAAATTCATTTGTAGAACTGTGTCGTAAGACAGCAGCAGCAGTTGGTTAACATGATGCCTGAGATTGTTGAAATTTTCATAATTAATTGGAGCAAGTTTTTAATCTGAAATTTTTATCTTGCTTTTCCACTTGTATCTAGATTCTACAGAAAAATCAGAGAAATATTTGGATGAATTTATAGACATTTTAAAAATTAATCTTTAAACAGTAGCTAAAGCTGTAACTGAAGAACATGCTGATTTCTGTGCTTAATTGAAATAGGGATAACTCAGTGTAGAGTTAAATTTTGGACATGAAATCTTTTGCATGTTGTTCATTATGATATGTAGTTTCATCACTGTAAATTTTGTGTAAATTGGACGAGTATAGAATTTATGATGATTTTATTAGTATGTACTATGCTGGTTTCAGCCAAATTTGATACCCTGTAGAGATGGTACATTTGAGGCTCCTTAAGAGCAAAATTTGAGGAACTGTTTCGTTCGATATTTGTAGTAGACATCAAGACCTTTCCAAAAAGACCTATTTGAGGTGATTCCAGTAAGTGGTTGATTTATTGTGATTTTTGCAATACTAGACAGAGGCCAGGAATTGAGCTGAGTGCTTTGATTTAGGAAGTCCTAGTGTGTGACTTGGTACATTTGTGAGAAATGTGTGTGTTAGGGTGATCTATTGACATATTTTAGACTTATGACAAACTAAAGAATTTTATAGGACATTCAAACCTTTCCATAGAACTTGTGCTTGTAGCATTCTGATAAGTAGGCAGTGTTTTATGCTACCGGTAAGGTGCAGCCCGTGTACAGGAAATAACAGGCTGAGGCTGGAGAGGCCATTTTGAGGACTTAAATGATGGAATTTGAGGTTATGATCAACTAGGAAGTTGTAGCCTAGGTTTTTATCTTTCTAGATTGGGCTGTTACACCCCAATCGGAGTTGTATCGAGAGAGTTATGACCTTTTTAAGTTTCGGGCAGAAACCCTGTAGGTTGCTTAGTCCTTGGTTTTGACTATGTATTGTGACGACTTTTCCCCTGCGTACTATTGGAGTTGATAACTCTTCTCTGGGGATGTTTGGTATCCGTTGTTGGTTTTTTGACTCCCATAGTGGGTGTGTGACTCGAATTGGTCACTAGAGTAAGGTGATACCCTGCATTTGTCGACCCTAAGTTATGAACTTCCGCCGAAGCGTAGGATATCCGAGCCGTGCCATTAATATAAGTTCATAGCCCGGGTTAGGAGTGAACACATGCATTCACAGCCGGGTTAGGGGTGAATTTAGGTCGTAGTGCTGGACAATTCCAAGCCGGGGAAGAGGCGAACCGGACCGGTATCGCCAGGGCCGAAGGTCGATAAGCAAGTTTGGAAGCAATCTTATCTTTTACCCAAAGTGAATAGAATGAGGCTGGGATTAGAGTGACATATTAGGGGTTGGGTAATTGCATTAGTACTAGCAAACCATAGTAAGTGTTGTACCTTCCTATCGTAGGGATACGTTTTCGGCACTCATGAGTGAGTCCTCGACTCGTATCTTGATCTGTTAATTCCCAAAGTTTTGCCAAAGTAAGGTACGGGAGGCTAGGGGGATTTGACCTCCGAGGCCATCACGTTCCTATGCACGTTGGTTTTGTTGTTTATATATATATCAGTTCACAGCCGGGTTAAAGGTGAACATGCATGCGTCAATCCACAGCCGGGTTAGGGGTGGACACATGAATCACACGGTCTTGCGATCGGATTCAACTCGGTTTTCTGAAGAGGTCCGTACGCGGGTACCGAGTGACAAACACGACCACCACTTAGGCACTGCAGTGGCGGAACTAGACCAACCAACTGCAACCTCCTTGGGTAACGGACAATCTATTAGGAACAGGATGAGTACAAGGGTAGGATGCATGGCAAGGGATTGAACCCTACAATCAGGAGAGACGAACTCCTTGGGAAGTATGTAGTGTGGGATGCATACGTTCCCGAACGAATTGCATTAGAGTAGGTGCATCATGTGCATTCTGGTTTAGCACATTAGATTAGGCTATGCTTGGTTCTGGAATGCATGTAGTATGGGATGCACGCGGATTCAGATTCCTAAGTCTTGCTTACTTTAGACTAGGCTTGTGATTGGTGCATTTAGTTGTTAGATCATTGCTGTAACACCTCGAAATTTTTTTTTTGACTCCAAACTCAATTCCTTCAATTTTTATATCACTTTAATCATAAACTAGAAAGTTATATTTCAAGGAAAATTTTGACAGAGTCTCCCCTGTAAATTTTGCCCTGAAACACTAAAAGCTTACGGAATTCTACTCAAAATTCCGTAGCTCACAATCCACATAATATTTTCATGGGCTCCCCAGGTCAAAATGAGTAGATACACACAGGCAATATAATATAATGCTCTGGGGGCCAAACTCATAACGGATTATCAAATATCAATTAAAAACTACAAATTTCTTTGAAAAACGAGGTAAAATTTTAGAAAAATCCTTGTAAAACCTACCACAGAGCCCGGTACTCCACAACGAGATGGGTACGGGTCACAAACATACCACACCACCTCACACTATACTCATCTTCATCATTTACATACTTATACATCCATAATACAATTTAAATCATAAATTTACCACTCATCATATTAACTTAAACAGAAAATTTAAAAAAAGAAAGAAAAGCTTCATTTCATCCAAACCATCTCTCACCTCTGCCCTGCTGAGGACCTGTAACAGTAGGGGATCTAGGGTAGTCTAGGGACTCCCTAACCCCCCAAATACTAAGGGGTTAGCCATTTCTGGTGTGAGTATAGTTATTAATCAAATAACAAATTAAAATAATATAAAGAAAATAATTTAAACTTACGAATACCAAGTAAGATATGGCAACCCGAATCCTAAACTCAACAACATCATCACTATAACGATATATCAAATACTTTGTCAATCCTGCATTCAACCCTTCACTTACCCATAACTTCACCCAATTCTCTATATACATCACACTAACGACATTGTTACCGCTAAATCTGGTGTGGGGGTAAACAGATAGAATTTGTGAGTTCGTAGAAAAACCTGAATAGCAGATCTAACCTGTTCCGTCGAGGACTGACCGTCGCTCCCGCCGTTACCTGCAAAAAGTGCGAGACACCGGGGTTGTTCCCGGCGATGCACCCTCTGACGCTCAAGTCAGTAACCAGAAATGATTATGAAAGAGCGTTTAACTAGCAAAAGATTGATTACCTCTTAATGGAGATGGGTGTGGGGTATTTATAGTCGCCGTTGGGATCAGATAAGGAATGTGATTCCTGTGACCTGATAAGGCATAAAATCCTCGTAATCAGATTAGGAATGTAATCCCTAATTCCCGGTGAAAAGATAGATGTGAATCAGAGCCGTTGATTAGGATTAATCAGAAACCCTAATTCTATCTTTTCTGGACTGGGTGTGTTTCGGGTTGGGACCCGTACCCAGTTGAGGTGGATCCGTTCGTGGGTTATTAGGTCGTGAAGAAAGACCCAGTTCCCATTTCAGACCCGTTAGTAGGTAAAATTACCGTTTTACCCCTGAGCTTTAAGATTCGTATCCGATGTGAACGGTCCCGATTTAATCCTATTTTTAGCCATATCACGAGCCCCCCACTCCCGAAGACTGAGTTTGATCAGCCTTTGAGGAGTAGTTTTA
The DNA here is from genome assembly GCA_017893485.1 of Hemerocallis citrina. Classification (NCBI taxonomy): domain Eukaryota; kingdom Viridiplantae; phylum Streptophyta; class Magnoliopsida; order Asparagales; family Asphodelaceae; genus Hemerocallis; species Hemerocallis citrina. Next base: position 70,418,954 of record CM030362.1, on the reverse strand, counting down.
CTGTTTTAATGGCGTACGGGATTTTATCGGTGTTCTTAAGGGAGTTTGGAATCTTTCTCAGGGTGTAACAGTGTTATTATGGTGTAAAATGCCAAAAATATTCTCAGAATTTTCTGGATTTTTGGTGATTTTTCCAGATTTTTCTGAATTTTTTCTCATTTTTCTGAATTTTTTATTCATTTTCCGAATTAAATAATTAATTATCAAAAGTATTAATTAAGTATTCTAATTTAATAATTATTTTTTCAGAATTTAAAAATAATTTTTTCTGAATTAATAATTATTTGTAGAATTTTTAATTAATTTTTTCGATTTTTAAATATTTTTTTCGGATTTTTTAAATAAAAAAAACAATTAAATAAATAAATAAATAATTTAAATATTACCTGGACATGTGGCGCATTTCTGACCGTCCATCATGATCAGATGAGTGCGCATCGTGAGGCAGATCACGATCTGGACACGTGGCGTGTTTCTGGACGTCCATCATGATTAGATCTGCACGCATCGTGAGGCAAATCACGATCGGGACATGTGGCGCGTTCATGAGCGTCAATCGTGTCGCGATGCGAACTTTGAAACGATCGAACGGATCGTGTGGGTCGGTGAGTATTTTCTCCATATACGAGGGTCGGTGCCTCGGCACCTCGGATCAGCACTTCGGCTCGGCGATTTGGATCTACCGAGGAATGTAACGAAGCCACGTGGCATTGCCACGTGGCACTTTTTTTTTTTCTTTCTTTCTTTCCTCCTTCTTTGTTTTTGCTGCTTCCGCTGCTTCTTCTTCGGCTCTTCGTTCTTCGACTGTTTTTTCTCTTCGGCTGCTCGTCGTTGTCTCTCTCCCAAGTTCTCTGTCTCTCCGACTCCGTCTGGTGGGGAGGTCGGCGACGAGGGGACGGAGCTTGGCGACGTGGAACTCGAAGGAGAAGAGCCCGAAGCTCTGTGGCAGAGCTGAGAGAGCTGTGAGTCTGAGCTTCGCGTTAGACGATAGAGGTTGATGGCGACCGTGAGTGGGCTCGACGAAGCTCCGAGCTTCGATGATAGGCTTCGGCTGCTCATGCGCGCTCGGCAAGGAAAAGTGGCGAGCTCGGAGTCCGGGGCTCATCTAGAGGAGACGGTGGCGAGGACCTCTCCGATGAAGGTGGCGAGGAGCGTCAGAGTCGAAGCTCAGACTCTCGCTAGTGAGCTGAGGTCGAGCTTTTGGAGTCGACGAGGACGAGCGGCGAACGCGGGGCGCTTCGCCATTGGGTGACTCCGACTGTGGCGAGCTCGACAGTTCGAGAGCTTGGATGAGCTCGGAGTTGAAGGAGCCGTCGGTGCTGGTGAGGAGTTGGGTTCAGAGCTTGGCATCGGCGAGGATGGAGCTCGTTGTTGAAGGAAGCTCCGACGAAGAAGCTCGGCGATGGAGCTTGGAGCTCGAAGGTGGTCGTCGGAGGTGGAGCTTGGAGAGGTGATGGGTTCGGCACCGTTGGAGCTCGGAGGTGAGCTCGGCAGCAGGGTTCGGCACGAATGGAGCTCGGAGGTGAGCTCGGAGCTCGTTCGTGGAGCTTGGAGGAGGTGATGGGTTCGGCACCGTTGGAGCTCGGAGGTGAGCTCGGCAGCAGGGTTCGGCACGAATGGAGCTCGGAGGTGAGCTCGGAGCTCGTTCGTGGAGCTTGGAGGAGGTGATGGGTTTCGGCTCGACATTGCGCTCGGAGCTCGTTCGAAGCGGAGCGGAGCTCGGCGGAGGGCCGTCGAGCGGCTTCGACGAGTTGGGTGGCGAAGAGCTTGAAGCCCGGAGGAATGGAGCTCGGCCATGGATTCGACGGAGACGGAGCTCGCGTAGTTCGGAGCTCGTCGAGGCGGAGTGGAGCACGTCGGAGGGGAGCTGGACGCTCCAAGGTTGAAGGTGATTTTTGCTCTGTTTTTGTTTTGGCGGGAGAGTGGAGAAGAAGAGGAGGGGGACGAACGGGTTTGGGTTTAGGACCTTAATGGGTCCGACCCGACCCTTGTGCTCCACCCTTTTTTTTTCTCCTCCTCTGCTCTGCTTCTTGCTCGGCAAATCCGAGCACGGATTTTGAGGAGCATTTTTTCCCACTTTGCTGTTCGGTAGGTCGGTAGTTCGGATTTGAGATCCGAGCTACGTGGCTCAATCTGGACGGTTGATCACGATCGTGGCGTGAATCACGAGACAAGAGGCACGAGTTTCGAGAAAATATTATCTTGTCGTTTTGTGGTCACGTGGCGAAATCTGAGCCGTTCATCATGTTTTAGCACGAATTTTGAGACGATCCGATGGTGAGATGGGATCGGTCGAATTTTTCTCCATATACGAGGGTCGGTACCTCGGCACCTCGGATCGGCAGCTCTTCTGAGAAGAAAGAGGAAGGGGAGGAGAGGCATTTGGGTTCTCTCCTCTGCCTTGTTCTTTCGCACAGTGGAGAAGAGGAGAAGAGGAAGGGGAGGAGAGGCATTTGGGTTCTCTCCTCTGCCTTGTTCTTCTGCACAGTGGAGAAGAGGAGAAGAGGAAGGGGAGGAGAGGCAATTGGGTTCTCTCCTCTGCCTTGTTCTTCTGCACAGTGGAGAAGAGGAGAAGTGGAAGGGGAGGAGAGGCATTTGGGTTCTCTCCTCTGCCTTGTTCTTCCGCACAGTGGAGAAGAGGAGAAAAGGAAGGGGAGGAGAGGCAATTGGGTTCTCCCCTCTGCCTTGTTCTTCCGTACAGTGGAGAAGAGGAGAAGTGTTGGGGAAGAAGGAGAAGAATGAAGGAGCTAAGAAGGGTATGGGTCGGACCGTGGGTATCGGATCCGACCCCGACCGTTAGCCTCTTTTTCTTTCTTCCTCTTCATCTGCTTGCTTCGTTCGGCGAATCCGAGCACGGATTTTGAGGTACATTTTTCGCCGCTCCGCAGTTTGGTAGATTGGCAGATCCAAGCTACGTGGCTCATTCTGGACGGTTGATCATGATCGTGGCGCGAATCACGAGACAAGAGGCACGAGTTTCGAGAAAACGTTATCTTGTCGTTTTGTGGTGACGTGGCGCGATCTGATCCGTCCATCACGCTTGAGTGCGAATTTGGAGATGATCTAACGGTGAGATCGGTTCGGCATAATTTTTCTCTATATACGAGGGTCGGTCCCTCGTCCGCTCGGCTCGGTGACTCAGTAGTTCACCCTCTGCCCGTAGTAGCTCGGAGAAGAGGAGAAGAGGAAGGGGAGGAGAGGCATTTGGGTTCTCTCCTCTGCCTTGTTCTCTCGCACAGTGGAGAAGCGGTGCTGGGAAGATCCTCGTAAGAGCCATGGGAAGACCCATTCTTTGAAGTGAGTGCAAGGAGCAACTCTAGGGGAGAGTTGTGCTCCGATCTCGTCGAGAAGAGCTATTTGAGAGACAAGTTTGAGGAGGAACTCTAGGAGAAAGTTGTGCTCCGAACTTGTGGAGAAGAGCTCCGCTTTGGAGGTGAGCGGAGTGAAGAGCTCAACTCTAGGAGAGCCATCTGGACGAGGAGTTTGAGGAGCAACTCTAGGAGAGAGTTTTAGCTCCGAACTCATTGAGAAGAGCTCCGCTTTGGAGGCGAGCGGAGCGAAGATCTTGACTTGTAGAAGATCCATCTGGAAGAGGAGTTTGAGGAGCAACTCTAGGAGAGAGTTTTTAGCTCCGAACTCGTTGAGAAGAGCTCCGCTTTGGAGGCGAGCGGAGTGAAGAGCTCGACTTGTAGAAGAGCCATCTGGAAGAGGAGTTTGAGGAGCAACTCTAGGAGAGAGTTTTAGCTCCGAACTCGTTTGAGAAGAGCTCCGCTTTGGAGGCGTGCGGAGTGAAGAGCTCGACTTGTAGAAGAGCCGTCTGGAAGAGGAGTTTGAGGAGCAACTCTAGGAGAGAGTTTTTAGCTCCGAACTCGTTGAGAAGAGCTCCGCTTTGGAGGCGAGCGGAGTGAAGAGCTCGACTTGTAGAAGAGCCATCTGGAAGAGGAGTTTGAGGAGCAACTCTAGGAGAGAGTTTTTAGCTCTGGACTCGTTGAGAAGAGCTCCGCCTTGGAGGCGAGCAGAGTGAAGAACTCGACTTGTAGAAGAGCCATCTGGATGAGGAGTTTGAGGAGCAACTCTAGGAGAGAGTTTTTAGCTCCGAACTCGTTGAGAAGAGCTGCGCTTTGGAGGCGAGCGGAGTAAAGAGCTCGACTTGTAGAAGAGCCATCTGGAAGAGGAGTTTGAGGAGCAACTCTAGGAGAGAGTTTTAGCTCCGAACTCGTTTGAGAAGAGCTCCGCTTTGGAGGCGAGCGGAGTGAAGAGCTCGACTTGTAGAAGAGCCATCTGGAAGAGGAGTTTGAGGAGCAACTCTAGGAGAGAGTTTTTAGCTCTGAACTCGTTGAGAAGAGCTTCGCTTTGGAGGCGAGCGGAGCAAAGAGCTCGACTTGTAGAAGAGCCATCTGGACGGTTGATCACGATCGTGGCGCGAATCACGAGGCAAGAGGCACGAGTTTCGAGAAAACGTTATCTTGTCATTTTGTGGTGACGTAGCGCGATCTTATCCGTCCATCATGCTTGGGTGCGAATTTTGAGATGATCTAACGGCGAAACCGGATCGGCAGAATTTTTCTCCATATGTGGAGGTCGGTACCTCGGCACCTCGGATCGATGGGATCGACAGCTCTTCTGAGAAGAAAGAGGAAGGGGAGGAGAGGCATTTGGGTTCTCTCCTCTGCCTTGTTCTTTCGCACAGTGGAGAAGAGGAGAAGTGCTGGGTACTTTTTGGAGAGGTGAAGAGGAGCTCCACTCCTAGGGGTGGAGAAGAGGAGAGCAATCTGGACGGTTGATCACGATCGTGGCGCGAATCACGAGACAAGAGGCATGAGTTTCGAGAAAACGTTATCTTGTCGTTTTGTGGTGACGTGGCGCGATCTGATCCGTCCATCATGTTCTAGCGCGTTTTTTGAGATGATCCAACGGTAGGATGGCTCGGCAGCATTTTTCTCCATATGTGAGGGTCGGTTCCTCGTCCGCTCGGCTTGGTGACTCAGTAGTTCACCCTCTGCCCGTAGTAGCTCGGTACCTCAAGAGGATGGGTCGGAGCTCTGCTTCTCGGCTCGGGAGGATGGGTCGGCATATGGGAGAGGTGAAGGGCTCTGAAGCTCTGCCTCTATTCTGTTTGGTTTTGGAGATTTTTGAAGAGGAGCTCAACCCCTAGGAGAAGAGGTGCTAGGAAGAGGTGCTGGGAAGACCCATTCTCTGAAGTGAGTGCAAGGAGCAACTCTAGGGGAGAGTTGTGAGCTCCGAACTCGTTGAGAAGAGGTCCGCTTCGGAAGCGAGCGGAGTGAAGAGCTCGACTCTAGGAGAGAGCCATCTGGAAGACGAGTTTTGAGAAGCAACTCTAGGAGAGAGTTGTGAGCTCCGAACTTGTTTGAGAAGAGGTCCGCTTTGGAGGCGAGCGGAGCGAAGAGCTCGGTTCTAGGGAAGAGCCACTTGGAGGGGGAGTGTGAGGAGGAACTCTAGGGGAGAGTTGTGCTCTGAACTCGTTTGGAAGAGTTGTGCTCCGATCTCGTCGAGAAGAGCTATTTGAGAGACAAGTTTGAGGAGGAACTCTAGGAGAGAGTTGTTCTCCGAACTCGTGGAGAAGAGCTCCGCTTTGGAGGTGAGCAGAGTGAAGAGCTTGGCATTAGAAGAGCCATCTGGCAGACGAGTTTGAGGAGCAACTCTAGGAGAGAGTTGTGCTCCGAACTCGTTTGAGAAGATCTCCGCTTTGGAGGCGAGCGGAGTGAAGAGCCATTTGAGGGACAAGTTTTGAGGAGCAACTCTAGGAGAGAGTTGTGCTCCGAACTTGTTTGAGAAGAGCTCCGCTTTGGAGGCGAGCGGAGTGAAGAGCCATTTGAGAGACAAGTTTTGAGGAGCAACTCTAGGAGAGAGTTGTGCTCCGAACTCGTTTGAGAAGAGCTCCACTTTGGAGGCGAGCGGAGTGAAGAGCCATTTGAGAGACAAGTTTTGAGGAGCAACTCTAGGGGAGAGTTGTGCTCCGAACTCGTTGAGAAGAGCTCCGCTTTGGAGGCGCGCGGAGTGAAGAGCCATTTGAGAGACAAGTTTTGAGGAGCAACTCTAGAGGAGAGTTGTGCTCCGAACTCGTTGAGAAGAGCTCCGCTTTGGAGGCGAGCGGAGTGAAGAGCTCGGCTCTGGGAGAGAGCCATTTGGAAGACAAGCGTAAGGAGGAACTCTAGGAGAGAGTTGTGCTCCGAACTCGATGAGAAGAGCTCCGCTTTGGAGGCGAGCGGAGTGAAGAGCTCGGCTCTGGGAGAGAGCCATTTGGAAGACGAGTTTGAGGAGCAATTCTAGGAGAAAGTTGTGAGCTCGGAACTCGTTGAGAAGAGCTCCGCTTCGGAGGCGAGCGGAGTGAAGAGCTCAGCTCTGGAAGAGAGCCATTTGTGAGACGAGTGTGAGGAGCAACTCTAGGGGAGAGCTTTAGCTCCGAACTCGCTGCTTATATGAGAGAATCAACGGTTGTGGGAGCAATTCCGAATGGCGAACCACTTCTAACTCGCTGAAGAGCAAGTTATTTGAAGCAGAATCGAGCCAAGTGTTGGACTCCGAACCATCGGTAGAGGTATTCAACGGTTGTGGGAGCAATTCCGAATGACGAACCACTTCTAACCCGCTGAAGAGCAAGTTATTTGAAGAGGAATCGAGCCAAGTGTTGGACTCCGAACCATCGGTAGATGTATTCAACGGTTGTGGGAGCAATTCCGAATGGCGAACCACTTCTAACCCGCTGAAGAGAAAGTTATTTGAAGAGAAATCGAGCCAAGTGTTGGACTCCGAACCATCGGTAGAGGTATTCAACGGTTGTGGGAGCAATTCCGAATGGCAAACCACTTCTAACCCGCTGAAGAGTAAGTTATTTGAAGAGGAATCGAGCCAAGTGTTGACTCCGAACCATCGGTAGATATATTTAACGGTTGTGGAAGCAATTCCGAATGGCGAACCACTTCTAACCCGCTGAAGAGCAAGTTATTTGAAGAGGAATCGAGCCAAGTGTTGGACTCCAAACCATCGGTAGATGTATTCAACGGTTGTGGGAGCAACTCCGAATGGCGAACCACTTCTAACCCACTGAAGAGCAAGTTATTTGAAGAGGAATCGAGCCAAGTGTTGGACTCCGAACCATCGGTAGAGGTATTCAACGGTTGTGGGAGCAATTCCGAATGGCGATCCACTTTTAACCCGCTGAAAAGCAAGTTGTTTTGAAGAGGAATCGAGCCAAGTGTTGGACTCCGAACCATCGGTAGATGTATTCAACGGTTGTGGGAGCAATTCCGAATGGCAAACCACTTCTAACCCGCTGAAGAGCAAGTTATTTGAAGAGGAATCGAGCCAAGTGTTGGACTCCAGAACCATCGGTAGAGGTATTCAACGGTCGTGGGAGCAATTCTGAATGGTGACCCTCTTCTAGCCCACTTAAGAGTGAGCTTGCGAAGTAGAGTCGAACCAAGTGTAGGACTCCGAACTCGTTGTGAAGTGCTTAGCAAGTTGTGGGAGCAGCCATGTAGAAGAAGCTGGACTCCAAACTCGTTGAGAAGAGGTCCGCTTAGGAGGGGAGCGGAGTGGAGAGCTCGGCTCTGGAAGAGAGCCGTTTGGGAGACAAGTTTGAGGAGCAACTCTAGAAGAGAGTTGTGAGCTCCGAACTCGTTGAGAAGAGGTCCACTTCGGCGGCGAGCGGAGGGAAGAGCTCGGCTCTGGAAGAGAGCCATTTGTGAGATGAGTTTGAGGAGCAACTCTTGAAGAGAATTTTGAGCTCCGAACTCGTTGAGGAGAGGTCCGCTTCGGCGGCGAGCGGAGGGAAGAGCTCGGCTCTGCAAGAGAGCCATTTGTGAGATGAGTTTGAGGAGCAACTCTTGGAGAGAGTTTTGAGCTCCGAACTCGTTGAGAAGAGGTCCGCTTCGGCGGCGAGCGGAGGGAAGAGCTCGGCTCTGGAAGAGAGCCATTTGTGAGATGAGTTTGAGGAGCAACTCTAGGGGAGAGCTGTAGCTCCGAACTCGTTGATAAGGGATCCGCTTCGGCGGCGAGCGGAGGGAAGAGCTCGGCTCTGGAAGAGAGCCATTTGTGAGACAAGTGTGAGGAGGAACTCTAGGAGAGAGTTGTAGCTCCGAACTCATTGATTTTGAGGAGCAACTCTAGGGGAGAGCTGTAGCTCCGAACTCGTTGATAAGGGATCCGCTTCGGCGGCGAGCGGAGGGAAGAGCTCGGCTCTGGAAGAGAGCCATTTGGGAGATGAGTTTGAGGAGCAACTCTAGGGGAGAGTTGTGAGCTCCGAACTCGTTGAGAAGAGGTCCGCTTCGGCGGCGAGCGGAGGGAAGAGCTCGGCTCTGGAAGAGAGCCATTTGTGAGATGAGTTTGAGGAGCAACTCTTGGAGAGAGTTTTGAGCTCCGAACTCGTTGATAAGGGGTCCGCTTCGACAGCGAGCGGAGGGAAGAGCTCGGCTCTGCAAGAGAGCCATTTGTGAGATGAGTTTGAGGAGCAACTCTTGGAGAGAGTTTTGAGCTCCGAACTCGTTGAGAAGAGGTCCGCTTCGGCGGCGAGCGGAGGGAAGAGCTCGGCTCTGGAAGAGAGCCATTTGTGAGACAAGTGTGAGGAGGAACTCTAGGAGAGAGTTGTAGCTCCGAACTCGTTGATTTTGAGGAGCAACTCTAGGGAAAAGCTGTAGCTCCGAACTCGTTGATAAGGGATCCGCTTCGGCGGCGAGCGGAGGGAAGAGCTCGGCTCTGGAAGAGAGCCATTTGGGATATGAGTTTGAGGAGCAACTCTAGGAGAGAGTTGTGAGCTCCGAACTCGTTGATAAGGGATCCGCTTCGGCGGCGAGCGGAGGGAAGAGCTGGGCTCTGGAAGAGAGCCATTTGTGAGATGAGTTTGAGGAGCAACTCTTGGAGAGAGTTTTGAGCTCCGAACTCGTTGAGAAGAGGTCCGCTTCGGCGGCGAGCGGAGGGAAGAGCTCGGCTCTAGAAGAGAGCCATTTGTGAGATGAGTTTGAGGAGCAACTCTTGGAGAGAGTTTTGAGCTCCGAACTCGTTGAGAAGAGGTCCGCTTCGGCGGTGAGCGGAGGGAGGAGCTCGGCTCTGGAAGAGAGCCATTTGTGAGATGAGTTTGCAGAGCAACTCTAGGGGAGAGCTGTAGCTCCGAACTCGTTGATAAGAGGTCCGCTTCGGCGGTGAGCGGAGTGAAGAGCTCGGCTCTGGAAGAGAGCCATTTGGGACCGCTCATCCGGACGTTGTTGGCGGGAGGCTCCCTCTCGGGCCCGCTTCTCGTCCAGACGGTAGCGCAGGTCCTCTTCCTTCTGCCGATTTTGAGGATTGTGGGAGGCCATGGAATCCGTAGAGGCGTTGTGTATGGAGATGCGGTCTTGACGGAGAGGTTGCTTCATGTGGGAGCCCCCCGCACCGGCATTCTGTGGACCAGAAGGACCCTTGGGGGGTTGTTGATTCTGAGGGAGAGGCTGATCTTGTTGAAGAGGGTCCTCTACTTGAAGCGGGGGTTGTCCCTACTGCGGAGCGGGTTGGACGGGGACTACCTCTTACTGATCGGCGGGGTTGGGCCCACGGTTGGACCCTCTGGACCTGATTTTCCTCAGAGGCCTGGCTGGAGAAGAGCTAGTCGACGGGAAGAGGAGAGGCAGCTATTCGTATGGTTTCCCACAGACGGCGCCAATCTGTTGCCGCTAAATTTGGTGTGGGGGCAAACAGATAGTATTTGTGGATTCTTAGGGAAACTGAATAGTAAACCTGCGTACCTGTTCCATCGGGGTTTGATCGTCGCTCCCGCCGTACACCTGCAAAAAGTGCGAGACACCGGGGTTGTTCCCGGCGACGCACCCTCCGACGCTCAAGTCAGTAATCAGATGGATTATGAAAGAGTGCAAAAACTGGAGAAAGATTGATTACCCCTTAATGGAGATGGGTGGGGGGTATTTATAGGCGTCTTAGGGAACATATTAGGCATGTAATTTCTTGTGTATAGATAAGGAATGTAATCCCTAATCCTCAGTGAAAGGATAGATATGAATCAGGGCCGTTGATTAATATTAATCAGAAACCCTAATTTTATCCTGCCGGAGCGGGTTTGTTGCGGGTTGAAACCCGCACCCAGTTGAGGTGGATCCATTCGCGGGTTATTGGATCTGTGAGAAGGAGACCCAGTACCCGCTTCAGACCTGTTTGTAGGTGAAATTACTGTCTTACCCCCGGACTTCAGGATTCGTGCCCAATTTGGACGGTCTCGATTAAACCCCTATTTTTAGCCAAATTTGAATAGTAAACCTGCGTACCTGTTCCGTCGGGGTTTGATCGTCGCTCCCGCCGTATACCTGCAAAAAGTGCGAGACACCGGGGTTGTTCCTGGCGACGCACCCTCCGACGCTCAAGTCAGTAATCAGAGGGATTATGAAAGAGCGCAAAAACTAGAGAAAGATTGATTACCCCTTAATGGAGATGGGTGGGGGGTATTTATAGGCGTCTTAGGGAACAGATTAGGCATGTAATTTCTTGTGTATAGATAAGGAATGTAATCCCTAATCCCCAGTGAAAGGATAGATATGAATCAGGGTCGTTGATTAATATTAATCAGAAACCCTAATTCTATCCTGCCGGATCGGGTTTGTTGCGGGTTGAAACCCACACCCAGTTGAGGTGGATCCATTCGCGGGTTATTAGATCTTTGAGAAGGAGACCCAGTACCCGCTTCAGACCCGTTTGTAGGTGAAATTACTGTCTTACCCCCGAACTTCAGGATTCGTGCCCAATTTGGACGGTCTCGATTAAACCCCTATTTTTAGCCATATCACGAGCCCCCCACTCCTAAAGGCTGAAGGCAATCAGTCTTTGAGGAGTAGTTTGATTGTTTTAGTGGCTAGTGGAGTTGTATCGGAGTCCGAATGGGTGATTTTGAATCCCGAAGTGGGTGGTAAGGTAACTCCTTCTTCTTTTTTGAAGCCATATGGTGTATCGAGTTTTTATCTATTTTTTCGGGCTATTTATTTAATTTTGCGATGTGTTAACTAATCGTTCGGGGGTCGTAGCCGTATATTCCAGGCAATAATTGTTCGCTCGGGGGCTCAAAAATATCCCCCCGAATTTTTAATTATTTCCTAGAATTTTTAGCTAATTTTCCCAAATTTTTAGCAATTTTTAAATAAATAAAAATCGATTTTTAAATACTTATTTATGACGTGGCGAAATCTGGACCATCGATCAGGGCGGAGCGCGAATTTCTGAACGATCAGACGCTCCCTGCTCCTCGACAGGCTTTTTTGCCGTATAGGAGGGTCGGCTCCTCGGCACCTCGGCTCGGAGGATCAACGCCTCGGCTCGGTGGGCTAGCTCCTCGGCTCGGAGGCTTGGTTCTTCGGCTTGGACTCTCCGAGGTACGTGGCACCATCTGGGCCGTTCATCTCAGCGTGGATCCCCAAAAAATGCTATCTTGTGTTTAGTGGACATGGCAGCATCTGGGCCGTCCATCATGACGAGTGCGCTTTTTTACAAGATCCAACGGCTGATATGGGTCAGCGAGTTTTTTCGCCATATACGAGGGTCGGTTCCTCGTCATCTCGGCTCGGAGAGATATGAGGGTCGGTTTCTCGTCTCTTCGGTTCGGAGGACTAGACCCTCGGCTTGGAGGCTTGGTTCCTTGTCTCCTCGGTTCGGAGGATTGGACCCTCGGCTCGGGTGTTTTGTTCCTCGTCTCCTCGGTTCGGAGGATTAGACCCTCGGATCGGAGGCTTGGTTCTTCGGCTCGGAGCCTCCGAGGTACGTGGCAACATTTGGGCTGTTCATCTCAGCATGGATCCCCATAAAACTCTATCTTTTCGTTTAGTGGACGTGGCTGCATCTGGGCCGTCCATCATGACGAGCACGCTTTTTTACAAGATCCAACGGCTGATATGGGTCGGCTTGTTTTTTTGCCATATACGAGGGTCGGTTCCTCGTCATCTCAGCTCGGAGTCTCAGTGCTGTTTGGCCGAGATGCTGAGTTGGCTATTTTGAAGGAAACGTCTCTTGATGGTTCCACCCTTCCGTGCCCGGTAGCTCGGCTGCTCGACTAAGCTGTTCGGTAGCTCGGTCGAGCAGGCCGATGGCAGGCAGTTCGGAAGGTACACGCGGCAGGATCTGGGCCGTTCATCATGGCGCACATCACAAGGATGGGGTTCAGATCACGAGAAAACATTATCTTGTCGTTTTGTGGGCGTGGCGAGATCTGAACTGTCCATCGAATTCTGACGCGAATTTTGGAGAGATCCGACGGTGACTTCGCCTCGGGAGGATTTTTCTCCATATACGAGGGTCGGTTCCTCATCATCTCGGCTCGGAGTCTCAGTGCTGTTGGCCGAGGCGCTGAGTTGGCTATTTTGAAGGAAACGTCTCTTGATGGTTCCACCCTTCCGTGCTCAGTAGCTCGGCTGCTCGACTAAGCTGTTCGGTAGCTCGGTTGAGCAGGCCGATGGCAGGCAGTTCGGAAGGTACATGCGGCAGGATCTGGGCCGTTCATCATGGCGCGCATCACAAGGACGGGGTTCAGATAACGAGAAAACATTATCTTGTCGTTTTGTGGGCGTGGCGAGATCTGAACCGTCCATCGAATTCTGACGCGAATTTTGGAGAGATCCGACCGTGACTTCGCCTCGGGAGGATTTTTCTCCATATACGAGGGTCGGTTCCTCGTCATCTCGGCTCGGAGTCTAAGAGACGTTGGCCGAGGCACTGAGTTGGCTATTTTGAAGGAAACGTCTCTTGATGGTTCCACCCTTCCGTGCCCAGTAGCTCGGCTGCTCGACTAAGCTGTTCGGTAGCTCGGTCGAGCAGGCCGATGGCAGGCAGTTCGAAAGGTACACGCGGCAGGATCTAGGGCCGTTCATCATGGCGCGCATCACAAGGACGGGGTTCAGATCACGAGAAAACGTTATCTTGTCGTTTTGTGGGCGTGGCGAGATCTGAACCGTCCATCGAATTCTGACGAGAATTTTGGAGAGATCCGACGGTGACTTCGCCTCGGGAGGATTTTTCTCCATATACGAGGGTCGGTTCCTCGTCATCTCGGCTCGGAGTCTAAGAGACGTTGGCCGAGGTACGAAGTTAACTGTTTTGAAGGGACTCAGTAGCTCGGTTTGGCAGACCGGTGGCCGAGTCGTGGACTTAGTGATTTGGGGAGCCCTTTCGTTCTTCGAAACGTCGCAATTCTCCGCTTGGCGCTTTGGCTTAGTGGGCTTTTCACGTTTCCCAAGAAGGCCCAATACTTTTGGGGTTATAAGTTTTCATTCTCCCACCCTCGAGCTCATTTCTTACTTTTCACTCCAAGCTTTCACTTTTGTTCTCTAAGTTCTCTACTAGCGGCGAATCTTACTCCAGGGTGGTGACGTTAGCTGTCGCGTGGGCCAGGCAATTTCCGGCGAGCACATTCCGACCGTGAACGTCACTTCAAAGGTCAGTCTACTTTGCCTTAGCTTTTTCCTAGAGATGTCAAGAGTGAACTCGGGGAGTGGGGCCTCGTCTTTCGGCGATGATGGCGCCGAGGAGAGGAGAAGGGCGGAGGTCCGAAGGAAGGGAAAGCAGATCGCCGAGCCGTCGGCTGCCGAGGCGAGGCAAGAGAAGAAGAAGAGGAGGGTGGCGACTCAATCTCCCGTGGTTGAGGTGATTGTGGAGAACCCGAAGCAAGCGCCCGAGATGGGACGATATCCCTCTGTTCTGTCCGGGCATTCGGGGGTCAGGCAGTACGAGGGCGACCTTTTGGAGAAAGCGGTATACGGAAAGTCGAAAGTCGTCGAAGAACCCAACCCGGCTCTTCCCACCGAGGCCGACGAGCTTATTTCGGTGCTGTCCGAGAGGGATCTCCTTCGGATCAGAAAGGGATTCGCCATCCCTTTGGAGTACAAGCTGATGCTCCCCGTCCCCGGGATGCGAGCGAATTCCAAGCTGTCATCGTCGGATATGTGCATGTTCGACTTCGACTCCTTGAATGCCGGACTGCGTTTCCCGCTGCATCCTTTCATCCTCCAGATCCTCGGCTGGTTCTGCCTCGTGCCGACTCAATTCATGCCGAACACATGGCATCACGTGAATGCTTTCTTGCTTCAGTGCCGCAAAGCGGAAGTAGAGCCGGACTTAACAGTCTTCCGAGGCCTGTATCGGATAAACAGGCAGCACAAGACGGAGCATCGGTACTACTTGGGGCCGAGGAAGGGTGTTAGGATCATAGAAAACCCCGACTCAATTAAGGGTTGGAAAGAGAAGTATTTTATATTAAGGGGTGAGGTAATACGGCACATTCCGATGCGGTGGAAAGTGGAGGTGCCGAAATTTGCGAGAGCCGACCCCGTACTGTCTGAGGCCGAGGAGGAGGTGGCGAGGAAGATCATGGCCCTTCCCCTGTTGAGTTGGAGGGAGTTGACGGAGGAGGTGCTGTTCGGGTCCGGCCTTAGCCCCATCGACCCGAGTATGCTCCTGACATCTCATTTATTTTTGTTTTTCTTCAAGTCTTTAGTTCGTCTTGCTGACTCATTTTTTTTTTCTTGTCCGATGCAGAAGCGATGAAGATTGATTTCAACGCCATGATGGCCGATAGGTCCAAGTTGGCCGGGGGTAGAAAGAGGAAGAGGGCGGCCGCGGCTGCATCGTCTACTCCGCAGCCCACGATCGCCTCTACCATCACCCCACCTCCTCCGACTACTGAGGTGCCTTCGGAGGTGGTTGTTGCCGAGGAGCCCTCGGCCCCGAGCGTGATTGAGGGGGCCTTTGATGTCAACGCGGCGCTGACGCTTGAGGCTCCGCCGTTGACTAAAGTGGCCGAGGAAATCCTGACCGAGCAGCACAAGCAATTGTTTGTGCCGAACTGGCGGGTGAAGAATCACGACGGATTCCTCGACAACTCGCAGATGTCAGTGCAGGTCGTCAAGCATTTGGCGACCCCGAAGGACAGAGCCACGCTGAAGGCGGGAACGGTCGGCAACGATACCTATGAAGTGGCTCGGTCGCTCGTGTCGGTAAGTGTCTTTTTGCGAATTTCTTCAAGTTTGCTGCTCGGCTTGCACATTGCTCTGATCGTTGTCTTTGCAGGCCACCTGCCACTTCGGCCACCTCTTGGAGACGTTCGCTGCACAGGAGAAAGAGCTGAAGGCCGCCAGTGACAAGGACCGGACGGAGAAGGTCAAGGCGGTTTGGCAACTCGAGGCCGAGCAGAGGCGGGTCGAGGCCTTGGAAGTCCGGGTGGCCGACCTTGTTGCCGACCTGGAGAAAGCGAAGGGGCGCCTCGACGCGGAGTCTGCCAAGGCCGCAAAGGCCGCCGAGGAGCTGGCTGCGGCGATGAAGTCCTTGGCCAAAGAGAAGGCAGAGAAGGAGGCCTTGGCGACGAAGATCAGGGCCGAGGTGGAGAAGGAGGCCGAGGCCGAGGCGAAGAAGCACATGTCCAAGAACATGGAGATATCTTATCAGAGGGCACTCGACCATGTCCAAGAACGGGTCCCTGGCTTCGAGCGGGTCGGCTACCGACTGTGGCCAGGGTCGCCTTCAGGCGGCGAGGAGGAGGGAGGCGAAGGCGACGAGGCCGAAGGCGATGATGAGGAGAAGGAGACCGACCCACCTGTGGCGAACGCCCAGGTCGAGGGGAGGATCGAGGGGCCATCTAACGACGCGCCCGAGGTCGACGCGACGACGCAGGTGGACCCCTGATCCCCTCGAAAATTCTTTGTAGTTTCTTGCTTTGTTTTTTCTTTCAATCAGTGTAATGCCTTTTGCGGACTGGCCACCGCTTTTGATAATGAATGAAAAGTGTTGTTTTGATTTTGGACTTCTGTCTAAGTGTTTGGCTCGGCTATTCAGTACTTCAATGTTGTCCATTTCTTATTTCAGATCGTCGAGCCTACTGTTATCTCCGCGGCGGCTCGGCGCCGTGCAGAGCTATTTCAGCAGTCGCGGGAGGACCGTCTCGAGGGCGAGGTTCATCTGACGAGGAGGATACTTCACAACTTAGAGATTAGGTATAGTGAGGCGTTGGCCGAGCTGCACCATCTACGGATAGTCGAGGCCGAACTATCTGCTAAGGAGAAAGAGTTGGTCCGGGTCTCGGCCGAACGAGATGACTTTGCAAGGAAGGTAGAACAGTTGCAGAGGGTGACGGTCGACAAGAGCATCGAGGTGACCCACTTGCGATGCGTCATATCTGACAGCGCCGAGTATCCTGGCTCGGCAAAACTTCCTCGATTCAAGGTGATTGTGAAGGACGACACGTTGAAGGACCGGATCGTCAAACTAGAGGAGGAGGTTGCTCGGCTCAAACCTCAGCCGGCGAGGGCTAACGTCCGGAGCACCTTGTGCACTCGCGAAGAGATTGAGCGAGGGATTACGTTCTATCAAGCCGCGAGCCGAACCCCCATCATAGGAAGGACAGCAGCTGACGCCCAAAGCGGGGTAGCGGTGTCTTCAAGTGGTGCTTCGGTTGGAACGACTGTCAGGGTCAGCGGGGAGGGGGCGTCTCGATTCGTCGGTCTAGAGACGAGCTCGGAGGTCAAGAAGCGCCGACCCAAGGTGTCGCTGAACCGGAGCGTCCCCCTTCCTCGGAGGCAGTGAACGGGTCGTATCTTGTCTTCGGACTTGCAAACTTTGTTTTGTTGTAATCTTTTTGTAATTTTACCCAAGTTATATTAATAAAATTGGAGTTGATTTATCCGAACTGTTCTCTGCTGGCTTCTTATTGTGCTGTAATCACGCTAGCTAGGGTAGGCTCGAAATGAACCGCGAGGCAAGTGTTTGCTTCATCGAGCATCTTGGCCTCGAAACTCACACTTTTGCCGCGGTTCTGAATCTTGCTCGGCGCCTTCAGATGCGGCTCGGTTCGGCAGCTAAGGTACAGCTATTTCGAAGCTGCGGCCACGCGGCCCGATTAGGAATGCGGGCCCTCGGACGTCCGAGCGTGGTTCTAAAAGGATGGGGCCAGTCCCCTAACAGCATTAATGGCACTCCGGGATCCGTGGGGGCGTTTCACCTTCCCAAGGGCATTGAGAACGGTGCCCCTTAATTAATACGCGGCGCTCCAGCTCCCTAGGCGCGACTTTTGGACTCCCGAGGGTCATAATGACAGTCTCTTGGGGGAAGGCTATAAATCCCACACCCCCCTTGTAGTTTGTCATTGCAGTCTAGAGCTCTTGTGGCATCGATGGCGTCTGCCCTTGGGCGGATGCCAGCTTTGTGAAAAATTTTCGCCTCGAGAGGTTCGGAAGAGTGGTCACCCTACTACCTTGTTCTTCTCTCATTCCTGACGGCCCCGATGTAGGTGTCAGGGGCGGTGGAGGACAAGGCAGAAGAGTTGGCTACCGTAGTCCGGACCCGAGGGAAAGGCTCTTCGGGAGGATGAGTCGCCGTTCTTCAACCGTGGTCTTCTCCCGATTCTGACGACTCCGATGTGGAGGTCAGGATCGGGGGAAATCACGGTAGAAGAGGTGGTGACCGAAGTCCACAACCTTGAAGGGAGGTTGCTTCGGGAGGACGGGTGGTCGCTTTTCCACCATGATCTTCTCCCGATTCTGACTGCCCCGATGTGGGTGTCAGGGTCGGGGAAGATCATGGTAAAAGAGGTGATGACCCAAGTCCGGAACCGAGGGGAAAGTCCCCTAAACCTTAACTCAAACTTTCTTTCAAGGCTCAGCGGGTCGGCTGTGCTTTCGTAGCTTGGTAATCGGAGTGGCTTTTGCCGAAGGTTGGTTCTGGTTGCCTGTCGCTCGACGTTTGGGGCCGAGCGAGGTGAGGTGATCAGAGCCGTTGGATGGTGGCACGAATCTTGAGGCAGGTCCAGTTCCTAAGAAAACGTTATCTTGTCATTTTGTGGACACGTGGCTGGATCAGATCCGTTGACCACACTCTAGCACACATTATGAGACGATCTGACGGTGGTTTCGCCTCGGAAGGTTTTTTCGCCATATACGAGGGTCGGTACCTCGTCCGCTCGGCTCGATAGTCGTGGGGGCAGGTCGAAATGGCCATCTAACCCCGGCCCGTTTGGGGACGAGCCTGGTGAGGTAAAGTCGAGCCATAGGACCCCGACCATCGTTAGGTTAGTTTAAGGGTTGTGGGAGCAATTCCGAATGGCGAGCTACTTCTAGCTCGCTTAGGAGCGAACTTGCGAAGTAGAGTCGAGCCAAGTGTTGGACTCCGAACCATTCAACGGCTGTGGGAGCAATTCCGAACGGCGATCCACATCCGACTCGCCTGTGGGCGAGCCGGAGAAGTAGAGTCGAGCTTAGTGCTGGACTCCGAACCATCGTTAGATTAGTTTAAGGGTTGTGGGAGCAATTTCGAATGGCGAGCTACTTCTAGCATGCTTAGGAGCGAACTTGCGAAGTAGAGCCGAGCCAAGTGTTGGACTCCGAACCATTCAACGGCTATGAGAGCAATTCTGAACGGCGATCCACATCTGGCTCGCCTGTGGGCGAGCCGGGGAAGTAGAGTCGAGCCGAGTGCTGGACTCCGAACCACTGTTAGATTAGTTTAAGGTTATGGGAGCAATTCCGAATGGCGAGCTACTTCTAGCTCGCTTAGGAGCGAACTTGCGAAGTAGAGCCGAGCCAAGTGTTGGACTCCGAACCATTCAACGGCTGTGGGAGCAATTCCGAATGGCGATCCACATCTGGCTCGCCTGTGGGCAAGCCGGGGAAGTAGAGTCGAGCCGAGTGCTGCACTCCGAACCATTGTTAGATTAGAGAGTTAAAAGCAGAGACGTAATAGTAGCAAAAATATGAAAACTTTATTTATTAATATCCAATAATCGGCTGCTTCTAAAGTTGCTAGCCGTTATTACAATGAAAAATAAAAGAAGAAATCACTACTAGTAACAGGAAAGGAATGGTTTGACATCTCGAGTTACTTAGAGAGGCGTTGTTGCTCTCTCTTGGTATTTTAAGAGATGGTCGGCATTCCAAGTCCTGGGAATCTCCTTGCCTTCGAGATCTTCTAGTCTGTATGCGCCGGGGCGGATCACTTTTGAGATCTTGTAGCGTCCCTCCCAATTTGGGGCCAATTTGCTTTTCTGTTCGGGGAACGAGATGGCCAATTTCCGGAGGACTAGGTCCCCTTCTTTGAGGTCCGTTGGGCAGATTCTTTTGTTGTATGCTAGCTCGATCCTTCTTCGGTAAGTTTGCTGGCGTATTGCAGCTCTCTCTCGGATTTCATCTATCAGATCTAGACTTGCTCTGAGCTCTCTAGCGTTCTGCTCTTCTTCATAAGCAATCAGACGAGGAGAGGGTATCCCGACTTCCAGGGGGATGATGGCCTCGGACCCATAGGTGAGATTGAACGGGCTCTCACCCGTTGGGGTCCGCTTTGTGGTGCGGTAGTTCCACAGCACGTTGGGCAGCTGATCGACCCATAATCCCTTGGAACACTTGTCTAACCTCTTCTTAATGCCCGAGAGGATCTGTCGGTTGGCATTTTCGGCCTGGCCATTTGACTGAGGATGACAGACGGAGAAGAAACGGTGTTGTATGGCGAGGTCTTCACATAAAGCTCGGAAGGCAGCCCCGGTGAATTGCGTTTCGTTATCCGTAACCAGGACCCTAGGAACGCCAAATCGGCAGATCACACTTTTTCAGAAGAACTGAACGACCTTATGTTCGGTGATTGTGGCCAGGGGCTCGGCCTCTATCCATTTCGAGAAATAGTCGACTTCCACGACCAGGAACTTAAGCTGTCCGGGGGCTGGTAGAAACGGCCCTTGTAAATCCATCCCCCACATTGCGAAGGGGATCGGACTTGATAGGGAGGTGAGTGGTGCTTGTGGAAGGCGTCGGATGTCGGAATACTTCTGACAGGAGCTGCAATGCCGAACGTGTTGTTCAGCATCCCGTAGGAGAGTGGGCCAAAATTACCCGTAGTTCAACACTTTGCGTGCTAGAGCCCTGGACCCAGAATGGGCCCCACCGATGCCCTCGTGGAGTTCTTGCAGGGCGTAGTCGGCTTGCCCGGGGGAAAGGCACCTTAGGTAAGGCCGACCGTCTACCTGGGTGAAGGAGCGTTTATATAGGATGCCTCCGATTAATGTATAACGCTCGGCTCGGGTTCTGACTCTTCTTGCTTCCTTCGGATCCTCGGGGAGGAGTCCATCCCTTAAGAATTCGACGAGGGGTTTCATCCAATTGTCTTCGAGGAGGACAGGAAATGTTTCAACGGATTCAAGTGTTTCGTCCTCTATGCTCGGCTTCAGGAGGACTTCTATCAATACGGTCTGCTCAAGACCTTGAAGGGAAGAGGAGGCTAATTTGGATAGGGCGTTGGCCTGAGCATTTTCTTCTCGGGGGATCCTTTGGATGAGGGCCTCTTCAAATAGCGCCATGAGGCTCTTGACCTTGGCTAAGTATCTAACCATTCTGTCATCACGTGCTTCATATTCGCCGAGGACCTGATTGACGACTAGCTGGGAGTCGCTAAAAATTCGGAGGCATTGTGCCCTGCATTTCGGGCCATTCCAAGGCCGGCTATGAGCGCCTCGTATTCGGCTTCGTTGTTCGAGGCTTTGAAGTTTATACGGAGGGAGTATTGGAGGATGAAGTCATCTGGGCCTGCCAGGATGACTCTTGCCCCGCTTCCCTCATTGCAGGAGGATCCGTCAACATAAACCGACCAGACTGGTGGTCCCTTCACTGTTTGGCTGGACTCGGGGATGGTACTCTCAACTATGAATTCGGCCAGCGCCTGAGCCTTGATCGCGGTCCGAGGCTGATATGATATATCATGTTGGCTCAGCTCGATCGACCATTTCATAAGGCGACCTGAAGTCTCCGGCCTATGGAGGATCTGCTTCAGCGGCTGGTCGGTAAGAACGACCACCGAATGGGACTGAAAGTACGGGCGAAGCTTTCTCGCGGCCATTACCAGGGCATAAGCCATCTTTTCAATCTTCGGGTACCGGAGCTTGGCGTCCCGAAGCACTTTGCTGACATAGTAGATGGGCTTCTGGGCCCGATCTTCTTCCCTTACTAGAACCGCACTGAGGGTCTGCTCGGAGGCTGCCAGGTAGAGGTATAGGGGCTCACCAGGGATCGGTTTGCTGAGGAGAGGGGGATTGACGAGGTAAGCCTTAAGCTGGTCGAAGGACTCCTGTTGCTGCTGCCCCCATTCAAATCCTTTAGCCCCCCTGAGGGCCTTGAAGAAGGGGAGGCACTTTTCCCTGGACTTTGAGAGAAAGCGTCCTATGGCGGCGAGGCGGCCTGTTAGTCTCTGAACTTCTTTAACATTTCTAGGAGGGGCCATGTCCAATATGGCCTTGATCTTCTTCGGATTTGCTTCAATTCCTCGTTGGCTAACCATGAAGCTGAGGAACTTCCCTAATGAGACGCCAAACACACACTTGTTCGGGTTGAGTCTCATATTGCGCTTTCTCAAAATGTCAAACACCTCTTGGAGGTCGGTCACATGATCAATGCCTCGGATGCTTTTCACAAGCATGTCGTCAACGTACACCTCCATGTTCCGGCCGATCTGAGCCTGGAAAACCTTGTTGACGAGGCGTTGGTATGTTGCACCTGCATTCTTTAGACCGAACGGCATGACTCTGTAACAATATAGGCCCTGGTCGGTCATGAACGATGTCTTCGGGATGTCCGGAGGGAACATTCTTATCTCATTGTAACCTGAGAAGGCATCCATGAAGCTGAGGAGCTTATGTCCCGAGGTTGCGTCAATCAGAGTGTCAATACTCGGCAGAGGGAAGGGATTTTTGGGGTAGGCCTTGTTGAGGTTGGTGAAATCAATAAAAATCCTCCACGTCCCATTACTCTTTTTCACCATCACCACATTCGATAACCACTCAGGATAGTTCACCTCCTGTATGAACCGGGCCTTCAAGAGTTTGTCCACCTCCTCCTTGATAGCGAGCTGACGCTCGGGGGAGAACTTGCGCCTCTTCTGCTGGACCGGTTTGGACCCCAGATCAACGCTTAGGCGGTGGACCAAGAGTTCTTCGGAGATGCCGGGCATATCTGCAGCTGACCAAGCGAAGAGGTCTTGATTGCTTCGGATGCATTGTACAATGTCTGAGTATAGGATGGATGGGAGGGTCTTGCTGACAAAGAACTTGCGGGTCGGCTCCTGCTCGGAGAAGAGTACTTCCTCCAATTCGTCCACCGGCTCCGACGTTGGTCGAGCAACATCTTGGGGGATTTCCAGAGTTTCTAAGGAGAGGACGGGTCCGAGGGTAGAGGTCATATAGCACTTGCGGGCCTGCTCCTAATTGCCCTTTACTTCCCCTACTCCGGCCTGGGTGGGAAATTTCATTTTGAGATGATAGGCGAAAGGAACGGCTTCAAGGGCGGCCAGGCCGGGCCGACCCAAAATGACATTGTAGGCTGCTGGGACATCTACGACCATGAAGTCCATCGACTCCGTTCGGGTAGTAGGGGTATTGCCAGTGGTTATGTCGAGGGTAATCACCCCTTCAATAGTCACTGGCACTCCCGTGAACCCGTGGAGCGTGTAACCGGCGGGCTTGAGTCTGTCCCGGGAGAGCTTTAGGCCTTTAAAAGCGGCGAGGAAGAGGATGTTGACGGAGCTGCCGTTGTCTACTAAGATCCTCTCCACTTTGAAGTTCGCCATGTGGAGACTGATGACGAGTGCGTCACAATGTGGGGTGCGAACCCCTTCAAGATCTTCATCGGAGAATGTGACAGGCACTCCGAGGCCTTTGGGAGGAGGGGTGGTTCGGACCGAGTTGACTTCTCTTATAAATGCCTTCCGAGAGGAGTTCGAGGAGCCCCCCATTGGACCCCCATGAATGAGGTGGAGGACTCGCTCTTCCTCAAAGTCTGGCGTCTCTTTTCGTTCCGGACGCTTGTTAGCCCCCCGAGGCTGGGGAGGAAGTTCGGCTCGGTCCTTTCTTACAAACTTCGTCAGCTGCCCCCTCTGGATAAGGGCTTTGATCTCGTTCTTCAGAGCACGATAATCGTTGGTGTCATGCCCATGGTCCTGGTGATAACGGCACCATTTTTCTTTATCTCTTCTCTTGGCGGGGGTGTTCATCCTCGGAGCAGGGGGTAAGACCCCTTCTTTCTCAACTTCCATCAGAATAGTTGAGATGTTAGTGGTGAGGGGAGTGAATTTCTCGAACCTGGGGGGAGGTTGGCACTAGCCGGCATTGTCCTTTTGGAGCTTCTTGGCTCCTTCCTCCTCTGTTCCTTTTCTCTTAAACTCGGAGGAAGACCCCTCCCAGTTGGGTCGCTGCTCGGCCTCTTCGGCCCGGATGTACTTTTCACTGCGAAAGAGGAGGTCGGAAAAGTTCTGTGGTGGCTTCTTGGCGAGGGAGGAGCGGAGGTTGGAATTGAGGACATTAGATTGAAATGCTGCCGCAGCGACCGACTAGTCGAGGGATGCTATGGATCTGGCTTCAGCTGTGAACCTCTTCACATAGTCTCTCAATTTTTCCCCCTTCTTCTGGTGGAGGTGCAATAGGGAGATGCTGGTCTTCTCAGCCCTTCGACTGCTTACGAAATGGGTGATGAAAAGAGTCTTGAACTGCTCGAAGGAGAATATTGAGGCAGGGGCAAGGCGTGAGTACCATTCTCGAGCTGGGCCCTTGAGAGTTACGGGGAAGGTTTTGCAGAGGAGGGCATCGGAAGCTTGATGGAGGAGCATCAGGGTCTTAAAGCTTTCGACGTGATCAACGAGATCGGTCTCCCCGGTGTAAGTCTCAAATTGGGGAGGTTTGAAACCGAACGGCACAGGTGCATCCACTATGGTTCGGGAGAAAGGGGGTCGGCTAGGACGTAGGGTCCTCCCCCTAAGCTCCTCTTCTCGATCTATCTGGCCCAGGCGCCTCTCTACTTCATGAAGACGGCGGTACATGGTGTCATTCCTCCGACGGTAATCAGCCGAGCCTCTAGACTCGTCTTCGTATGAGGGAGAGCGAGGGCTACGGCGATGGTAACTTCGGGAACGGCGAGGACTTGGGGTACGCCGGGAGTTGCTAGGAGCAGGACGAGGAGATGGGGACCGTCGGCGAGGGCTTCGGACCGGAGGAGGAGATGGTGATCGTCGGCGAGGGCTTCGGACTGGAGGAGGAGATGGGGCCTTCGGCTCATTAGGGTTTCGACGGAGGTTGAGAGCCTGCAGGACGGTCGCTTGGAACTGCTGGAACTCGGCACGGGTGATGGGTGCCTCATTGCTCCTGGGCTGTTGCCGACCCGCGGGGGAGTGCCTTCTTCGGTAATGCTCGGGGGACTCTTTCCGCCCTCTTCGGACGGGGGACCTGTAGTACCGGTGCCGAGGAGACCGCTCACCTGGATGGTGTTGGCAGGAGGTTCCCTCTCGGGCCCGCTTTTTATCCAGATGGCGGCGGAGGTCATCATCTTTCTGGCGATTGAGGGCGGTATTGTGGCGACCAGAAGCCCGGGGATGATGGGAGGCCATAGAGTCCGTGGAGGCGTTGTGGATGGAGACGTGTTCTTGATGAAGAGGCTGTTTCTGAGGGTTAGGACCCTTTGGAGGCGGCTGATTAGGAGGAGGAAGGTCCTGTTGGAGCGGGTCTTCCGCTGCAGGGGGGAGCTGCCCCGTGTTGTTGAGCGGGATTAGGGGGAACTTCTTGCTGCTGATCAGGGTTGGGTCCTCGGTTGGACCCCCTTGACCTGACTTTCCGAGGAGGCATGGCTGGAGAAGATCTATTTACCAGGAAGAGCAGAGGTTTCTATTCGTTAGTTTCCCACAGACGGTATCAATCTGTTACCGCTAAATCTGGTGTGGGGGTAAACAGATAGAATTTGTGAGTTCGTGGAAAAACCTGAATAGCAGATCTAACCTGTTCCGTCAAGGACTGACCGTCGCTCCCGCCGTTACCTGCAAAAAGTGCGAGACACCGGGGTTGTTCCCGGCGACGCGCCCTCCGATGCTCAAGTCAGTAACCAGAAATGATTATGAAAGAGCGTTTAACTAGCAAAAGATTGATTACCTATTAATGGAGATGGGTGTGGGGTATTTATAGTTGCCGTTGGGATCAGATAAGGAATGTGATTCCTGTGACCTGATAAGGCATAAAATCCTCGTAATCAGATTAGGAATGTAATCCCTAATTCCTGGTGAAAAGATAGATGTGAATCAGAGCCGTTGATTAGGATTAATCAGAAATCCTAATTCTATCTTTTCTGGACTGGGTGTGTTTCGGGTTGGGACCCGTACCCAGTTGAGGTGGATCCGTTCGTGGGTTATTGGGTCGTGAAGAAAGACCCAGTTCCCATTTCAGACCCGTTAGTAGGTGAAATTACCGTTTTACCCCTGAGCTTTAAGATTCGTGTCCGATGTGAACGGTCCCGATCTAATCCTATTTTTAGCCATATCAGACATATATATCTTATATTTGCATAAAACAAAGTCACATACGATCCATTACCTTTACGTTTGAATTTCCTGACACAAATATCGATCCTTCCACAATTATCGCCACAGAAGCATTATATACATATATACATATATACATTATATAAAGCTTTATATATATATATATATATATATATATATATATATATATATACATGATCGTACTACATCTTTTCTTCATCTTATAAACCATGCACTTCATTTACTAGTATTATATACGGCATATTTTTTTTAATAATCATTTTCACAACCCTTCTCTCATTACATACATCGCACACATACAAACAACCATACCATCTACATCATCATGACATCTCATTATAAGTATTTAATTTACTGAATAACATCACAATTATCTATTTTTATAGCCTCCTAAACATACGCATTCATTTCCAGAATATCCCACTCATTTATGTCGTATCACATAACTATCACATTTCATTTCACTATGCGAGGGACTTGCATTTCATCACATCATTAGCACATCTCTAATTAAAATGCTTATTCTCATTGCATCAAAAGCATGCCTTATAGCTCATTCACATCTCATTATTTCATTCAGTTATTATTCAATCTAATTGATAACTAACTTACTTTCATCTTCACTCATAACTCAAATTATCATTGATCTCACTTTCATTCTCATCAATTTATACTCCATATCCCAAACATAGTTTGGGCAATAATATATCACACCCCAAAGCCGATAGCTTGGGGAATAATCACTGCACCCCAAACACGTAGTCTGGGTAGTATCACATCACATCTCCCGCCGATCGCTTGGTTATTAATTTACTTCAATCACTATTCATCTTCACTTATTTAATTCTTCATTTCCATTAATCACTAGCACTATTATACCCACTCACCCTGCGAATTATGCCAAGGCAGGTAGTTTCCACCATTTCCACAGAAACAGCGGACAGGTAGTTCCTTGACACAATTCCAAGGTGGAACCACTCATATCATACTGTATTTTACTTAAATCTCCGTTCACAACTCATAATACCGCTTACTTTAACTTTTCATTCTCATATTATATCTCATCTTACCTTTCATTCATGATTGCATAACTCCTCTTCTTTATTTCTAACATTCATTCACATACATACTCTATATACTATTCATTTCTTTACTTTACTTTCTCACTCTCTTCTACTCATGTTCATTCATTTGCCAATATCGCATCATAAGTATAGCCATATGCCAATATATACCCACACACCCCCATATATATATATATATCTCTCCCCGTAGTATATTCATATCCCCATAATATAAGTAATCTCCGCAAGATATCATATCATCCGTATCTTTACATATACATATATTCTTTCAATACACATTCACCTTTATATTTTCTCCTTTTCAGTGCCCACACAACTGACCTCCTCGTACAACACAGGGATCTCTGTGCCTCCCATCCCGTACATTTCAATCGCGCGAACCCACCACATCACCCAGATCCAGGTGTCCTAAGCATCTACCATTTGTGGGCTGGATTGAAAATACGGTTGTGCGCTTGTCCAACCAAGACTAAAGCCAAAAGACTAGTCAAAAGTAAAATATAACACGTGGATCGATGCTCACACAGAGTCTTACACGTCCGAGGCTACGTCTTCCTCCTGGCCCTATACCAGCGAGGGAAACTCCTGATCCCCAAACATAGTTTGGGGCAATATATAACTCCTGATCCCCAAATATAAAATTTGGGGCAATATAAATATAAATCCTGTTCCCGGGTGTATCCCGGGCCTGTGGGGTCTAGCCCAAACCCCGGGAGATTGTGCAGCACTACAATATTTAATTCTCCTTTATATACACATACATATCTCCTTTATTATATACTCCTTCACAATATAACTCCTGTTCCCCAAATATAAAATTTGGGGCAATATAAATATATATATAACTCCTGTTCCCCAAATATAATTTAGGGCAATATATAACTCCTTTATGATAACTCCTTTAATATAACAACTCCTTTAATATAATTCCTTTATAATATGACTCCTTTATAATAACTCCTTTATAATAACAACACCTTTAATACAACTCCTTTAATATAATAACTCCTTTAATAAAATATCTCCATATATTCATTTATAATAAATCTCCTTTATAATATTTCTCATATATATATATATATATATATCTCCTTTATAATATATCACGGCATATCTCCTTTACAGTATAGCTCCTTTATCAAATAACTCATTTACAATATAACTCCTTTATACTCTAATTTCACCGTTATAACATAACATGAAAGCGTATAAATTCCATGAAATTCATAAACATACACAAGCCATTAATCTCACTGATATCGTATAAACTTTTCATTTTCCACTCACCCGTCACACACACACCATATTCATTTCACATCACAATATCACATAAAATTCCCAATTTATCACCCGCATATCACACATACACCATATGACTCATATCATATACGCCATGCGTTTCACCTCATCACATCAGTCATGAGATCACACATCACACATCTCCATACATTCACATACATAAATCTACTCATTACAACCCCGAAGCATATAAATATTTATCTACAAGCAACAACACACTCCCATACCTATATATACTAATTTCTTATATCTCATAATTTACTCTGTATTCTACTTATGAACTTTTCCATACTCATTACACTTCACATATCACACACCAAACCATATTTTAAAATTTTCATAGCACATTATGCATATAGAATAAAAAGATCATACTCACATAGCATCCTGCGAAGACTCGAAGCACCCTGCCACGCATCCGAAATCTCTAACATCACCTATTATCAAATTTCCACACAATTAAGGCTCAATTCATCCAAATCAACCACATAAAAATAATAACACTAATCTTAATATCACACAGACGTTTTATTGAACGTCTGGGATACGCACGTGCAATGCACGTATAAGACAAATTCTCACGGGGGTTTTTATCCCCTAAACAATAACTAGACTCACCCCCAAAATATCTTAATAACTCAACTATATTTTTCATTACTATACAAGAAATAATTCATACCTATATAATTCTCTTTTACAAACCCAAAACCCTAATTTTTTTAGCAACTTGCAAAACCCCCAATAATTTGCTAATCTCTTACCTCTACAATGCCCAACACCTCCTAATCTCCCTACCATAACCATTCTACTCAAAATAAATTAACCACACAAAATTTTATACAAAAATAAAATCTAGGGTTTACCTTTTCGAAACCCTTTCGGAAATCCGACACTCCCACGATGTAGAGAACCCTTCAATTAGCTTGCCCCCTAATTTAATCGAAATTTTATGGAGAACGGCGTCGGGATTTTGAGCTAGGAGAGGGCCGGAATGGGGTTACGGTTTGGGTTCTGCGATCGGGAAAGAAACGAAAGGAAGAGAGAAGGATGGGGGAGAGAAGGGAAGGGGGGTTTTTTTTATAAAAATATTAATAATAATAATAATTAAATAAGGGCTATTGGCAAATAAACCCCCAATACCCTAAAATATTTCAAATGAACACCACTTCATATTTTAATAATACTAATACATTAAATCATCTCATAACAATCTTCCAAAATTATAAAATAAGGTAAATAATATTTCTTCACATAAAATCTCAACTCGTAGCTCCAATATATCAGTAATACCAATCTACCACAAATATCCATACTAGTACCAATATTTAAATAAAATACATCAAAAATAATTTTCATCACCCAAAATATATAAAAACAGGCATTTTCAGTATTTTGCAAATTCGAGGTGTTACAATGGCATACACGAGCACTACATAATTTAGGATGCACGTTTCTTTTTTCATTCAATATGGTTTGTGATTGCCAGTTTAGAGGATCGCTGTTATTATCAGTATTGCGTTAGTCGAAGTACTGACGTTCCCCACCTTTTAGGTATCAGTTCTACCTTTCGAGCAGGTGCAGCGATATCAGAGTCGCGTAGCAGAAGACTTAAGCCGAGGAGCAAGTCCCAGGAAAGCAGATTGACTATTCAGCGGAGCTTCGGCAATGAGCCGTCGACAGTCATTCCGAGAGAAGGTTGTTAACTTTACAAAATGAATGATGTATGTTTGTAATAAGATGTAATGAGTTTATGTAATATGTATTCGTGTTCAAGAACTAGACATTGGTTGTAATCAATGATGTAATGACTTTATTTGGCAATAATAAGTTTTTGAATTTCCGTGTTATTACTGCGTTGAGATGCATTTGAAGGCAAAGATTCTGGTTACGTCATGGATATCCGGTAACGGGGATCCGGGGCGTTACAAACCTGTTGACTTTCACCGGCGTTTGACTGATTTCTTGCTGATGTCGTTGACCTGCAAAAAGTTCGATACACCGGGATAAATCCCGTCGACGAACCCTACAACGCCCAAGTCAGTAATAAGGAAGATTATGAAAAATCGTTTATGTGGAAAAATATTGATTACCTTTTTTTATGGTGGGGGAGAGAGGTATTTATAGTCGCCTTTGGAGACAGTTTAGAGATAATCATTTATCCCTATGTCTCGGTGTTTTTGGATAAGATGTAGAATTTAAACTCTTTTCATGATAAGAGTGTCGGTTAAAACCGGCTCTTAGAGAAAATCACGAATTTGAATCACTCTTTAAGTCTTTGAGTTGGTTTGTAACGGGTCACTACCCGTACCTAATAAGACAGATCCATTTTTTGATTACTGGGTCTTGAAGAAATACTCAGTTCTCATATCAAACCCGTTTGTGATGAAAATTACCGTTTTAACTCTAAGAGATTTAAGATTCAATTTAATTCTATTTTTAGCCATATCATTTTTTGTATCCCCCAACGTGACTAATTATTTAACTCTTTTCAAATAGTTAATGAACGTGGGATTATGTATAGCAGACAATGGTGTGGTCCATATTATAAGAGTTACTTCATTCCTTGCCAAATCCTACTGCTGTGAGTGCATAATTGATAAATCCATATATCAAGAGTATTCATTCAGTCAAAGGTGCATGCAGTGGGTATCTTAATAAATTGAGATCAAAATGAACAAGTGAGTTGACGGAGCTTGTGAGTTAGCGAGCCAAACGTTACAAATCTCCTCGACTGTATTGTTGGAAAAAGGGCAAAAACCAAAGTACTCCTCAACGTTTGGTCTACGTACAATATGCTCATACAACGTTTGAAAAAGTATATTAAACCCATTTCTCCGTTAACTAACTTGACCCAATCCGTTAAGATATAATTATTAAATTATATTTTTACCCTTACCCTTTCATAATCAAATCTCTTCTTCTTTTTCATTTTTCTTCATTCCGTTTTTTCTTTCATTTTTCTCCTTTCTTTCCTTTCTTCATTCATTTTTTCTTCTTTTCAGACAAGCAACAAGAACTGATGGGAAACAAACATGCACTCATATCGGCTGAGGCACATTAGGCTCAGTACTTACACCATCAAACAAATAAAAATTTCCCCTCCCCTTCATGTTGAATTTCTGTTGACTTGTCATCTAAAGTGATTAAACATGATCTAAACTATACATGCATACACTGAATAAGTGAAGAGTTAGTTTTGAGACATACAGGCTTCACCTTCGATGTAGAAACATCAGCAGCACTGCTACTAGCTTCCTTGACACTAAATCTACCATCTCTAGGATGCTCCCTGTAACAAAAAAAAATGTTTTATTGAAGGGAACAATAAAATATCACCTTGAACATATATTTTGAATCAGTACCAATTACATGAATGTAAGTCAAGCTACACCAGTAGGTAAAGAGTGTTGAACCAAAACAAAATGTGCAAAAACGCAGACTTAGATGAGTGGGAATAGGCTGTTGCAAATTGGAAAAACCTTTCTTCAAAACTACACAATATCTATATACTGCATGCTATCTCTTAAAGGTATTGAAGTTATTGCCACCATTCAAAGTCAAGTTTGGTATCATTATTGATTTAGGGTAATTGTTAATGCCTCAGTGGGATCAATGTTGGCAACATGTGTCGTTTCAAATATGTGAAATGCCTTACCAATACAATACTGATAGATCAAAACTCCAAAGTAATGGTAAGGGCGAGTGTTTAATATTTATATTCTAACATACCCCCGCAAGTTGAGGGTCATCTTTGTGGGCCAAGACCTAGATTGTGTAATACCCCACAATTTATTATAATTAAAAATGCACTTTTTATTGTTGCACGTATGATGCACGTGCAAAATTTTTATCCTCATTTTATTACTCTCATTATCTATTTTTATCTTGCATAACTTATTTAGCTTTTTTAGTTAATCCATTGACCAAAAGATTAGAATTTAGCCCATTAGGAGAAGAGCCCACTAGACAACTAAATTAATTAATTAATTGATGAGCCCATTAAGCAAGCCCACTATTAAAATCACAAATAAAGTTAAGTGTACACTAATACATGGCAAGTTACAAATATTAATACACATTTAAAGTTATAGGATTGTATTAAAATTTTATGTGCATGTGTGGCATGGACACACCTACACATAGTGGCCGGTTTGCACCTTGGTGACTGGATTTTGATGAGTGGGGAAGGGAGAAGGTTGTAGGTTATGGGAGTTGCAAATGTGAAAGGTTGTAGGTTATGGAAGTTGCAAATGTGAAGGGTTGGAAAGATGAAGGGTTGTAGGTTTTAGGAGTTTAGGAGGTGAAGGGTTGTAAGAGTTAATTAGGAGAGTTATTAGGGGTGGATTTATGCATAAAAGACCCTCCCAAAATCCTATAAATAGAGCCCCAGTTCCTAATTTCTCTTTCTTATGGCACCAAAAACATTATCCAAAAGAAAGAAGAAAAGAAAGAAAGAAAGAAAAGAAAGAGAGTGAGAGGTTCTCTCGCTTGGAGCCATAGCTAGGAGAGGAGGCTTTGCTAGGAGCAAGAAGTGTTGTGGAGCTAGGAGCAAGGAGGAGCCCTTTTTCTTTGTAGTTTTTAATCTCCAAATTAAGGTGGGTGTTCTTATGCTTTCTTAGTAGGATTTGCATGCTAATAGTTTAATGAGTAGTGAAAGATTGAATGAGATATTGTAGATAAGAACCCATGCTAGCATCTTATTCAATGATTTTGTTGTTACCATGCTAACAGTTTAATGAATGGTATAAAAATTGAATGTGATATGTGTAGATAAAATGCTAGTATAACATGCAATGATTTTGTTGAAACTTAGTAAATGATTTTTTGTTGAACTTAGTAATTGATTGTTACCATGCTAATTGAAAAGTAGAGAAATAATCACATGTTAGAGTATTTGCAAATTCTTGTTTGTCAAATGTATGATGAGTATGAATGATTGTTAAAGAATATTTTATTATGACATATGCTTAGAAACATAATGATTAAAAGAAAGAAAAGGGAAAGATAAATTTTATTATTTTTAGACTTGTCAACATATGTAAAGGATACTAGTTTTCGCATGAAGAAACACTTGTGATGTCCAAGGTTGATTTAGAGATACATTTGGTTTTTAGCAACAAGAAATTTTTTTATTTTTATGAGGATGGATTTTAACTAAACATGATTTCTATAATTTCGAGTTTTGTTGAGAAATGCAAATTTTATACAATAAGGAGAAACTAATAGAAAAGACATATCTAAATAATAAGTTGAGCTTGTCTTTTATATTTTTATTCATTTTAGTTCCATAAGAAAAATTTATCTATTACTCCTAAAGGATTGGATCGTTAGATAAATAAATTTTTCGAAAAAGAATCAGAATTCAGAATAGTGTGAACAAAAGAGCACTAATGAAATTTCTAAATAGAAAATATACTTGGTCCTACTGGTTAGCCAGTGCAATATAGAGCTTAGTTGAAAGAGATCCTAGCTTCAAAACTTGATATGCTTTTATATATATATATATATATATATATATATATATATATATTTATTTATTCTGAAACTGAAAAGGTATTCTTAAATAATATGAAACCAATTTAGACACAAAGTCCAAGTGGACTTATTGGTTAGAGCGGCAAGGGCTTGGGCTCTGTGTGTGCCTCGGCCTGGGTTCAGGGTTCGAAACCCGGCCACCCCTTTTGTGTTTTTTATTTTCACATTTTTTGAGTTTTCATCGAAACCCGGCCACCCCTTTTGTGTTTTTTATTTTCACATTTTTTGAGTTTTCATGAAAAGGACTTTTAATTAAATCTCATCTCTTCCTATAAATTGAAGTGATAAATTATTAGAGTTAGTTATAAAATTTTATGGTATATTTTGAGGAAATAAAAATGAAATATAAGTTGTTTAATGAGTTCTAACTCCAAAGAATTATTATTAATTTTTCTTTGTGAAAGATCTTTGTGGGTAACAAGTATAAATCTCTCTTTTGTCAATAAACACTCATGTTGAGGATGTAGATTTGTTTAATTTGCTTGTAGAAATCTATAGTGTTGAATCTTTTGTTCAAGAAAGAGATTACTTGTTCTATGTTTGAAAATGCATGACTAAGTACTAAGATGAAACATAGATAATTGTTTAAGAATGAGTTGGAGACATAGACATGATTATTAAAGGGTGTGAATACCCATGATTTTTGTACATGAGAAAATTGAATTTAGAGTTAGTAAGACCTCGTGTACCGGCAATTTTCAATGAAATGATTATTATATTTTGAGATTTGCCATGGAGCTATCTCGGTGGATGTTGATTAAGTCCGGTAGTAGGTAATACTAATTCTAGGCTGGAAAGATTATTCATGTCTTGAACATTAAGAGTTAGGCACTTAAGAGAAGTGTAGTAAACCTGGACAAACGTAAGTAGGGCACTCTATGTAGTCGGACGATGTACTTCGGAAATATAGACCCAGTTGGGTAGTGTACTCTGGGGCTGTGGTTGCTCCGATGGAGACGAGTTTGAAATCCGGGACTATGCGTAGTCGGGCGGATAGTTTCGTACTCCAGTGTATATACGTATACCGGGGCTAGAGTGGCACTTGCGAGGAATTCGCACGACGAGAAGTTTGTATAACAGTCGGGTAGTGTACTCTGGGACTGGGATCCGTACTCGTGGAATGCTTAAACCTTGTTCTTGCTACTGGATAGTTTCATGGCGAGGAATCGAGCCCTTTATTGTGGAGTACGTAGGCGCTTGCCTTCGGACCTATGTAGTATGGGATGCATAGAATCCGAACAAGTGTGCATTAGTGTCATCCTAGTATAGAATTGTGTGCATTAGGCATTAAGGCATAACATACACTTACATATTTAGCGTAGTCACATTTCTACACTTTATTGTTCATTCAGCTGTAGTGATTTTTATTAAAGTAATGAGATCGTTATATGTACGACATAAAGAACTAACGTGCCCACAGATTGATATGCAGGTAATGGACTATTCTTGAAGGAGTAAAGCTAATATGATGCAATTGATGATTCATTTTGATAATGTTGTACAAATTTTATTTGTTTTCCATGTTGTAATCTTTTATTCTTCCGCTGTGTAAACAAAGTGTAATGTAACTCTGATATTGTTGAAAAAGTTTTTTTTCATTTTCTTGTAAAAATACGAAGTGAATTAAAGATCCTGTGAAATCTCGAATTCAGCCTTATTTGGAATTCGGGGCGTTACAGATTGTTAGCAGTGATTTTTAAAAATATTATTTAACTCGTGTTTTAAGCGCAACTAATGGGATTTGAACCTAGGTTATTGTGGTACCTTGTGAAGAGTGAGGGTATAATATTTATATTTTAACAAGATCAAGTATTAGCTTACAACTTTTAATAATCAATACTAAGAAAAATTAATAAGATAATTAAAAGAATAACATTTGAAGAAGTATTCAAATAGCAACAATTAATTTAAATTTTAAAGAATAAGATATAGTGAATTAGTTGTTGCAATGGAATGTACCCTGTTTACATGAATAGACTTATTAGAAAGCAAATGAAGAAATAGCTTTAGCCTCATTATACATGTTAGTGTGCAAATGAAAAGAATCGCCACTAAACAGACGTTCAAAGGTGGCTTCATTTGAATGACTTATAGGATATGTGGGATGTGGAAGTTGGAACAATAAAGATATTTTCCCTCTATTTAATTTGTTTTAATAGAAAGTAAAAAAAAAAAAAACCTTTTTGTCCTTCTCAATACTTTCGCAGGTCAAAGTCTGATACCATACAACCAGTGTGTCCCAGAATCCGCAGCCTTCATCTGAAATTTCGGAAAGAAGAAAAAAGGAATGAAGAAAAGGAAGAATAGAGAAAATTGATAGAAAAAAGGAAAGAAGAAAAAGTAAAAAAGAAGAAGATATTTGATTATGAAAGGGTAAGGGTAGAAAAATAATTTAATAATTATTACTTAATGGATATGGATAAGTTAACGGAGAAATGGATTTAGTGTACTTTTTCAAACGTTGTATGAGCATTTTATACTTGATCAAACGTTTGGGAGTACTTTGGTTTTTGCCCTTGGAAAAATACAACTTTCGCACTATTAGATTGAACAATGTGGGGTTTGCACTTCTATTATAATTTCTTTAGAGCACCCACAGTCGTGATTGCCAAAAAAAGGGCAAAATGTATATTATACATATAGCAATTGGACGTTTGCTGCAGTGGTGAAATGCTATAATATAGCTGCAAAAAAAAGAAATTGATCGGATGGAACTCTAAGATCTGTCCCTTCGAGAAAAAAATTTATGGGCATTTTTTAATAATTAATTTGAATATTTTAATAATTTTAATAATTAAAAAATGTTCATAAAAAAAACATGGGACGGGATCTTCAAGATCCGTCCAAGGTAAAGAAGTGAAAGAAAAAAAAATTGTTGGGACGGAGCTTCAAATTCCGTCCCATATAATTTATTATTATTATTTATTTATTTGGGACGGATCTTGAAGATCCGTCCAAGGGTAGATGTGATTTTTTTTTATATTTAAAGTTGGGATGGAGTTTCAAGATTCGTCTGATATAATTTTTTTATTTTTTTTATTTGAGACGGATCTTGAAGATCCATCCGCTATAATATGCATATTCTCATATCTTGCTCTTAAATATAGCATTGTACTGTAGCGATTTTGTCAAAATATGAATAAATAGCAAACGACTGTAGAGTCGAAATTGCTAAAATAAGGATAAATTGGAAATTTAGCAAACGACCGTGGATGCTCATAGAAGCATCATTTTTTTGTTTCTTAATGTGTTCAAGTAGTACCAAGGGTAAAAGCAGCATAAGCAACACTACCTTCGGTTTTACACGCATGGGACTGGGACTGGGACTGGGACTGGGACTGGGACTGGGACGACGCTCTCTATTAATCCAAGATTTCACTGGGGACTAGAAATCCTTCCTAATCCTTGTGGGTAAAGCAGCAAATCCACATTATATTAGGGAATGAATATAGTAAAATGTGGAACTAATTTGATAATCTCTAATGCTATAATGGGAGAAGGCCTTAGTGTCATTTGTGAATCTATCAACCCGTGTCTTGCACGTATTATTAAACTCCCTAATATAAACCAATGAAATCCGTACAGTACACGTTCAATTTATTATCCTCTCTCTCTCTCTCAAAAAACCCAAAAAACCCTACCCTCTTCGTCTCCCTCTCTCTCTGCACCTCCCCCGCCTCTTCAACTACCTCTCTCTCTTGCTGCGCCGACGAATCGCACGGCCGCTGCTCTCACTCTCGCCACGCCGACGAACCTCAGCACCTCCCTGACGAACTGCGCCGACGAATCACACGGCCTGCTGCTCTCACTCTGTTGCCGTGCCGACGAACCTCAGCGCCACCCTGTGTGAGTCTTCTTCTTGCTTACCCAGTGCTAACCTGTCTTCTTTAGATGCAAGTTTGTGTTTTAATGGGTTAATCAAGTATATTTTGATTGATTAATTCTATTGATTATGATATGGAAAGACTAATATAGTAGCCAATAGAATGCTTACCGATAATCTTCGGATTTGGGGACAACTTCGTGACCATGTGGTTTGTGTTTGCAAAAGCGTATTTTCATCTCTAGTTAGTTTAGTTATTAGAGAGAGAGATATATGGGCTTTAACATATGAAACATGAGCCCATCTATAGCCCGTGTGTTCATATGAGTGGAGGAACAGAAAAACACAGAGAGGGGCTAAGACGCCAAATCAATCGGAAGTGTAATTAACAGTCTTAACCTTGAATCTTAGCTCAGCCCATAAACTAAAAACACTATAGCCCAAATATAGAAAAGCCCACAGGCGGGCCTCTCACTTTTAAATTTCCTGCTTATTCTGTTGGCCTTACAATGAAGTTAGTACCTTTTCCATTTCAATTGCTAAATATCACACTGTAGCTCTAGTTATGCGATGCATGTCTTAATAAATATATGTTTTAAAACTAAAAATTCTGATATAATCTGACCTCGAAGCTGAGACCTTATTTTTTATATTAGTTATGCACGAGCGATACATATTTGTTTATTTACAAATGATAATCTCAACTCTTTCATTATAATATTAGAGATTAAAGATCGTACTGTAAAAGTTTGCGTTATACGCCAGGTGAGCTGCAAGATGCTTCATGGCAAAGCTTGAATTCATCGTTGTCCGTTGTATGGAGGATGTCCGATGAAATGGTTGTGCAAGTAAAAGTGAGATCGAACATTATGATCACTGGTGTTATGCAGAGAATGCAGCATGCAAGGTGTTTGATGCATTGTACCACAAAAATGTGGTGCTTTG
Source organism: Hemerocallis citrina (assembly GCA_017893485.1). NCBI lineage: Eukaryota > Viridiplantae > Streptophyta > Magnoliopsida > Asparagales > Asphodelaceae > Hemerocallis > Hemerocallis citrina. The sequence goes on along the minus strand of CM030362.1, from coordinate 70,380,947 downwards.
AAATGCAATTAGCGTGGCGCTGCCAGTTGTGTCATGTTCAGCGTCCACCTTTTAACATCATCAGGTAATGTTTCCATCTACTCGTACGTTTATTCTGCACATATAACTGCAATATGATATCTCTTAGCTCAGATCTATTGTGTCGAATGAGAGATTAATTCCAGCAAGAACCAACCAAATATAAACATTCACACTATAATGAAATGAATGCAATGCTAGAGCGGGAACCTTAGCCTCACACGCAACACACACACATATATAATAGTAATAATAATAATAACAATATGAGATGGTGAGATGGGTTGAGATGAAAAATATTTTTTTTAGAGATGAGCGATTTGAGTCATACGAATTTCGATCACACCGTTCACATCCTTCTACATGTCATCTAGATGGTGTGTACAAAATTTCATGCGATTTGGAGACCTTTAGTCTATGCATCAAAATATTCAACACGCCATGAAGATGATACGAAATACATATATATGCATTTATTTGAACGTCTTGATGCATAAGCTACAGGTCTCTGAATTGCTTGAAATTTGACACACATCAGCTTGATGATATGTAGAGTGATGTGAATGGTGTGATCGAGATTCAGATGATTCAAATCTCTTATCTCTTCAAAAATATTTTCATCTCACCCATCTCACAGTCTCATAAAAGCATGACTCTCTCTCTCTCTCTATATATATATATTATCACAGATTTACAAGAGAGCTATACCAGATAAAAGTTCTACCTCCACTAGCTCCTCTCTAACCAACCTCCTCAGATCTCTAACCTCCTCATTCATTATTTTCACATCAGGGATAAGTGTTTCATTTATTGCAAGTAGAATTGAATTGCAGATGTAACTGAGAGTTGCCATTCAAGTTGCAAGAGTTAATTTTCGCACATTCCATCTTAAAGTAACAGAAAAAGTTTTATGTCTCAAATTTAACAACATTTTTTTACTGATATATAATAATTTTACATAGTAATTTGGAATACTGAAAGGATTGATATTCTTTCCTCCTTTTTTTTTCCCCCAAATCATAACATAATATCCAATTTTAGAGACATGTCATCAAATAAAATATCGATGGGCTATTGTGGGCCTACACTTTGTCGATCGATAATGAGTATCTTGCACACGCTATAGACGCCCAACTTTCCCTTTAATTAATTAATTATTTATTTATTTATAAATGGGCATCTAACCTTAATCTTGAGAATTGTCATTCCAAAAGAAACATCCTCTCCATTAGTAAGGAAAAGAAGATGCCTAGCACAAGGCTTTTTTTATTAGGACCGCACCTTGTGTGTTGTGGCATGGCTAATGTGCCTTGATATTAATATTCATACAAGTTAGGATGCCTTTGCTTTGAATGGAAGTCGGTGTTGATACCAATTTCGTTGGATTGGACTTGAATTGGATGGTTGGTAGGCAAATGTAAATTCGCAAATAACTCACATGCATGACTTGCAACTTTTGTCGCACTGACTAATATTTATGCATAGTGACATAACATGTGTTCTTCTATGTGAACTAATCAACTCTATCATGACTTGAAAATTCTAGTTTATCTTTTTTATCTCACAAGCACGCACTCTGTATATATCAACAACAAGCAATCATCAATCTCCATGAGCAACAATCATGATAATTCCTCAATTCTCATCAACGACTGACTCTTCTGCTTCGTCCTCCTTGGATCTTCTCCTCCCTCAGCTGCTCCGACAACCCCCTCGTCTCCCTCATGTCCTAACCCCAGCGACCCCTGCAACTTCCACGCCACCGGCGACGTCCTCCTGAACACACAACTTCCGGACCTTCGGCTTCAATCCCTCATGCTTTCGGAGTTGAAGTTGAGTGGGTGCGGCCCAATGAGGAGGCCCGACACACCGCAACCCTCCCTCCCTCCCCTCCCAACTGCTGATGCTTCCCCTCCACCTCCTCCACCTCAATCTCACACCCCTGGCAACCCTGTGGCTGCACCCCCCAACCCCACCCCTAACCCTCCTACCCAAATGACTGCCCGCAATGAGGGAGAATCTCCTAGGCTCAGACGTGCGCTCACTCCGCCGCGGGCACACCGAAGTGTGCATCATCGACAAGCAAGGAGTGGCGAAGATCATCACCGCCATTAGGAGTTCGTCTCGAGGGAACGGACCCATAGAGGGGGTCCTCCTACGAGCCGCTACGGGCGTAAAAGAACCCCCCCACGGTCCAGCGTCACGCTCAGAGACGTCAAGATGACCGTCGATATAGAGATAACCACAGACAGAGCTCTCGCAGTGAGCATGATTCTCATCAACCCAGAGGCTACAACAGAGAAAGGGACTATCGTAAGGATACTCACCGCCCCCACCATTACAGAGACCACCAACATCATACAAGTCACCAAAGCTGTGACAACCAACACCACTCAACCACTCCACCACAGCCGAGAATTTCCACATACCACCACAATCCCACAATTGCTACCATACACCCAATAAAACCCAACATTCAACACCGCAATCCCCCAATTCCCTCTTCTTTACTCATCCACAACCTTTCACCACCAAAGGAGGCGGTCCCCGACCATCCCAAGGCTATCGTGGTATGGGCCCAACAGGGGGGTCCAAACGATGAGCCTAGAGAGGATGAGGAACAGGCTCCGACTGGGGATGCGGCGGAGAGGTGGCAAGAGGTAACCCACAAAGGAAAAGGAAAACTCAACTCCCTAACGCCAACCTTACAGGATAACAGAAAAAAACCAAGAAAAGGGAAACGAAAACCGGTGCCGTGCTTTAACTGTGGTGACTTGGGACATTACCGGACAGAGTGCACTAAAGAAGTTCGGTGCCTGAGGTGCATGAAGTGGGGCCACATGTCTTACAACTGCACGAATGTCAGCACCTCCAACAACAATGATGATGAACGACAAGTGTGTAGAGGCAGATCGCCTGACAATCCAGCTACGATTAGACTCGCAAACAGCATCACCATCATCAAGGATGAGGAAAAATGGCTACGCCAATGGTGTGCAGTGGCTCGAGTCAAGTCAGGTAGGCCATCAGAGACCCATATTCTACAAGCATTGAACGCTAAGTGGCCTATGAAGGCGCACAGAGACTGGGTAGTAAATAAAGTTTGCCACCTCCAATTTTTGATTTCGTTCCCATCGCCAGAGAAAATGATAGAGGTCACCGGTATGGCCACGGTAGACTTTGGGCACTTCAAGTTGGATTTCAAAGCTTGGACACCGAGCTTTGGTGCAGAACGGCCTCAGGGTGATAAGTATTGGATATGGATCCATAACGTACCACTTCATTTTTGGAAGAAGGAGGCTTTGCAAGAGATAGTCTCCGACTTCGGATCGGTGGAAGACATAGACGAAAAGACTATTCATCGCTTGGAGATAGTATCGGCGAGAATACTTATCAGAAGCGGTCATATCTCCCTAATGCCACGCTTCGCCAAAGTTTTCTCCTACGAGCAGTCCTATCTCATCAGGTTTGTGCTCGACAAACGTGCAGAGACGGAGACGGAGCTCCAGTCCATCATATCCCCCACACCCCCTCTATTCGAGATGGCCGCACCTACAAACAGGTTGCCTCACCGGAGTGGGAGCTTACCATAGATGGGGCCCATGAAATGGAGCATGCTCACCGAGATCTAGTCAAGGCGGCGAGAGGGTTGGAGGTCCACCGGGAGCCTGCGATGGGGGGATCAGAGTGTCAAGTCTCAGGGCCGGATACCGTTGGGCGAGAACGAAGCTCGACCAAGGGATCCAACGGCCAGGATCCACTTCCAGATATGGTAAATTTCCCAAGGCCAGAGGCAAGACTGGAAAAGGGAGAACCACAGGTATCCCAAAATGGCATGCAACCCCAGAGAGTTGGTGAAGAAAAACGAAAAGAGAAACAGAGAAAGGAGCCAGAGCTTCCAGGCCCTAGAAGTGGCAGAAACATGCTAAGTAGCTCTCCAAAAGGGTAAAAGGTACAACCTTTGGAGCGATAGTTGGTAAAAGAAAGTTTCTGTAAAGGGAAGACGCCGAGGGGAGCATCTCTTGTGACCAAGAAGGTGGACCCAAAGCAAAGTAGGTCACTTAAAGGCCAAAAGTGGAGTACTAGGAGCCAGGATCAGGAAAGGGCAGAGAGTTTTTTGGGGAAGAAGACGAGCAAATAGCTCATCGTTGGAAGGGAGAAGAGCTCAAAAGAGGAAGAAACAGAAAGGGATTTGCTTTCTCAGGAAAAGAGGAAGGAGTCGTTCGATAAGGACAAAGAAGGCTTGAGAGTCGAACAGCCTCTTGCATCGAACAGAGCGTTCAATGCCTCGATCACAACCCCCCATGCACCTGCCGCTGTGCACGCCACTCCACAAGAGCCAAATGGCAATGGCGTCAGAAGGAAAGAGCTGATGGACCAGGAGCGCACCGTTAGCTATCCTACTCCACAGACAGGGCACTCCCCTGAGGCTCAGGAGACTATGAGTGGGCCCAAGCCCAAGAAGTCGACTGGATTCGAGGTGTTGAGCGTGGGGGGGTTTAATAGCGAAGGAGGGAATCTTTTAGAAGGGGCCCACTGGGCATTCTACTGGTACTGGGCCAGAAATGCAAAAAGATATACGGGCTTTGGCAAGTAGTGGGCCCGTTGAGGGGTACGCCACTAGAGAGTCAAATTTTCAACAGGAAGTGGCGACAAGTAATGGCCCATCGAGGGGTCCGCTACGGGAGGGCCCTCTTTTCAGCTTACACACCAGGGCGATGATGACAATAGTGAAGACAGACTGAATCTTGAAGATAATTTTGTCTACTCTGAAGAGGAGTCTATGGAGTCAGAGGATTTTGATTTTGATGTGGACTTCCGTGCCGCCTCCCCTGAGCTTGTGCCCTCCACCTACCCTCCAACCCAACTGACTGCACCAAGCTAGGGCCCATCGCACACAGGTGTTAGAGTCCAGAAGGTGGCTAAAAGGATTACCGAGGAGTCCTTAGATGATTATCTGGAAATCGCCGTGGCCGCCAAATCCTCAAAGACTAGCGACGGAGGTACGCATTCCTTCTTAGCTTCTATTTTTAACTTCATGACTGATAACAAAATTTTTAGTTTAGCCAATACCTGTGGTCTTGCGGTTAACGATAAAGATAGGAACTCCCTCCTCCTGAACAAAATTAGAGGATTGGAGACGGAGAGGGTTAACCTTAATTTGAACTCGTTGCCCGAAACGAGTAACGATCCTTCCCCTTCCCGTAGTTAATGGAGACCTATTCTGGAACGTTAGAGGCTTCGGTAGGAGGGAAAAGCGGAAAATGGTTAAGGAGGTCATGGCCAGGTCTAAATCTAACTTCGTGGGTCTCTAAGAAACCAAACTGTCGCACATGCATAGACTTAGTAGATTGGGGGGTAACCGAGTCTCTGAATGGAGAATGTCCCCATCTGTTGGGACGTCTGGGGGCATCGCTCTAGATTTTAATCCCAACTACTTTTGCTGTCTAGAAGAGCTCCATGGGCAATTCTCTCTGTCGGTATTGCTACAGCGAAAATCCGATCAATGGACTCAGTCGATTACAGTGGTCTATGGACCACACACTTCTGATGCTCGAATGGCCTTCTGACGGAACTTAGAGCGGTCAAAGCTCACTGGCCTCACCCGTGGGTGGTGGGGGGTGACTTCAACATCACCAGATTTGCCTCAGAACACAGGGGCAGAGGTTCCAGTGACCCTGACAGGGAAGCTTTTAATGAGGTCATCTCGGACCTGGATTTGGTCGATATTCCCATCTCTAACAGGCTATTCACCTGGTCTAACATACAAGCGGCGCCTATTCTAGCTAAGTTAGATAGAATCTTGGTCTCCATGGACTGGGAGACCAAATTCCCATTGGCCGCGGCTAGATCACTACCTAAACCAACCTCAGACCACGTGCCTATTTTCCTATCCTCAGGGGAAGACCAACCAAGAAAGCCTTCAAAGTTTTCGGTTCGAGAAAGCGTGGTTAGAAATCCAAGGGTTCCACCACATGGTCAACGAGAGTTGGTCTCGCCTGACAATAGCCTCTGAGGCGAGCGCAGTTTGGTGTGAAAAAATAAGAAGACTTAGAGGCAAACTCAGGAAATGGAACCGCACCAGGTTTGCACTGATCTGGCAAGCCAAGGAATCTCTTCTGGAAGGTATTGAGGAACTGGAGAAAACAGAAGAAATTAGGGACTTGCTACAGGAAGAGCAGAATCAATTGCTCCAACTCAGACAGGAAATCGACCAGCTCTACAGGATGGAGGAAATCAAATGGCAACAACGGTCCAGAATCTCGTGGCTCAAAGAGGGAGACGCGAACACAGCTTTCTTCCATCAAGTTGCCAGTGCTCGGTAAAGATCTAACCTTATTCACTCCATCCACTCAGATTCCGGAATGGTTCAAGGCGACAATGCTATTAGACTGGCTTTCCAATCCCACTACAAGCGCCTCTTCGGACACAAAGTTGAAATGAGAGCCCCTCTACAATACGATTTCTGGCAAGACCAGATAGATAACTCAGACTCTAGATTGCAGTCCCTCGAAGGTCCCTTCACTGAGAAGGAGGTCTGGGAGGCAGTCCAACAATTGGGAAAAGATAAAGCCCCAGGTCCAGATGGTTTTTCGATATTTTTTTATCAGATATTCTGGGAGGAGATCAAAGGCGACCTTCTGAAGGTGTTCGCAGACTTCTACAAGCATAAACTCAAACTAGGGAGATTTAACTCCGCCGAGGTAGTGCTGATTTCTAAGAGAGAAGACTCACGACGTATCGGAGACTTCCGACCTATTAGCCTCCTTAACTGTTTTGTAAAGATCATTACCAAGACTCTAGCCAGCAGACTGGGAAAGATAATGGATGGCCTCATTAGTCAAGACCAGACGGGGTTCATCAAAGGACATTGTATTTAGGACAGTATGGCAATGGCCGAGGAAACTATCCATCATTGTTATATGTCGAATTCTAAGAGCTACCTTCTGAAGCTGGACTTTGAGAAAGCCTATGACTACGTGGAATGAGACTGTTTATTGGAAGCACTGGCTGGGAGAGGCTTTGGGGTGAGATGGATCAGATGGATTCACACATGTCTTACCACCAGCAGGACGGCGGTCTTGGTTAATGGGGTCTCAGGGTACCCATGTCCCTGTAAACGGGGACTCAGACAAGGTGACCCGCTCTCACCCCTTCTCTTTACCATCATGGCTGACGTTCTTCGATCCATGATGACTAAGTGCGGTAGAGTAGGTTGGATCGTACCAGTGGCCAAGGGAACCAATCGCCAAGGGTGCTCTATACTCCAATATGCAGATGATACTCTTCTATTTGGCAATGACAACCTAGGGGAGACTACCGTCTTCAAGAAAATTCTGTATTGTTTTCAAGCCTGGTCCGGCCTTAGGGTTAACTTCTACAAAAGTGCCCTCATTCCCATTGCACTGACATCGGAAGAGGTGCTGGAACACGCCACAGTCCTCAACTGCCCCACTGAGAGTTTTCCCATTCAGTACTTAGGAATGCCACTAAGACCCGGAAAACTCAAAAAGGCAGATTGGCTACCCATTACTGACCGGGTTGACAAACGGCTAGTAGGGTGGAAGGGCAAAGCCCTATCCTTGGGAGGGAGAGTTACGCTTATCAATGCCGTCCTCTCAAACCTGCCTACCTATTATCTCTCCTTTTTTGAAATGCCTCAATGGGTAATACAGAGAATAGACCGAGCACAGAAATGCTTCCTATGGAAAGGGGCAGATCCGGAACGAGGAGGATACCATCTCATCAGATGGGAGAAGGCTTGTATGAAGAAGATACATGGAGGCCTAGGTATTATCGATCTTCGAGATATGAACCTGGCACTACTGGACAAATGGTGGTGGAAAGTGTTCCATCCTATTGGAGAAGGATGGCAACAATTTGCCCATGGTTATATGCATGGTAATGGAACGAGAAATCTAGGCTTCAGGATAGGCCCCCGGGTCTCTTGGTTCTGGAAAGGCATCACTAAGGCCTATGAACCCTTCAATAGCTACGTGAAGTCAATTATCGGCAATGGCAGACTAACCAGATTTTGGTGGGATAAGTGGTGTGCTGATCATTCACTCAGAACCCTGTTCCCAGACTTATATGAGCAAGCATTACACCCACACTGCACGGTGGCCACAGCTTAGAGAAGGAGCACCTGGAAACCTCCTTTCAAACAAGCGTTAGGCCTAGACTCTCAGCTTAGACTAACGGAACTTCAATCCTTCATCACCAATGCCGGAATTGGTTGCTCTCAAGGTCCTGATAAAAAATCCTGGGGAGTGGAGAAGAACGGGAAGTTCACGGTTCGCTCTATGTACAACCGCATCCATTTTAGGGGTTGTATCCCAAAATGGTCAGCAGTCATCTGGAGAACAAAAGCCCCGCTTAAAATCAAAGCTTTCCTATGGTTGGTACTGAATGATGCGATCCTGACTAGGAAAAACCTAGCTAAGCACCAACCCAATGTGGATACTCAGTGCGGGTTTTGCCATGCTACCTTGGAGACTAGAGACTACCTTTTGTTGCAGTGCGCTAGGGACGTCACAATACCCTAGTGTATATGAGGATCTGTGGGTAGGTCCTAAACTCGTGTCAGAGAGGGGTTCTATGAGAGAAGCGTGGTATATTGCTATCGCCGCAACGACCTGAGTTTTTTGGCTAGACAGAAATAATCTTTACTTTCGTAGAACTTGCAATAGTATTTCTGACAATTTGACTCACATTATGCATTTTATTTCATTTTGGGCTAATGTGGCCACAGCAGGTCCCAGGAGACGGATTGCGAGCATATTCCAGGTTCAGGAGTTTGATGATGAGGAAATTGAGATCGGTCCGATGATCGATTGATAGCCTGCACTGCCGACGATGATCATAGGTGCTCACCCCCCACGGCCTTGTTGGGGGCATTATGATGTATTTCTTTTCGGCCATGATAGTTTACTTTTGTCCCGCCCCTCCATGTATGGGGTGGAGTTTATGTTTTTTTATTATGTTCGTAGGACTTTGTAGTGAGCTTAGTACTCTGAGTTTGTTTTATTAATCACTTATTAATGAAACAGGGTGGCCAGGCTCCATCTTTTCTTAAAATAAAAAAAAACTCTATTATGACTTCTCAAACCTTAAAGATCAAATAAGATACGAGGGTTCTTAGGTGTTAAACCACCCCCACATAATTTGCATGCAGTTTTTAATGTTTCTCCTATAAAGTTACTCTTAAATTAATATGTCCAAGAATGTGTCAAACTAAGAATCTTTCTTGTGATAATGTAGTGTCTTACCCCACCAGAATGAGTTTCTCTTTATTAATGGTACATTTTGAGCTACCCATGTTAATAAGTTATAACCTCTTCCTACCCTTTCTGGGAAAGAATTCCTAGAACAAAATGAAATAATAGTTTAGTCATGGATATGATGATGAGATCATGCAATTATTTGTATGTCTTCTTAATGAGTGGATTTTTTTTATGCATATTTGCTTTTCTGTTTGAGTAATTCACTAATCACTAATATGTCTATTATGTGCTGCCAAAAACGTGATGCTGGATTTAGTTGTTTATAGTCATAATTTATGACTTAAAGTTGTGATTAATAAAGTTTCTTTCTTGCCAATAAAACGCTGGTAATTATAGGACCCCGATAAAGCCGTCATGGACACAATTTGTCATGATCCAACGACTCATAATCATAAATTCGTATACCACCTTTGTGTCAAATCCGTTGGTGGAAATCGATATGACACAACTTTTAAACAAAGAGTATTCTAGCATCAGAGCTTAGGTTGTTGAAAATAGTCATTTTCCCCCCAGTATTGAAGGATATGTATATCCCTAGCTATACTGCCTCCTTGAATGAAGATTGTAGATTTATGCAACATCTCATCAGTTATTAAGGTACTTTATTTTAAAAGAAAAAATTAGAGTATGACCACTATGTTTCGTTAATAATAAAAAAAAACGAAACAAACTCATAAATTCTGAGCCAAACAAGAAAAAGATACATAAAATAAACCTCCAACAACCCTAGAAGGATAGGCAGCACTGAAAGCAAAGAAATAGAAATATATAAAGAAGCATTATACCCCCAACAACAGGACATGTGGGGTACGCCCTAGCTTATGTTCGGGTCAATCTCGATTCCTCGTCGTCATATGTCTGCTAAGCGAATTATTCCAAGATGCACTCTCTGGCTCCTACAGTTGCTCCCTTTGCCCCAAAGGAAATCAAATTGTATGATTTGAGTGACTTTTCCATGAGTGGAATAGTTGTTCGTGTCTAACCAGGATATCCAAGTTGTTGTAGCTATCGTGATACACCATGTTGTCTTCATGTTGTGTCTATCTCTTGCAAAGGTGTTACCTATCCATAGGCCGTCGAACGAGGTTAGGAAAGTGTGCACTCCGAAGGCTCGAAGTACTTCGTACCAAACGACTTTGCTTCTAGGGCAATTAAGGAATAGATGATTCCTTATCTCTACGTGGGCATTGCAAGATCTTCTAGTGACTATACAAGATACAGACTTTAAAGTGGTTTACTGGTAGTTTTTTTTTTAATTAAGGAAAATGCTGAATACAATCTCTATGTTTCATCAATGATAATGTAACGAAATAATCCCAGTAAAACTGGGAGAAAATCCAACAATACAATCATAGCTCCTCCCACAACCCAAGGAGGATGGGTATAATCTAAGATTAAAAAAAACAAAAATAACCAATAACAAACAACAAGGAAGAAACATGAAAGATAACATTAGTAAATTTTTCAATACAAAGGGTTTACTCCAGCGTAAGCCCCAGCTCTATCTCCTCATCATTGTAGAGTTGACCATGTCCCTGGAAAGTGTCTGTGTTGCGATCCCAAGCATCTACTGTAGTTGTTTCCACCCAAAAAGATCAAATGCATAATTTGAGTTAGTCTACCATAAATACGAATACTAGTATCATGAAAGTAAAAATTATTCATGTCTAGCAAAAGCCCCAAGTTGTTGTTGCGATCACTTTGTACCATGCCTTTCTCATGTTCTTCCTAGGGCTTGTGAATCGTTGTCCTACCTATAACTCGTCATATGTGGCTGGCTATCCCTGTGCTCCTAGGGCCCAGAGTACTTCTACCTATACTGCTTTGCTATTAGGACAATCAATAAATAGGTGATCCCTCATTTCACAATTAGTTGTGATCTTTGGTTGTCTCCTGGCTAGGTTTTTCCTAGTCAAAATGACGTTGTTGAGAATTAACCAAAGAAAAACTCTGACTTTGTGTGTGTGTGAGAGAGAGAGAGAGAGAGAAAAGAGGGGGGGGGGGGGGGGGGCTCTCCAAATTACTGATGCCCATGACAGCGTGCAACCCCTAAAATGAATGTGAGAGTAAAGGGACCTGACTGAGAAGGCCCCATCCATCTCGAGTTTCAACGCTCTTCTGTCCGGGCCAGCACCCCATCTTACTCCCAGGAGGGAAGTGTATTGTCTGAGTTCCAGAAGTCTAGAGTGAAGATTTTGGGGTAGTCTAGTCCTGAAAGGAGGTTTCCACTTGCTTCGTCGCCATACCTTGGCGATGGTACAATGTGGCTAGGTAGTGAGATCATAAAGGTTTGGGAATAGGTCTCTGAGTGGGTGCCCTCCCGCACCATCTACCCCACCAGAATCTGGTAAACACATAATTTCCTATAAATGAAATTGGGCTTTTGTTGACACGCTCGCAGGCCTTGGAAATTCCTTTCCATAGACTAGATGTTCTCGCACCTAGACGGAACCCTTCTCTTCGTGTCCCTCGCCCTTAAAGGTATTGTTGGATAAATTGTTGTCAGCCCTCGCCATTCGGGTGTAATATTGTCCACCACCACTTTTCCAACAAAGCTAGATTCAGGTCTCGAAGGTCTATAACCCCTAAACCTCCATGTGCTTTACACATACATACCTTTTCCCATTTAACGAGGTGATATCCCTTCCTCGATTCGTTCGCCCCTTTCCATAGGAACTGTTTGCGAACTCCGTCTATCCTCTGGATGACCCATTTTGGCATCTCGAAGAATGACATGTAGTATGTTTGGAAGACTCGAAATGACCGAGTTGATGAGGACAACTTTTCCTCCAAGCAATAGGGATTTTCCTTTTGACCTAGCCAATCTAGCTTCAACCCTGTCAATTATAGGAAGCCAATAAGCTTTCTTCAATTTCTCGGGTCTAAATGGTAGCGCAAGGTATTTGATGTGAAATAATTCAGTCTTACAGTTGAGTGACATGGAGTGTGTGATAGCTTCCTCCTCCGCAAGTGCTATTGGGATGAGACTACTCTTGTGAAAGTGGACCCAGAGGCCAGACCATGCCTCAAAACAATATAGCACCCCTTTGATCGTGATCGTCTCCTTAATTATGTCGTTGTTGAAAATAAGTGTTGCCTGCATACTTTAGAATCGAGCAGCCAATTCTGTTTCCGCCAGTACACACCGGTGAGATGAAACCCTCCTCTCTGCAATTACCTATAAAATAGTTGAGAACGTTGCTACAATTGTGAAGAGCAATAGGGGAGAGAGGGTCTCCCTGTTGTAACCCGCGTTTGCATTAAAAGGTTTTCCAACCACACCATTGACAACGATTGGCTCGTCGTGAAGAAATTTCTGATCAAGGAGATCCACCGCTCTCTAAATGACCGATCCCATAGGGCTTCTATCACATAGTCCCAATCTACCGTAACATATGCCTTTTCGAAGTCCAGCTTAAATAGGTAGCTCTTGGCATTGTTGACATGACACTGGTGTATGGCCTCTTCAGCTATGGCCACACAATCCAAAATGCAAAGGCCCTTGATGAATCCAGTTTGATCCTTGGCTACCATCATATCGGCAACCTCGCTAAGCCTAGTGGTCAGGATTTTGGTAATGATCTTGACAGAACAGTTTAGAAGACTGATTGGGCGGAAGTCATTAACTGCCTTAGGCGGAAGTCATTAACTGCCTTAGCCTCCTCCTTCTTAGGTATCAGGACTACCTCCGCAAAACTTAGGCGTCCTAGGTGTAGTCTTTGGTTATAGAAATCGTTTACCACTATCATAAGGTCGTCTTTGATATCTTCCCAGAATATATAATAGAAAAGGATTGGGAAGCCGTCTGGACTTGGCACATTGTCATTACCAAGTTGCGAGATGGCTCCCTTCACCTCCTCTTCCCTGAAGGGTTCCTCTATCTTACAAAGTGCGTGAGACAAGTCTGAACCTGGGCTAGGCCATGCCTCCAAGCTAAGGGGGATTCTAAATTGGTTTTTATTACCAAAGAGGTTTTGGAAGTGTTGCTGAAATGCGGTACGGATTGGCTCCTCCTCCTCCTGGATAGGTCCATCTTCAGCTTCTAATGAATGGATTGGGTTTGCCCGACAGTGAGACTTTGCTACCTGATGGAAAAATGTCGTATTGGCATCCCCTTCCTTAAGCCATGTAATCCTAGAGCATTGTTTACATTTGATCTCTTCAAGCTTATAAATCCTAGCAATATCATCTCTAAGCGTAAGAAGTTTATTCCGCTAATATTGGGAAAGGTCTTTGGTTATCTCAGTTCTCTCCAGGTTATCAACGCCATCCAATATTGATTCTTTTTCCCTCCAGACGGTGGCAAAGTGTTGTTTGTTCCATCTTCGAAAGTCTAGATCTAAGTCGCCTAATCTTCTCAGTCCATATAGCAGCCACCTGCGTCCCTCTAGTCGCAAGGCCCAGTTTTCCCGTACAATTATCTCAACCCAGGCCTTCTCGAACCTAAATTTCCTAGGTTATCTTTGGGTCTCTTCCCCTGAAGAGATCACGATAGAGATGTGATCGGACGTCGGTTTAGGAAGTGAATGTGCTTCAGCTAGTTGGAACTTGATCTCCCAATCCAGTCAGACCAGAATTCTATCAAGTTGATGCTTGCATGTTGAACCATGTGAATAATCTCTCGAAGGCAGGTATGTCTACTAGGTCTAGGTCTGAAATTACCATGTTGATCGCCTTGCGTTCCGAGTCGGTTCGCTCCTCAGCCCTGGTGCTCAAACACAAATCTCATGATATTGAAGCCCCCCCTCCTCTCAGTAACCATGGTTGGGCCATCAGTTTTGAATTGAATAGCGCTCGTTCCAGAACTCTGTTCTGACAGACGAAAAGTGAGGTTTGTATACTGATGTCATATTGTTGGAATTGAGTATATATTCAAAACACTCATCTTGTTATCAATACTGTCTCATGGCCTAACGGTTAAAGTTTTGAGTTCACAAGAGGTTGGGGGTTCAATTCCTACATTCTACATGATATATATATATATATATATGTATATATTTATATATCTATGACCGGGCCGGGCCTTAGGGCCTTGGGGGTCTTGGGGTCTATTGAAAAAAAAAAAACAGAACTTTTTTTTTTAACTTTCAGAATTCAAAACGTTTTTAATAAATATAGCTGTTTCACACTTAAATAGACATTATGTTATAGCAGTTTCAAAAAATAAATGGTATTCATTATATAGCCGTTTTTGGATTAATGCACACACATTATAGCTTCCTGGTTACAAGCTATAAGATGAGTATCTTTGGGAAGAAAACAGACACAGAAAATAGAAAAAGAAAAACAAAATTCTATCATTCAAAATTTTCTCAAAAAAATCCATTTTTCTGCGATTTTTGCTGGTGCAAGTTGGTACGTGCTGCAATTGGAGTCTTGGCAGCACTGTAGATCAGAAGCTCGTTGTATCCCGGGAGAAGTGTTTGGTGATCAACGATTCATCTCCAGAATCGGCCAAATAGTTTCTTAAAGAAAGTGCAACCCACGCCTCGAGCTACTTCTCACTTTCTTCCTGTTGCAGATCAATTCCAGAAAGGTCACTTGGTACACTCAGGTCCAATTATTCCCAACAATTTTAAGAAACTATTTTCGTGATCTGTAATGGCTTTAGTTTCTGACCGCAAATATGAAACCAACAAACCAGAAAAATTTGCTGGCTTGAACTTCAAGCGATGGAAGAACAAAATGTTTTTCTATCTGTCGCTGAAGGAAGTTGCCCATGTTCTTACCCTAGACTACCCTGTAATGCCTAACCCAGAACCTGTTGATGCCAATGATAATGAACAAATTTTAGATGACATAGCAGAATGGAAGGATGCCGATTTTAAATGTAGGAACTTCATCTTGAATGGGCTATCCGACGAACTGTATGACTATTACTTACAGTCCGATATGGCTAGGTCTGTTTGGGAAGCCCTACAGAAGAAATATGACACTGAAGAGGCTGGCTCGAAGAAATTCGCAAACAGTTGTTACCTCAAATACACCATGGACGACGACAAGCTGGTAACTATTCAATCACACGAGTTACAACATATTGCTCATGAGATCATTTCAGAGGGAATACCCCTCGATGAGCAATTTCAAGTAGCTGTGAGATTGACAAGTTACCACCTGGTTGAAAAGACTACAAGAACATCCTGCGACACAAATCAAAGGAACTGACCATGGAGAATTTGATAACTAGGCTTAGAGTTGAGGAGGAATCCAGAAAGCAAGATCAGAAAGAAGAAGTCATGCTTGTTCAACAGAACAAAGCAAAGGTCCATTTGAAACCAAAGAACAAGCCGTTCAAGAAGAATGCTAGTCGGAAGTTCAATTCGAACTTTCGTCAGAATGGTCAGAATGGACGTCAGAATCCGAATAAGACAAATAACCAGCAAGCCCAAACCAACAACAATGGAACAGATCCTATCGAGTGTTGGAAGTGTCATCGCTTTGGACATATCGCTAGGAACTGCCGATCGCGTACGCCTGCACCACAGGCAAATGCTATCGAAGGGCCATTAGTGGCTATGATTACTGAGATCAACATGGTCGGTGTAATCGATGGGTGGTGGGCTGATACGGGCGCTACTAGGCATGTTTACTATGAGCGCAGCTGGTTCAAAACTTATAAGGAGACTGAAGGTCAAAAAGTGCAACTTGGTGATTCATACTGTATCAATGTGATGGGCACTGGAGAGGTGGACTTGGAGTTCACCTCTGGCAGGACTGTTACCCTCAAGGATGTCTTGCACACTCCTGATATGAGGAAGAATTTGATTTCTGGATACCTACTCAACAAGGCTGGTTTTCATCAGAGCATCGGATCCGACCAGTATGTTATAACTAAAAATGGGATTTTTGTGGGAAAGTGATTTGCTTGTAATGGGATGTTTAAACTCAGTATTGAAATGAATAAGAATAATGCTTCTGTTTACTCTTTGTCTTCTTTTAATTTATGGCACTCTAGACTATGTCATGTTAACAAGAAATTGGTAAATAATATGAGCAAACTTGGCATGATACCAAAAGTTAACTTAAATGAATTTGAAAAATGCACATCCTGTAGTCAAGCTAAGATAATTAAAACTTCACATAGAAGTGTAGCTAGAGAAACAAAAATTTTAGACTTGATACATTCTGATATATGTGAGATGGATGGAACCTTAACCAGAAATGGTAAAAGATATTTCATTACGTTTATTGATTATCATTCAAATTATATTCATGTTTATCTTATAGCACATAAGAGTGAAGCAATTGACATATTTAGAACTTATGTAACTGAAGTGCAAAATCAATTTGAAAGAAATATTAAGAGATTTCGTAGTGATAGAGGTACAGAATATGATTCCAATGAATTTAAACAATTATATACATCATTTGGAATTATTCACGAGACCACTGCACCTTATTCACCTGAATCTAATGGAAAAGCTGAAAGAAAGAATAGGACTCTCACTGAATTGGTAGTTGCTTCGCTTATTAGTTCTGGAGCACCCAAATCTTTATGGGGTGAAGCTCTTTTATCTGTATATCATGTTTTAAATAGAATTCCACATCTATCTTCTGATACTTCACCATACGAACTATGGAGAAGTAGAAAGCCTAATATTGATTATTTTAGAGTTTGGGGTTGTTTAGCATATGTCAGAAAACCTGACCCTAAAAGAATCAAACTTGCAAGTAGGGCATATGAATGTGTTTTTGTTGGTTATGCAGAGAACAGTAAGGCTTCCAGATTTTTAGACTTGAATAATAATGTGATTATTGAATCCTTAGATGCTGATTTTTATGAGGATAAATTTCCTTACTTATTGAGGAACAGTGGGGGTAGTAGTGAGGGTTCACAACCCTCAACTTCCTCTGGCATTCCTCAAACTAATACAAATGCTGCTAATGTTGATTTAGATTCTGAGCCACGTAGAAGCAAACGTGCTAGAACTACTAAAGATTTTGGTGATGACTATGTTGTATATGCTTTAGAATCTGATCCTAGTTCTATCAATGAGGCTTTAACCTCACCTGATGCCGATTTGTGGGAAGAAGCCATAAATGACGAAATGGATTCACTAACCTCTAATGGTACTTGGGAGTTAGTGGACTTACCTCGCGGTAGTCGTACTATAGGATGCAAATGGATTCTTAAGAGAAAGCTAAAACCAGATGGTACAATTGAAAATTTTAAAGCTAGACTAGTAGCTAAAGGATATGTACAAAAGGAAAATATTGATTTCTTTGACACTTTCCTGTGACCCGTGTGACTACCATTAGAGTTTTATTAGCCATTTCTGCTGTGCATAACTTGTTGATCCACCAGATGGATGTTAAGACAGCTTTTCTTAATGGAGAACTTGAAGAGGAACTTTATATGGATCAGCCTGAAGGTTTTGTGATTCCAGGGCAGGAACACAAAGTCTGCAAGCTGAATAAGACTTTATATGGTCTTAAGCAAGCTCCTAAACAGTGGCATGACAAAATTGATCAATTATTACTCTCAAATGGTTTTTCTATTAATAATGTTGATAAATGCCTTTATTATAAAGCATCTAGTGATAGTTGCATCATGCTTTGTCTATATGTAGATGATTTACTCATTTTTGGTTCTTCACTTGAATTAATTTCAGAGACTAAAACTATGCTTAGTCAAAATTTTGATATGAAAGACCTAGGTGAGGCCAATGTTATTTTAGGCATGAAAATCACACGTTCTGAGACTGGTATTACTCTTGATCAATCTCATTACATTGAGAAGATCTTGAAGAAATACAATTACTTTGACCGTAGACCTGCATGTACACCTAATGACCCTCATGTTAAACTTTTGAAAAATTCTGGTGCTGCAGTTAGACAAAAAGAATATGCTAGTATTATTGGTAGCCTTCGCTACGCTACTGACTGCACTAGACCTGACATTGCATATGTTGTAGGTGTATTATGTAGGTTTACGAGTTGTCCAAGTTCTGAGCATTGGAATGCAATTGACAGAGTCATGAGGTACTTGAAAAAGACCATGAACTTAAGACTACATTACGAGAGGTTTCCCGCTGTCCTTGAGGGATTCAGTGATGCAGATTGAAATTCATTTTTGGATGATTCCAAGGCCACAAGTGGATACGTTTTTAGTATCGCTGGTGGTGCTGTTTCTTGGAGGTCCAAGAAACAGACTATTTTAACTTACTCTACTATGGAGTCTGAGTTAGTTGCTCTAGCTGCGGCTAGTGAGGAGGCAAGCTGGTTGAAGAACCTCTTGTCTTACATTCCTTCATGGAATAGGCCTATACCTCCGATCTTAATCCACTCAGATAGTACTGCTGCCATAGCTAAAGTACAAAATGCTTACTATAACGGTAAGAGATTAGCGATTCGTCGCAAGCACAGTACGGTGAGAGAGCTCCTCACGTCTGGTACTGTTACTGTGGATTTTGTCAGATTAGAAAGTAATCTTGCAGATCCTTTGGCGAAAGGATTGTCTCGAAACAAAGTTTGGAATACATCGATAAGGATGGAACTGAAGCCCATTTAGGATCACAATTGGTGGGAACCCAACCTATACGACTGGAGATCCCAAGACATAGGTTCAATGGGAAAAACAAGCCATACTGTGATTGAAATCATGCAACCTAGGAGTTTTACCACTCCCTAGTCCATCCTGATGTGTATGTGCATGATATTTTGTAACGTTAGTAAGGATGAGCTTGGCTCTTAATGAACTCTATATCTCTGAATGAGAGGAGTGCCTAGCTACAAGAGCACTCTTGATAGACTCACCGGGGTGTTTGTGAAGTGTGGCCGTTTCTATGAGAATGGGGCTGATTCTCTAAAAACATTCACCTATACTGGGATAAGCACAAGGCCGGAATGTGCTGGCATTTAGAACTTACACCTGGTAGAATCACGTGTAGTTTTTCTTCACTATGTAAAAACAGGTAATGAGTTCAAGACTGAAGATCACTCATTATTCTTGCATTTTGAGGATTGTCCACTATGTAAGGTTCAAGTCTTCGGACACCTTACTTATGCATGGTTCTATACTTTTGAAAAAACCGCTTCTTTTAAAATTAGTGTTTTAAATATATAAGTGGGGGATTGTTGGAATTGAGTATACATTCAAAACACTCATCTTGTTATCAATACTGTCTCATGGCCTAACGGTTAAAGTTTTGAGTTCACAAGAGGTTGGGGGTTCAATTCCTACATTCTACATGATATATATATATGTATATATTTATATATCTATGACCGGGCCGGGCCTTAGGGCCTTGGGGGTCTATTGAAAAAAAAAAAAACAGAACTTTTTTTTTGAACTTTCAGAATTCAAAACGTTTTTAATAAATATAGCTGTTTCACACTTAAATAGACATTATGTTATAGCAGTTTCAAAAAATAAATGGTATTCAGTATATAGCCGTTTTTGGATTAATGCACACACATTATAGCTTCCTGATTACAAGCTATAAGATGAGTATCTTTGGGAAGAAAACAGACACAGAAAAAAGAAAAACAAAATTCTATCATTCAAAATTTTCTCAAAAAAAATCCATTTTTCTGCGGTTTTTGCTGGTGCAAGTTGGTACGTGCTGCAATTGGAGTCTTGGCAGCACTGTAGATCAGAAGCTCGTTGTATCCCGGGAGAAGTGTTTGGTGATCAACGATTCATCTCCAGAATCGGCCAAATAGTTTCTTAAAGAAAGTGCAACCCACGCCTCGAGCTACTTCTCACTTTCTTCCTGTTGCAGATCAATTCCAGAAAGGTCACTTGGTACACTCAGGTCCAATTATTCCCAACACATAATTTGAGTCCATCCATCAGTGTGTCATCGCGAAGAACTCCCCTTGGAGCTCGTCCATAAGTTCAAACTTATCGGGATTAAAACCTAGTGCGATGCCTCTAGAAGCCCCGTCCGATGCATTGAATCTTCATTCCCTAATTCTACCTCCCCTGATTCGTTTTAAGCGAATTAGTGAAGATAGTCTGGTTTCTTGAAGACCAACAATGTCAGGTTTGGCTGATATCATAACATCCCGCACCATTTCTCGTTTGCCTCGGACACCTAGGCCTTTAACGTTCTAGAATTAGCAATTTACTGGGAAACCGCACGTTGAAGGGAGGAGGGGGTGGACCCTAGGTTTGCTCGGTCAAATTCTTAAACTCTTATTTATAGGTCGTTGAATGTGCTACGTAAGGATACGATAGACAAATTGCCCATAATCGTGACAGTAGACACCTTTTACCCTTTTAGACAGATATTGTGTACACATCAAATTTTGAGAAATGCATTTTCTTCCTTAACTAATGGGAAATATTTGAATCTTTGTCCATTTAATAAATCCATAAATTATAGCTGAATAGTAAAAATAGATAGTAGTTAATGGCAGGCACGTCAAAATTCACCATTAATATGTGTTGGTGATTGAATTTGAACTACAGGGAACTTCTTTTGTTTCAATCACCGTCACGTCCATTTCAGTTATATCTTATATATACTAGCATAATGTACGTGCAATGCACGTCTAAAAAATAAAGTCATCAAATTAAATGAATATATATTGAATAAGAAAAAAATAGTTTATATTTGAATGTTTTAATTTGCGCTACACGTAAGGTGCACATTTATATTTGTTGCATATAGTTTGAATGTGTATTATACGTGTTTATATAGTTACAAAGTTAGAGTTTGTTTATTACAAACCCAACTCTCCCATTAAAATAGTAGAGATGAGAGGGTGACAAACTGGCAATATGATAGGAGATTCAGTTAACCCTCCACATTTCTTGAATCTCTTTTCAGGCATATAAAGTTGGAAAATTTTGCCGTACTACCCCACTTTTTGAAAATATTTAGTGCTCTGCCCCACTTTCCAAAACAATTAGCAATATGCCTTTGCTTAGGACATGTCAGCAAGAAACGTTATTGGAAAAAACGGCATAGGTTATTTCGATGCCGTTCTTCCCAATAACGGCATCTGTTTGAAAAAAAGTGTCATGCCGTTATTTGGAATAACGGCATAAGTTGTTTTGTTTTTCGACAGCTTATAGTCTCCACTTAGAGAAAAAATTGCAAGTGTGAAAACCTTATAACAGATGCCGTTATTTCAAATAACGGCATTCTCAATACTGATAACGTTATTTGGAATAACGACATCAGTTATAAATTTTTTTATATAAAAAAGTAACTTATTATTCATCCTCTCAGACCAATAAGTTTTTTTAAAAAAAAAAATTTATAACTGATGCCGTTATTTGGAATAACGGCATCAGTTATAATTTTATTTTTATTTTTATTTTTATTTTTTTAAAACTTTTTATTCATTCTCTCTGTTTCCAAACAACGGTAAGAGTTTATATTTATATATAACTGATGCCGTTATCTTCAATAACGGCATCAGTCATTCGAATGCCGTTATTCAGGATAACGGTATTATTTATAAGTTTTTTTCACACTTAGAACTTTTTAAAGTTAGAAGATTCACACTTGTAAGAGAAATATACTGATGCCGTCCTTCCAAATAACGGTATGAAAAAAAATGTAAAATAGATGCCGTTATTGGGAAGAACGGCATCGAAATAACCTATGCCGTTTTTTTCAATAAAGTTTCTTGCTGACGTATCCTAAAGAAGGGCATATCGCTAATTGTTTTGGAAAGTGGGGCAGAGCCCTAAATATTTTCAAAAAGTGGGGCAGTACGGGCAAAATTTTCTATAAAGTTTCCCCTCTTCACAAATTTGCTCTGTATTGTCTTGCCAGACCTCATCAGTTCATGAAGAGAAATGTCTGACAGGGTACTACTCTTTATCTATCTAATTTAATCTACTTTTATATATATTCTCAAATGGTTAGATTTGTTATGCTTGATATATAGAATTGATTCTCACTTTACTCTGTATTACATTTATTTGTGCCCTCTCGTTATTAAAATCCTCATACTTCTTATCATCGTTACCGTCCATAATCCATTTCATATGGTTAACAAAAAACCACAGAGCAGATCACAGAACTGCAGTTTTTTGATGAATTTAGTATGAATAATACATGTTCAATTCTTGCAGACAATAATCTTGAAAGTGGACCTTCAGTGCTGCCGTGGCTACAAGAAGATCCAGAAAACACTTTGCAGTCTCAAAGGTACATATATATGCATCTGTAATCTTCATTCAAAACTATTCACAATACTGCAACAATATAGCTACCACTAATTAGTACGTACTTGTAGTAGATCAATCATCAATTACTAGTTCTAATTTTGTTCCCTTTCTTTCTACACAATCAAATTCAATGAGAAAAGATCGATTTAACATCAAAACCACTGTCTACGATGTGAAGAACAACACGGTGACAGTCACAGGAGCATTTGATCCCGAAAGGCTCATCACAAAGATCTGCTGCAAAGCCTGCAAGATCATAACTGACATTCAAATCGTCCCAGACCCGCCTCCACCGCCCCCACCGCCTCCACCGCCGCCACCACCACCACCGCCCCCACCACCACCGCCCCCACCGCCCCCACCGCCTCCATCACCAGTGACACTAACGAATATACTGGTGTACCCCAATCCAGTTTGCTGTGGCAGGCCATGGTTCGAGGCGTACTACGGAGGGTGCAGATGCTGCTCTTGTGGTTGGGCTAATTCCGGACCGCGGTGCAACCGTCCTCCACCGCGGTGCAACAGTCCACCACCGCGGTGCGACCGTCCACCACCGCCGTGCAACAGTCCACCACCGCGGTGCAACAGTCCTCCACCGCAGTGCAGCAGTCCACCACCGCCGTGCAACCGTCCACCACCACAGTGCAACAGTCCACCACCGCGGTGCAACAGTCCACCACCGCCGTGCAACTGTCCACCGCCGCGCAACTGTCCACCGCCGCCTATCTGGCCCTGTGACACTGAGGTTAAAACTTGCCAATTTATCCGTGAAGAGGATCCTTCATGCACCATCATGTGACCATTTGTGGAAATTCTTAAACTGTCATAATATTGTAATTATTTTTGTATTAAATCTTCAGCAATCTTTCCCATAGCGATATGGGGGGAAATTGTTTTTTTTTTTTTTTTTTTTGATCAAATGGGGGGAAATTGTTACAATAATCTTGGGGCAACATCATGTAATAAACAAGAATATAAATGTGATAATATTAATAAAGAAAGTGATTTGTGTTCTCTCTTTTTTATTAAGATTTTTATGTGCTTTTGGTGATATTTCTTTTCTTGCACTAGTATTAGTATATATGTACTTTTATTCCTATTCCCTTATTGTTGTACTAGTGGAGATTGGCAGCCGTGCACCAAGTGCACAAAATCCGGTGGGTGACTTATAAATTCCTTATATGTGAAGACAATGTTATATGTGAAAAACAATCACATAAGCAATCAATACAACTAGTAATTTACACGTACAATGCACGCTTAATAAATATAGTTTTTTTAAAGTAAAAATTTAGAGGTAGTCTAGATTTGAACCTAAGACCTCCTTTATAATAGTTATACACGTCTGTTGCACGAGTTGGTAGATTTAGAAATGATACTAAAGCCTTTTCCCATTATAGTATTAGAGATTAGAGATTATGAATAATATAAATTCTTTAAATATAGATTATAGATTGAGGCAATATGCTGTATAAAACTTTTATACAATAACATGCTCTCAGGATCCACATTTTAACAACTTGAGACTTTCTCATTCAATTTAAAATAGTTCAGAATTTTGAGCTACACAATGTGAAGCTCAAAACTTGCTCATTCAAAATGAAGAACCCAAACCACCCCTAGTGATACGTTGATTATAATTTACAAACCTCCTACATAATTACATACTCATCCCACACGGTATTCACTATTCTTGTATCGGAGGAATAAATAGATGTAGGCGCATTATTAGGAATAATTTTCCTCATCCATGGTGTCCACTTGTTAACTTCAAACTCCTCAGTAGAATTCCGGTTGGTTTGCAACAACATAGAACACTACAAAATGCAAAAGAATGTTTTATATAAAGAAGGTATAGAAGACTATAGGAAAATTCAATCAATGTTCCCCTCAGCTTAGATATTAAAAAGATAACAACATAACTATCAATAATAAAGAACAACTTTCCCCTATGAATCTTTACCTGAAAATTTGTACACGTTGGATGGAAAAACATAACCATCAATAAAAGATAACAATAAAAGGTGATAATAAGAATAAAAGATGATAATAACGCGTCATGTTGCTTCATGTAAATTTTATTTTCTGTCTGTAGTTTGTACTTGGGCTCAGTACTCTGGGTTTGTTTCGTTAATCTCTTATTAATGAAACAGGGTGGCCAGATTCCACCTTTTCCCTCAAAAATAAAAAAAAAACAAATTGTTAGAGCTGAAACATACAGAATCAGTAATCAAGTTGTCAGTACATCGTATTTGACAATCGATCATATAATTGAAGTACTAAAAAACATGGAAGAAACTATACAAGGTAGTGGGAAGCTTGCTAATCACCCGATCTTCAAATTCTCCTAAAAATAAAATCATGTTGTACATGAGCAACAGGATGCCAACTTTTGCTAGAAAACAAAGAAAATATACTAATAATAGATGTGTACTAACAAAGATTCTTCCTCTCCAAATCCAATAATCCCTAGAGACGCTTATACGTGGATCTTAAGCATGCATGCCACTACCAATAGTAAATAGTTACCTAGTTCTAGTTTTGTTACACATGGCTTGTTAACAAAATATTGTAGAAAGGCCATGGCAAAGAAGATACATGAAGCACTGATCGACCTAAATATATTGTACAAGTGATAACATTTGTGCATTGTATGAGTACCACATTCCCCAAAGTATTTGAACAATTTTTTTTTATGCTAATAGGAATATATAAACCTTGCTTATTCCACTGAGAAAATGTATTGGTGTTCTCTTTTGCTTGTACTTCAATCCAAACGTCAGTGGTTGAGTTACTTTACTGGTGAAGTTTGCCAGCCTGACCATCTTTTGAGAACTTCTTCAGATATGGAAAATTATATTTTTAATCTCATATTCATATGTGTCTTGACTGCATTCAGTTCCATCATCTCCACTGCAGTTCCAGTTCAAGTGGCTATGATACAAGCGTCGATGGAGTGACAGTTGTTGGGAGAGATGCAGATCAGAAGGAAGCTGCTACTGGAGTGAAGAGGAGCACGAGAGTGAAGGCAGTGTCGGAACGATTGAAAGATTATGTGTGCACATAATGTGCATGTGCACAGGCAGTATATTTGAAAAAGAGATTTGGCGGGAATTATGAAACATGTGCGAAATGTATTAATGTATCAGGGTATAAATAAGGGGGAGGTGCGAGAGTGAGCTGGCATATTGGATGTAACAAACTTTGTCTTTTTCTTAATCCTTTAACAAATTCTTCTCCTTCCTCCTTCTTCTCCTTCTCCAGATTCTTCTGTAATCCTTAGGTTGTTCTTGAGATTTCAAGTCTTGTTCCAGCTTTTAATTGAAAGCGGAAAATTAATTCTGTGTGAGATAATAAGATTGATCCTCTATCTTCTTGAGATTGATTTGAGTAACAATTTGGTGTGTCACCGACTTGAGCTCCGGCAATGGCAGATGGGAGGCGATCGTTAGAAGAAGTACGGGAAACAGCTCACATTCAAAGCGAGCAGTTGCAGGCAATAACAAATGATGTTGATATGCAAAAGAAATTGTTCTCCGAGATGTTTTTGCGATTCGCAGCCATGGAAAGCAAAATGGATCGATTTACAATAATGGAGGAAAAGCTAAATCGATTTGCGGCTATGGAGGAGAAGCTGGATCAGGTGCTTAAAGGCGCAGTATCATCAGGGAACCCAACCTCTGTAAGATCATCTTCTTCATCCTCGCATCATGATAATCACTTCAAAAATCCTCGACTAGATTTTCCTAGGTTTGATGGCAATAATCCTATGGAATGGTTATTCAAAGCTAACCAATATTTCACATTTCATAAAACTCCACCGGAACAAAAACTCCATATCGTATCATTCCATCTCGATGGCAGAGCACGAGCATGGTTTCAATACAAGTATGAAAATGGTGATTTCTTAAATTGGGAGGTGTTTGTGAAGGAGCTAGATATCAGGTTTGGGGTTTCCCCTTTTGTAGACCATGCAGGTCAATTGTTTAAACTGACCCAAACCACCTCACTAGCAGCCTATCAAGATCATTTTGACATGTTGATCAACAAGACCAAGGGTCTATCCACTTATCACATTTTGAGCAACTATATCTCTGGACTCAAACTAGAAATACGTAGAGAAGTCTTAGCACATAAACCCCTTACATTAGCTGATGCAATCGGCCAAGCCCGACTCCAAGAGGATAAGATGGTTGAAACTAGATACCAAGGTGGTCGTGGGAGCTATCCAAGGCCACCATGGCAACCTCCACCACCCAGTACCCTACCCCCTTTACTACCAACGCTAGAACCTGCTAAAAACACACCAAACACAAACTTCCAATCCATATTTGCAATAAAAAGATTACCACCAGTAGATTGGGAAAAGAGAAAGGGTTATGTTTCAACTGCGACGAAAAGTATGTACCTGGCCATAAGTGTCAGTGCAAATTTTTGATGTTGCTAGTAGAAGAAAGGGAAGAACAGAGCTCGACACCTGCTGAGTTACAGCACACAGTAGGTGATGATACTTCATATGAGGCTTGTATTGATGATACGATTTTCCCAGAGATCTTTTTTCATGTTTTTTCAGGCAATAAGTCATTAAGAACTATAAGAGTTCAAGGCACTAATCAAATGATACAAATCTTGGTTGATTCTGGCAGCACTAGTAATTTTATGCAGGAAAGATTGGCTAAATTTTTGAACCTGCCAATTCAGCCAATCCCTCAATTCAAAGTGGTCGTCGATAATGGACAAACATTGCAATGCGAAGGGAAATGTGTGGGTGTGCCAGTTGAAATTCAAGGTCACTCCTTCGTGATTGATTTTTATATCCTACCTATACATGGCTCATATGTGGTTTTGGGTATTCAATGGTTGAGGTTACTTGGGAAAGTTGTTAACGACTATGATGCGATGACCATGGAGTTTATATTTGGTAATAAGAAAGTTTTAATCGAAGGTAGAGATGTTCCATGGCCATCTCAAATAGAGCTCAAGTCATTGCGGAAGGAAGTTACTACTAATGCAGTAGGTGAATTCTTTCACTTGGTTTTGCAAGAGGAACACCATGACCAACAGATACACCCTAACATTGCAGCACTGATATAACAGCATGCCTCCTTATTTCTTGAAGTATGTGGGTTGCCTCCTACAAGAGAGTTTGATCACTCCTTGCATTTGATTCCTGGTATGGCCCGACCAATGTCAGACCATATATGTACCTGCATTTCTAGAAAAATGAAATAGAAAGGCAGGTTACAAGAAGGAATTATTAGACACAGTTGAAGTCCATTTTCCTCTCCAGTACTCTTAGTCAAGAAGAAGGACGGGACTTGGAGATTTTGCGTCGACTATAGAGCTCTAAACTCAATTACCATACATGACAAATTTCCCATACCCACCGCAGAGAAGCTTTTTGATGAACTGCAAGATGCAAATTTTTTTAGCAAGCTGGATCTTAGAGCTGGCTACCATCAGATCAGGGTTCGAGCTGAGGAAGTAGAGAAGACTGCTTTTCGTACTCACAAAGGTCATTATGAATTCTTGGTCATGCCTTTTGGCCTCACAAATGCACCATCAACATTCCAAGCTACAATGAATTTCATTTTTAAGCCATATCTGAGAAAGTTTGTCTTAGTTTTTTGACGACATATTGATATATAGTGCAGATTGGCCATCTCATTTGCAACACTTATCTATGGTAATGAGGGTTTTGGAGCACAACCAATTTTTTATTAAGAAAAGCAAGTGTGAATTTGGTAAGAAATCTTTGGAGTATTTGGGCCACTTGATTTCTGTAGAGGGTGTGCAAGCTTGTCCTTCAAAAGTTGAAGCTATTAGAGACTGGCCAACTCCTAAATCAGTAAGGCAATTGAGGGGATTCTTGGGGTTAGCAGGTTATTATCGAAGATTTGTTAAGGGGTATGCATCAAAAGCCGCAACACTCACTGATTTATTGAAGAAGGATTCTTTCAAAGCTTGTTCAGCAGCTGAACAAGCTTTTGCTCAGCTCAAGGAAGCGTTGCAAAGCACTCCTATTCTAGCACTACCAGAATTTTCAAAGAGATTTACTATAGAAACTAATGCGTCGGGGAAGGGAATTGGCGCGGTTTTACAACAGGATGATCATCCAATTGCATTCTTCAGTAGAGTGATGTCCCCGAGAATGCAGTCAGCATCCACATATATAAGGGAAATGTTTGCGATTACATAATCAATTAAGAAATGGAGGCAATACTTATTTGGGAGAGAGTTCACTATATGCACAGATCATCAAAGTTTACACCAATATGGTCAATCAAACAATCCAAACTCCCGAACAATAGAGATGGGTTTATAAATTAGCAGGTTACAATTTCAAAATTGTATATAAGCCAGGAAAGGTGAACTCAGCTGCCGACAGCCTATCTAGATCTCCTAGTGAAGAAAGTGGTGTTTTGATGACGACAGTTGCAATTCTACAACATGAGATATGTACGCAAATTAGGGAGGAAGCTACAAAGGATCCAGTATTGGCTAAGCTTATCCAAGAGCTCCAAGTGAACCCTGCAGCCAAACCTTTGTTGATTCTAAGAGATGGCTTGTTGTTTAGTAAAGGCAGAATTTTAGTTCCACAGAAGCTCAGAAGAATGATTATGCAGGAATGGCATTCTTTGCCTGTTGGGGGTCATGCCGGAATAGAGAAGACTTTGTCCAGGATCAAAACGTCCTTTGTATGGGAAGGAATGTATAAGGATGTTCATCAGTTTGTGCAAGAGTGCAAGAGTGCCCCATATGTCAGCAAACTAAGTATAGTACTTCGAAACCTGGGGGGTTACTCCAACCTCTGCCAATTCTGGAGCAGATTTGGGCTGATATATCAATGGACTTCATCACGGGATTGCCGCTGTCTCAAGGCAAGTCTGCCATGCTGGTAGTAGTTGATTCTTTGCCAAATATGGCCACTTCATACCTTTAATCCCACATTTCAAAGCAACCAAGATAGCAGCACTATTTGCCACCAATATTGTCAAGTTACATGGCATCCCCAAATCAATCGTGTCTGATAGAGACCTTATATTTCTAAGCAATTTTTGGAAGGAGTTGTTCAAGATACAAGGCACAACATTGAAGTTAAGCATGACATACCACCCACAAATGGATGGCCAAACTGAAGTGCTCAACAGATGTATTGAGCAATACTTGAGATCTTACTGCAGTAAACACCCACCACAATGGGCCAAGTCTGTTGATCTGGCAGAGTACTGGTACAACACCTCTTTGCACTCGTCTACTGGTTTTACCCTATTTGAGATTGTATATGGAAGAAAACCTCCAGCTATGCTGGATTATATCCCAGGAATGACTCGTAACAGTGCTGCAGATGCAGAACTTCAAGGCAGAGCAGAAGTCTTGCACAAGTTGAAGCAAAATCTTCTACAGGCTCAGCTGAGAATCAAGCAAAAAGCTGACATGCATAGAGTGGAAAGGCAATTTGATATAGGAGATTGGGTGTTTGTGAAACTTCAAGCTTATAGGCAACAATATCTTCATCAAAGGCAATGTCAGAAGTTGGCGAAGAGGTATTATAGTCCATATATGGTTATAAAGAAGATTGGGGCAGTGGCCTATCAACTAGAACTGCCAGATGAGTCCAAAATACACCCAGTCTTTCATATCTGACTATTGAAGAAATGTAGGGATGATCCTACAACACTGGTGCCTTCGATGCTTCCACCTCAGTCGACTGGCAATGCTATCTATTTTCAACCAGTTGCAATAATTGAGAAACGGGTGGTGAAGATTGGGAACACTTTGCACAACCAAGTGTTCGTGCAGTGGGAGGGTCTTCTGAATGAAGAAAATAGCTGGAAAGATGTAGCATCTATTGCAAAAGCTTTTCCACATCTGCACTCGAACCTTGAGGACAAGGTTCCGCTTGGAGAGGGGGTATTGATACAGACGTCGATGGAGTGGCAGTTGTTTGGAGAGATGCAGATCTGAAGGAAGCTGCTGCTAGAGTGAAGAGGAGCACGAGAGTGAAGGTAGTGCCAGAACGATTGAAAGATTATGTGTGCACATAATGTGCAAGTGCACAGGCAGTATATTTGAAAAAGAGATTTGGTGGGAATTATGAAACATGTGCGAAATGTATCAATGTATCAGGGTATAAATAAAGGGGAGGTGCGAGAGTGAGCTGGCATATTGGATGTAACAAACTTTCTCTTTTTCCTGATCCTCTAACAAATTCTTCTCCTTCCTCCTTCTTCTCCTTCTCCAGATTCTTCTGTAATCCTTAGGTTGTTCTTGAGATTTGAAGTCTTGTTCTAGCTTTTAATTGAATGCGAAAAATTAATTCTGTGTGAGATAATTAGATTGAACCTCTGTCTTCTTGAGATTGATTTGAGTAACAGGCTAGTTGTGGATATCATGCATGTTTAGATTGCCAGAAGTTACTATTAGAAGAGACAATTACTTACTCAACATAAACTGGTGAAGGACAAAAAGAAAGCTTTTCAGAAGTATCTATAATTTCTCGATATTTTTACTACTTTTTTATTTTTGGGTTTTTTACTCTACAACTCTGCAATTATGTCATCGGCAAGAGAAGAAAAGTGTCTAATTTAAATATCAATATGTAACATTGTAGTAAAAAGAACATTTTCAAGTAGTGACTTGAGAAAGAACATCAGATATCACATTTAGAAAGTCGTATTCAAACTAAAAGGTAGCATCAAAAGAAAAAATTGGCAAGTTGAATGAATCAGGATGCAGTGCTCACAAACCTACATGTCTCCATGACAACCCTTACATATCACAATATTTGCTCTAAAAACATGCATGAGTATCATGTTTGTTGAGCATATTTCTCCACCAAACTAGACCAAGTTCCTTTAATATATTTGTTATATTCCTCTAATTTGCAATGAAACCAACAAAGCTAGAAACACACTAATGCTCCATGTTCATAACCACAATGTACTTGACAAAATACTTAGTAATAAAACAGCCGATGTTTAATTCATAAAGATTAATGAATCAAATAATGTAAGCTATTGATGCATCATGCATGCCTTCTCAACATTGAAACAGTAGAAATATGATAATTAAATTAATTTGCTTACTTGGCTTCAACAGGATTCTAGGTTCGAGATCACAAAAGTGTAGATTCAGGGTATCATGGATCTCAAGATTCTCAACATGAGAATACAGCACATGGAGAACAGTAAGAAAATTGTTACAATAAATACATAATGAATCTCTTGGTGGATGCACCTTGCATTCCTTCGGTGTAAAAGAGAGAAAACTGTGCATTAAATATATAGGTTAAGATCATAAGTCCCAATTAAGGTACTTAATGATTCTATTACAAAACTACTTAGTTGTAAGGTACCATCCAGTAGTAATGATGAGTGTCTCAAGAGTCAAAAGATTAATTTTATTCTAAAAAGTGAAATATACAATAGCTATTATACTAGTATCACATTGAGAAGCCTTAGAAAGTCTTATACGTATCTATATACAAAAAAAGTTGAAGTGCCATTAATGACAGCTAATCTAAATAGCATTGCAATGCAATATGAAGTAGACAACAAGTGGTAGATTGCTCGAGATTTTATTATCGTGACTTTCATTGAGGCATGCACCTATTGAAGAGATTAGTACTTAAACACAATAAAAATAATCTCTTCTTTAGTCTCTGATTGCTCCACATAATCTAGTCTGGAACTGTTAGTTGAGATCAGAATCAGAGACACGTATACAATTATAGTGCCGACTATCAATCTTCTTATCCCTATTTTCAGATCTAAACAATAGCAGAATAGTAAATACAACTGTAAAACAAAACATCAATATTTCCTTATTGAGGCAATTCTAAGTGTTGTCGTACAAAATCCATACCTTTTACATCGTTTCAGAGTGTAGCTGAAGTAAGGAGTTTTCAAACTTGAACATGGCTTCATTATGAAATTCTCATAGGAATTCCATCAAATAATTTATGGGCGTGCAATCATATAGAAGAAAATTTGTAGTCTAAAATTTTAACATACTCCATTAAAGTTACTTACATTCACAATCCTACTCAAACTTTTGCACAAAAAAATTGAGAGAAAAAAAAGATGATCTTTTAAATCAAATTTATCATATTTACTGACTTTCGCAAGCCTACTGAATATACATGTCTATCTACTCTGAAAAGCTAGGGTTTTTAGATCACCTTGTTAAGGAGAGAAGAGGGTCTCTTTTCGGAAGCAAGACAAAAAGAGAAAGAGGGGATAAGAGGGTTTCAGGGAAAACATTTTTATTTTTTTTTTGCTCTTTCTCTTTTTTCTCGAAGATAGAGACAGCGAAGATGAGGAATTTTTTACCAAACTATCCCTCTTTTTGTAAGTATGTACGAAACTGTCTCTGTTTGATAATTTAATACCAAAAACTCCCTGTCGCTAACTAAGTTAATGTGCCTAGTAATTTTCCCTTGTCGTTATCTCAGTTAGAGTGTTGCCAGGGGATACAACTTTTTCCTCAAGTGGGGGAGTGAGAAAAAACTCACCCAATATAGGAACGCTAACTCCGTTAGCGCGCGTATTTAAACCACTCGCGCTAACTGGGTTAGCATTCGTAATGGGATAGTAGGGGGCACTCCCTCAAAGAGGGGTGTGGGATAAAAATCACTAAGTATAGACTCGTTAACCCCGTTAGCGTGCCTCTTTATACCAGGCGCGTTAATCGGGTTAGCGTGTGTCGTTTGGGATTTTATTAATTAAAGCTCTCTATCTTACTTTCATCTCACTTTACTCTCTCCGAAAACCCAAATCAGGCGATTTTAAACCCAAACCCCCAAACCCTAGTCTTCAATTTGGCCCTCTACCCATCCCAATCTCTCGAAATTTTTACTAAAATCTCTTCTTCACTGCCGAAATTCTCACTTCAGCCAAGAAATTCCCCAAATTATTGGTGAACCCATAAACCCTTTTCCCCAAAATTTCCGAAGTAGAGGATCGGATCTGCAGTGGCGAAGTTGACTTCGATCTTCAACCCCACATTCGTTTGTAAGTGTTCCTAACTTATGGTAAAGAATTTTTAGTGATTTTGGGAGAAGGGATTTGAAATTTTGGGTTCATTTTAGGGTTAAGTTTGCATTATACATATATTAAATTTGGGTGAAATTGTGGGTTTATTTTGTTTTGTACTTTATAAATATATGAAGTTTAGGGTTAAATTTGCACTAGTAGATTTAGGGTTTGGTTTGCACTTGTAAATTAGCATTAATAGATTTAAGTTTAGGTTTTAATTGGCATTGATAGATATATAAGTTTGCATTGACAGACTTGATAAGTTTGCATTGATCAATTTGTGTGTGAATGATGTTGGTTGTAAAATTACCATTGCACGTGATAAATTTTCATTGTGTAATTAATCATAAGTAAACCAATGTTAGAACGGACATTGTAGGGTTGTTAATAGCGATTTTACATTGAATTAATTAATCATAGCGATTTTAAGATAAATTTGTTAATATATATTATCAAACATGTAGGATTGTATTTGATATAACATATGGCATGAAAAATGGGTAATACCGAAGAAGGGAGTAGTAGTAGACCTCCAATAACCTGGAAAGGTCCACGGATATGTCATGGACAACCTTCCAAAAGAACGAACCGTAGTGGACAGAGACGTACCAATGTAAGATGATTTGACATTAATTTCATATGTTCAATTTTAACATCAATAAAATTATAAATTTGTATGTTGAATTTAATTTATTTTTTTGTGTAGGATGAGGCGGGTCCTTCTTCTTCTCCGGCCACTCAAATGGGCCCGTCTCATCCTCCTCCAAATCAACATCGACCTTCTTCTCCATCTAGTCAGCCGGGCCCATCTTCTTCCTCGTATGTTCCTCCGGTGGTTCCCGGTCCGATCGACCCAAAGCTGTTGACTTTACAAGGTCAGCATCGCTCTAAAGATGTTTGGGAAGGAAATTCTTTGGAGTGTAATTTTAGGGGGCACGACACGTTAGAGATGCATCCCCGTATACATGAGATATTACAACAATGTAGGTTATACGGCATAGGGTTGATGAGCTCCATTAAGGCGGACCGACCCTTATTAACAGCCTTTCTCGAGAGATGGCATCCCGAGACGTATAGTTTTCACTTGCCGGTCGGCGAGACTACAATGACACTGCAAGATGTTGTTGTAATAACGGGTCTGCCAATTGATGGAGAGGCCGTAACTGGCACAATGGACTTTGAACCAGAGTTCATTATCCACGAGTATCTCGGTGTAGAGGTGGATCGATCGGCCCTTATAGGCAAATCGTTGAGGCTGAAATGGTTGAAGGAAACATTCTCCGGTACGTTGACTAATGCCTCCACGGAGTTGCAAGTACATTGTTACTGCCGGGCGTACATAATGACACTGTTCGAAGGTGTGATGTTCCCAAATTTCTCTGGAGATTCCGTTTCGTTAATGTACCTACCACTAATCGCCGATCTTGGTGGAGTTGGGGGGTACAGTTGGGGAAGTGCTGCATTGGTCACATTGTATAGAGCCTTATGCAATTGATCTTTCGGTGCTAAGCAGATGAACGGACCAATGTTGATGCTGCAGGTCTGGAGTTGGGAACGACTACACATTGGCTAACCTGTTGTCGCAAAGCAGTCACCAAAGTGGGCGAATCTTCCCGATGACAAGAACATGAGGCCACCGCAAGGTGTGTATTGGACGGGTTCATTGATGTGGAAGGCTAGCCCTAATAGATGCCTCTCATATTACCGGGACGAGCTTGACCACCTGGCAGACAAATGTGTTAAGTGGCAACCATATACGGAGGAACGTTTAGCGAGATTGCCTCCAGTTTGTACCTCGACTCCTCAACTGTGGTTGACAAAAGCACCGCTTATCCACTTTGGTACAGTTGAGGCCTATTTTCAAGATAGAGTACTTCATCAGTTTGGGTTGCATCAGAATATTCTGGTCCATCAACCGTACAATGCCGATCTACACAGTGTCACTGGTAGATTTCAACTTTCTAGAAATTTAAAATCTCAACAGTCGCTAACTCAGTTAACGGCCTTGGTATAAAGAGGCACGTTAACTGAGTTAACGTGTGTGAGTATCTCAAATATCCAGAAAGTTGAAACTTTCTGGAAATTTGAAATCTCAACAGTCGTTAACTCAGTTAACGACCTTGGTATAAATAAGCACGTTAACTGTGTTAACGTGTGTGAGTATCTCAAATTTCCAGAAAGTTTCAACTTTTTGGAAATTTGAAATCTCAACAGTCGTTAACTCAGTTAATGGCCTTAGTATAAACATGCACGTTAACTGAGTTAACGTGTGTGAGTATCTCAAATTTTCAGAAAGTTGAAACTTTCTGGAAATTTGATATATCATACATTCATTCAAAATATCAAATATCATACATTCATTCAGTAACTTCAAAATATTGAGCAATACATACCAATCTACCAAAATATTAAACAAAATTCAATATTTCAATCTTTCAATGACGGCTTAGAGTAGATTGACTTGAGTCTTTCTGACATCTGCGTCTATTGTGACCCATCAAACCACATTTTGAACACGTCATTCCGGAAGCCCTACTAGACTCATCTCTTACATCCATATCATTACGAACTCTCGTACTCTTCGGACGACCTTTTCGAGAACGCCGAAGGTTCGGATTAGGTACAAGTCTGTTTCCAGTATTAACATGCCAATATACAAGATCTAGAGAATAATTTTACACAAGAATAACTAGCAATTGGGGGGGGGGGGGTATTTATACTAAAAATCAAGGAGAATGGAGGGCTAGGATCAATTGGTTGGTTGTAAGATGGAGGGTCAAGATGAAAGTAGAAGTTGCAATAACTACCCACAACCAAGTAACCACCACACCATGATCACCATTACAATTTTCATTTCCCCCCAAAAAGATTACAACCGGCCTAGTTGAAAAAGTGCATATTGCACGTGTACGTATAGTGCACGTGCATGCAACCAGGCCCAAAAATTGTACATTAAATTTTTGTATAAAAATAAAATAGTCTTTAAATTGTATTCTACATGACAAGTTGTATAAAAATAGATGAATCCATGGGCTTTAGTTTATGGGCCAAAATACTTTTATAAAAATAATAAATTAAATTAACTTTGGGCTTTTAAAAGAAAAGGCTTTTTGTCTAATTGAAAGAAGGCTTTATAGAAAAATAATTAAAGGCACATATTCAAATATCTATACTCATCATGATGAAAATATTTACAAAAATATTGCACGTGCACACTACGTGCAAAATAAATAAATTTTCATTAAATATAAAATCAGGGCATTACAGATCGTCTCCTTAATTATGTCGTTGCTGAAAATAAGTGTTTCCTGCATACTTTAGAATCGAGCAGCCAATTCTGTTTCCGCCAGTACACATCGGTGAGATGAAACCCCACTCTCTGCAATTACTTATAAAATAGTTGAGAACGTTGCTACAATTGTGAAGAGCAATAGGGGAGAGAGGGTCTCCCTGTTGTAACCCGTGTTTGCATCTAAAAGGTTTTCCAACCACACCATTGACAACGATTGGCTCGTCGTGAAGAAATTTCTGATCAAGGAGATCCACCGCTCTCTAAATGACCGATCCCATAGGGCTTCTATCACATAGTCCCAATCTACCGTAACATATGCCTTTTTGAAGTCCAGCTTAAATAGGTAGCTCTTGGCATTGTTGACATGACACTGGTGTATGGCCTCTTCAGCTCTGACCACACAATCCAAAATGCAAAGGCCCTTGATGAATCCAGTTTGATCCTTGGCTACCATCATATCGGCAACCTCGTTAAGCCTAGTGGTCAGGATTTTGGTAATGATCTTGACAGAACAGTTTAGAAGACTGACTGGGCGGAAGTCATTAACTGCCTTAGCCTCCTCCTTCTTAGGTATCAGGACTACCTCCGCAAAACTTAGGCATCCTAGGTGTAGTCTTTGGTTATAGAAATTGTTTACCACTATCATAAGGTCGTTTTTGATATCTTCCCAGAATATATAATAGAAAAGGATTGGGAAGCCGTCTAGACTTGGCACATTGTCATTACCAAGTTGGGAGATGGCCCCCTTCACCTCCTCTTCCCTGAAGGGTTCCTCTATCTTACAAAGTGTGTGAGACAAGTCTGAACCTGGGCTAGGCCATGCCTCCAAGCTAAGGGGGATTCTAAATTGGTTTTTATTACCAAAGAGGTTTTTGAAGTGTTGCTGAAATGTGGTACGGATTGGCTCCTCCTCCTCCTGGATAGGTCCATCTTCAGCTTCTAACGAATGGATTAGGTTTGCCCGACAATGAGACTTTGCTACCTGATGGAAAAATGTCGTATTGGCATCCCCTTCCTTAAGCCATGTAATCCTAGAGCATTATTCACATTTGATCTCTTCAAGCTTATAAATCCTAGCAATATCATCTCTAAGCGTAAGAAGTTTATTCCGCTAATATTGGGAAAGGTCTTTGGTTATCTCAGTTCTCTCCAGGTTATCAACGCCATCCATTATTGATTCTTTTTCCCTCCAGACGGTGGCAAAGTGTTGTTTGTTCCATCTTCGAAAGTCTAGATCTAAGTCGCCTAATCTTCTCAGTCCATATAGCAGCCACCTGCGTCCCTCTAGTCGCAAGGCCCAGTTTTCCCGTACAAAGTAGTGAAAACCTTCTATCTCAACCCAGGCCTTCTCGAACCTAAATTTCCTAGGTTATCTTTGGGTCTCTTCCCCTGAAGAGATCACGATAGAGATGTGATCGGACGTCGATTTAGGGAGTGAATGTGCTTCAGCTAGTTGGAACTTGATCTCCCAATCCAGTCAGACCAGAATTCTGTCAAGTTGATGCTTGCATGTTGAACCATGTGAATAATCTCTCGGAGGCAGGTATGTCTACTAGGTCTAGGTCTGAAATTACCATGTTGATTGCCTTGCGTTCCGAGTCGGTTCGCCCCTCAGCCCTGGTGCTCAAACACAAATCTCATGATATTGAAGCCCCCCCTCCTCTCAATAACCATGGTTGGGCCATCAGTTTTGAATTGAATAGCGCTCGTTCCAGAACTCTGTTATGACAGACAAAAAGTGAGGTTTGTATACTGATGTCATAATTTGAGTCCATCCATCGGTGTGTCATCGCGAAGAACTCTCCTTGGAGCTCGTCCATAAGTTCAAACTTATCGGGATTAAAACCTAGTGCGATGCCTCTAGAAGCCCCGTCCGGTGCATTGAATCTTCATTCCCTAATTCTACCTCCCCTGATTCGTTTTAAGCGAATTAGTGAAGATAGTTTGGTCTCTTGAAGACCAACAATGTCAGGTTTAGCTGATATCATAACATCCCGCACCATTTCTCGTTTGCCTCGGACACCTAGGCCTCTAACGTTCTAGAATAAGCA
This sequence comes from Hemerocallis citrina, assembly GCA_017893485.1. Lineage (NCBI taxonomy): Eukaryota > Viridiplantae > Streptophyta > Magnoliopsida > Asparagales > Asphodelaceae > Hemerocallis > Hemerocallis citrina. The sequence goes on along the minus strand of CM030362.1, from coordinate 70,342,131 downwards.
ATTTACTGGGAAACCGTACGTTGAAGGGAGGAGGGGGTGGACCCTAGGTTTGCTCGGTCAAATTCTTAAACTCTTATTTACAGGTCGTTGAATGTGCTACGTAAGGATACGATAGACAAATTGCCCATAATCGTGACAGTAGACACCTTTTACCCTTTTAGACAAATATTGTGTACACATCAAATTTTGAGAAATGCATTTTCTTCCTTAACTAATGGGAAATATTTGAATCTTTGTCCATTTAATAAATCCATAAATTATAGCTGAATAGTAAAAATAGATAGTAGTTAATGGGAGGCACATAAAAATTCACCATTAATATGTGTTGGTGATTGAATTTGAACTACAGGGAACTTCTTTTGTTTCACTCACCGTCACTTCCATTTCAGTTATATGAGACACGGGTGGCAAACTGGTAATATGATTGGAGATTCAGTTAACCCTCCACATTTTTTGAATCTGTATATAAAGTTGTCCCCTCTTCACAAATTTGCTCTGTATTGTCTTGCCAGACCTCATCAGTTCATGAAAAGAAATGTCTGAGAGGGTACTACTCTTTATCTATCTAATTTAATCTACTTTTATATATATTCTCTAATGGTTAGATTTGTTATACTTGATATATAGATTTGATTCTCACTTCTTATCATCGTTACCGTCCATAATCCATTTCATATGGTTAACAAAAAACCACAAAGCAGATCACAGAACTGCAGTTTTTTGATGAATTTAGTATGATAATACATGTTCAATTCTTGCAGACAATAATCTTGCAAGTGGACCTTCAGTGCTACCGTCGCTGCAAGAAGATCAAGAAAACCCTTTGCAGTCTCAAAGGTAGATATATATGCATCAGTAATCTTCATTCAAAACTATTCGCAATACTGCAACAATATAGCTACCACTAATTAGTACGTACTTGTAGTAGATCAATCATCAATTACCTAGTTCTAATTTTTTTCCCTTTCTTTCTACACAATCAAATTCAATGAGAAAAGATCGATTTAACATCACAACCACTGTCTACGATGTGAAGAACAACACGGTGACAGTCACAGGAGCATTTGATCCCGAAAGGCTCATCACAAAGATCTGCTGCAAAGCCTGCAAGATCATAACTGACATTCAAATCGTCCCAGTCCCGTCTCCAACGCCTACAACAACGTCTCCAACGCCTACAACGTCTCCAACGCCTACAACACAGCCACCGCCCCCACCGCCTCCATCAGTGACACTAACGAATATACTGGTGCACCCCGATCCAGTTTGCTGTTGCAGATGCTGCTCTTGTGGTTGGGCTAATTCCGGACCGCGGTGCAACCGTCCTCCACCGCGGTGCAACAGTCCACCACCGCGGTGCAACAGTCCACCACCGCCGTGCAACCGTCCACCACCACAGTGCAACAGTCCACCACCGCGGTGCAACCGTCCACCACCGCCGTGCAACAGTCCACCACCGCGGTGCAACAGTCCTCCACCGCAGTGCAACCGTCCACCACCACAGTGCAACAGTCCACCACCGCGGTGCAACCGTCCACCACCGCCGTGCAACTGTCCACCGCCGCACAACTGTCCACCGCCGCCTATCTGGCCCTGTGACACTGAAGTTAAAACTTGCCAATTTATCCGTGAAGAGGATCCTTCATGCACCATCATGTGACCATTTGTGGAAATTCTTAAACTGTCATAATATTGTAATTGTTTTTGTATTAAATCTTCAGCAATCTTTCCCATAGCGATATGGGGGGAAATTGTTTTTTTTTTTTTTTTTTTTGATCAAATGGGGGGAAATTGTTACAATAATCTTGGGGCAACATCATGTAATAAACAAGAATATAAATGTGATAATATTAATAAAGAAAGTGATTTGTGTTCTCTCTTTTTTATTAAGATTTTTATGTGCTTTTGGTGATATTTCTTTTCTTGCACTAGTATTAGTATATATGTACTTTTATTCCTATTCCCTTATTGTTGTACTAGTGGAGATTGGCAGCCGTGCACCAAGTGCACAAAATCCGGTGGGTGACTTATAAATTCCTTATATGTGAAGACAATGTTATATGTGAAAAACAATCACATAAGCAATCAATACAACTAGTAATTTACACATACAATGCACGCTTAATAAATATAGTTTTTTTAAAGTAAAAATTTAGAGGTAGTCTAGATTTGAATCTAAGACCTCCTTTATAATAGTTATACACGTCTGTTGCACGAGTTGATAGATTTAGAAATGGTACTAAAGCCTTTTCCCATTATAATATTAGAGATTAGAGATTATGAATAATATAAATTCTTTAAATATAGATTATAGAATGAGGCAATATGCTGTATAAAACTTTTATACAATAACATGCTCTCAGGATCCACATTTTAAAAACTTGAGACTTTCTCATTCAATTTAAAATAGATAAGAATTTTGAGCTACACAATGTGAAGCTCAAAACTTGCTCATTCAAAATGAACAACCCCAACCACCTCTAATGATACGTTGATTATAATGTACAAACCTCCTACATAATTACATACTCATCCCACACCGTATTCACTATTCTTGTTTCGGAGGAATAAATAGATGTAGGCGTATTATTAGGAATAATTTTCCTCATCCATGGTGTCCACTCGTTAACTTGTTAACTTCAAACTCCTCGTACAGTTCCGGTTGGCTTGGAACAACATAGAAAACTACAAAATGCAAAAGAATGATTTATATAAAGAAGGTATAGAAGACTATAGGAAAAGTCAATCAATGTTCCCCTCAGCTTAGATATTAAAAAGATAACAACATAACTATCAATAATAAAGAACAACTTTCCCCTATGAATCTTTACCTGAAAATTTGTACACGTTGGATGGAAAAACATAACCATCAATAAAAGATAACAATAAAAGGTGATAATAACAATAAAAGATGATAATAACGCGTCATGTTGCTTCATATATATTTTATTTTCTGTTTGTAGTTTGTACTTGGGCTCAGTACTCTGGGTTTGTTTCGTTAATCTCTTATTAATGAAACAGGGTGGCCAGATTCCACCTTTTCCCTCAAAAATAAAAAAAACCAGTTGCTAGAGCCAAAACATACAGAATCAGTAATCAAGTTGTAAGTACATCGTATTTGACAATCGATCATATAATTGAAGTACTAAAAAACATGGAAGAAACTATACAAGGTAGTGGGAATGAAAGCTTGCTAATTATCCGAACTTCAAATTCTCCTAAAAATAAAACCATGTTGTACATGAGCAGGATGCCAACTTTTGCTAGAAAACAAAGAAAATATACTAATAATAGATGTGTACTAACAAAGATTCTTCCTCTCCAAATCCAATAATCCCTAGAGACGCTTATACGTGGATCTTAAGCATGCATGCCACTACCAATAGTAAATAGTTACCTAGTTCTAGTTTTGTTACACATGGCTTGTTAACAAAACATTGTAGAAAGGCCATGGCAAAGAAGATACACGAAGCACTGATCGACCTAAATATAATGCACAAGTGATAACATTTGTGCATTGTATGAGTACCACATTCCCCAAGGTATTTGAACAAATTTTTTTTATGCTAATAGGAATATATAAACCTTGCTTATTCCACTGAGAAAATGTATTGGTGTTCTCTTTTGCTTGTACTTCAATCCAAACGTCAGTGGTTGAGTTACTTTACTGGTGAAGTTTCCTAGTCTGACCATCTTTTGAGAACTTCTTCAGATATGGGAAATTATATTTTTAATCTCATATTCATATGTGTCTTGACTGCATTCAGTTCCATCATCTCCACTGCAGTTCCAGTTCAAGTGGCTATGATACAAGCGTCGATGGAGTGACAGTTGTTGGGAGAGATGCAGATCAAAAGGAAGCTGTGGCTGGAGTGAAGAGGAGCACGAGAGTGAAGGCAGTGTTGGAACGATTGAAAGATTATGTGTGCACATAATGTGCATGTGCACAGGCAGTATATTTGAAAAAGAGATTTGGCGGGAATTATGAAACATGTGCGAAATGTATCAATGTATCAGGGTATAAATAAGGGGGAGGTGCGAGAGTGAGCTGGCATATTGGATGTAACAAACTTCGTCTTTTTCTTAATCCTTTAACAAATTCTTCTCATTCCTCCTTCTTCTCCTTCTCCAGATTCTTCTGTAATCCTTAGGTTGTTCTTGAGATTTCAAGTCTTGTTCCAGCTTTTAATTGAAAGCGGAAAATTAATTCTGTGTGAGATAATAAGATTGATCCTCTGTCTTCTTGAGATTGATTTGAGTAACAATTTGGTGCTTTCACCGACTTGAGCTCCGGCAATGGCAGATGGGAGGCGATCGTTAGAAGAAGTACGGGAAACAGCTCACATTCAAAGCGAGCAGTTGCAGGCAATAACAAATGATGTTGATATGCAAAAGAAATTGTTCTCCGAGATGTTTTTGCGATTCGCAGCCATGGAAAGAAAAATGGATCGATTTATAGTAATGGAGGAAAAGCTAAATCGATTTGCGGCTATGGAGGAGAAGCTGGATCAGGTGCTTAAAGGCGCAGTATCATCAGGGAACCCAGCCTCTATAAGATCATCTTCTTCATCCTCGCATCATGATAATCACTTCAAAAATCCTCGACTAGATTTTCCTAGGTTTGATGGCAATAATTCTATGGAATGGTTATTCAAAGCGAACCAATATTTCACATTTCATAAAACTTCACCGGAACAAAAACTCCATATCGTATCATTCCATCTCGATGGCAGAGCACTAGCATGGTTTCAATACAAGTATGAAAATGGTGATTTCTTAAAGTAGGAGGTGTTTGTGAAGGAGCTAGATATCAGGTTTGGGGTTTCCCCTTTCGTAGACCATGCAGGTCAATTGTTTAAACTGACCCAAACCACCTCACTAGCAGCCTATCAAGATCATTTCGACATGTTGATCAACAAGACCAAGGGTCTATCCGCTAATCACATTTTGAGCAACTATATCTCTGGACTCAAACTAGAAATCCGTAGAGAAGTCTTAGCACATAAACCCCTTACATTAGCTGATGCAATCGGCCTAGCCAGACTCCAAGAGGATAAGATGGTTGAAACTAGATACCAAGGTGGTCGTGGGAGCTATCCAAGGCCACCATGGCAACCTCCACCTCCCAGTACCCTACCCCCTCTACTACCAACGCCAGAACCTGCTAAAAACACACCAAACACAAACTTCCAATCCAGATTTGCAATAAAAAGATTACCACTAGTAGATTGGGAAGCTAGAAAAGAGAAAGGGTTATGTTTCAACTGCGACGAAAAGTATGTACCTGGCCATAAGTGTCAGTGCAAATTTTTGATGTTGCTAGTAGAAGAAGGGGAAGAACAGAGCTCGACACCTACTGAGTTACAGCACACATTAGGTGATGATACTTCATATGAGGCTTGTATTGATGATACGATTTTTCCAGAGATCTTTTTTCATGTTTTTTCAGGCAATAAGTCATTAAGAACTCTAAGAGTTCAAGGCACTAATCAAATGATACAAATCTTGGTTGATTCTGGCAGCACCAGTAATTTTATGCAGGAAAGATTGGCTAAATTTTTGAACCTGCCAATTCAGCCAATCCCTCATTTCAAAGTGGTCGTCGATAATGGACAAACATTGAAATGCGAAGGGAAATGTGTGGGTGTGCCAGTTGAAATTCAAGGTCACTCCTTCGTGATTGATTTTTATATCCTACCTATACATGGCTCAGATGTGGTTTTGGGTATTCAATGGTTGAGGTTACTTGGGAAAGTTGTTAACGACTATGATGCGATGACCATGGAGTTTATATTTGGTAATAAGAAAGTTTTAATCGAAGGTAGAGATGTTCCAGGGCCATCTCAAATAGAGATCAAGTCATTGCGGAAGGAAGTTACTACTAATGCAGTAGGTGAATTCTTTCACTTGGTTTTGCAAGGGGAACACCATGACCAACGGATACACCCTAACATTGCAGCACTGATACAACAGCATGCCTCCTTATTTCATGAAGTATGTGGGTTGCCTCCTACAAGAGAGTTTGATCATTCCTTGCATTTGATTCCTGGTATGGCCCGACCAATGTCAGACCATATAAGTACCCGCATTTTCAGAAAAATGAAATAGAAAGGCAGGTCCAAAAAATGTTACAAGAAGGAATTATTAGACACAGTTGAAGTCCATTTTCCTCTCTACTACTCTTAGTCAAGAAGAAGGACGGGATTTGGAGATTTTGCGTCGACTATAGAGCTCTAAACTCAATTACCATACATGACAAATTTCCCATACCCACCACAGAGGAGCTTTTTGATGAACTGCAAGGTGCAAATTTTTTTAGCAAGCTGGATCTTAGAGCTGGCTACCATCAGATCAGGGTTCGAGCTGAGGAAGTAGAGACGACTGCTTTTCGTACTCACGAAGGTCATTATGAATTCTTGGTCATGCCTTTTGGCCTCATAAATGCACCATCAACGTTTCAAGCTACAATGAATTTCATTTTTAAGCCATATCTGAGAAAGTTTGTCTTAGTTTTTTTGACGACATATTGATATATAGTGCAGATTGGCCATCTCATTTGCAACACTTATCTATGGTAATGAGGGTTTTGGAGCACAACCAATTTTTCATTAAGAAAAGCAAGTGTGAATTTGGTCAGAAATCTTTGGAGTATTTGGGCCACTTGATTTCTGTAGAGGGTGTGCAAGCTTGTCCTTCAAAAGTTGAAGCTATTAGAGACTGGCCAACTCCTAAATCAGTAAGGCAATTGAGGGGATTCTTGGGGTTAGCAGGTTATTATCGAAGATTTGTTAAGGGGTATGCATCAAAAGCCGCAACACTCACTGATTTATTGAAGAAGGATTCTTTCAAAGCTTGTTCAGCAGCTGAACAAGCTTTTGCTCAGCTCAAGGAAGCGTTGCAAAGCACTCATATTCTAGCACTACCAGATTTTTCAAAGAGATTTACTATAGAAACTAATGCGTCGGGAAGAGAATTGGCGCGGTTTTACAACAGGATGATCATCCAATAGCATTCTTCAGTAGAGTGATGTCCCCGAGAATGTAGTCAGCATCCACATATATAAGGGAAATGTTTGCGATTACATAATCAATTAAGAAATGGAGGCAATACTTATTGGGAGAGAGTTCACTATATGCACAGATCATCAAAGTTTACACCAATATGGTCAATCAAACAATCCAAACTCCCGAACAACAGAGATGGGTTTATAAATTAGCAGGTTACAATTTCAAAATTGTATATAAGCCAGGAAAGGTGAACTCAGCTACCGACAGCCTATCTAGATCTCCTAGTGAAGAAAGTGGTGTTTTGTTGACGACAGTTGCAATTCTACAACTTGAGATATGTGCCAAATTAGGGAGCAAGTATTGGCTAAGCTTATCCAAGAGCTCCAAGTGAACCCTGCAGCCAAACCTTTGTTGATTCTAAGAGATGGCTTGTTGTTTAGTAAAGGCAGAATTTTAGTTCCACAGAAGCTCAGAAGAATGATTATGCAGGAATGGCATTCTTTGCCTGTTGGGGGTCATACCGGAATAAAGAAGACTTTGGTCAGGATCAAAACGTCCTTTGTATGGGAAGGGATGTATAAGGATGTTCATCAGTTTGTGCAAGAGTGCCCCATATGTCAGCAAACTAAGTATAGTACTTCGAAACCTGGGGGGTTACTCCAACCTCTGCCAATTTTGGAGCAGATTTGGGCTGATATATCAATGGACTTCATCACGGGATTGCCGCTGTCTCAAGGCAAGTCTGCCATGCTGGTAGTAGTTGATTCTTTGCCAAATATGGCCACTTCATACCTTTAATCCCGCATTTCAAAGCAACCAAGATAGCAGCATTATTTGCCACCAATATTGTCAAGTTACATGGCATCCCCAAATCAATCGTGTCTGATAGAGACCGTATATTTCTAAGCAATTTTTGGAAGGAGTTGTTCAAGATACAAGGCACAACATTGAAGTTAAGCACGACATACCACCCACAAACGGATGGCCAAACTGAAGTGCTCAACAGATGTATTGAGCAATACTTGAGATCTTACTACAGTGAACACCCACCATAATGGGCCAAGTCTGTTGATCTGGCAGAGTACTGGTACAACACCTCTTTGCACTCGTCTACTGGTTTTACCCCATTTGAGATTGTATATGGAAGAAAACCTCCAGCTATGTTGGATTATATCCCAGGAATGACTCATAACAGTGCTGTAGATACAGAACTTCAAGGTAGAGCAGAAGTCTTGCACAAGTTGAAGCAAAATCTTCTACAGGCTCAGCTGAGAATGAATCAAAAAGCTGACATGCATAGAGTGGAAAGGCAATTTGATATAGGAGATTGGGTGTTTGTGAAACTTCAAGCTTATAGGCAACAATATCTTCATCAAAGGCAATGTCAGAAGTTGGCAAAGAGGTATTATGGTCCATATATGGTGTGGTAGGGTAAAAATGGCTTGGGGCCCAACCAAGGGCCCAATACTACTCTCACTCAAAAATGGTAAAAACAGTAATCTAGTTCGGCTTCGAGCCACTGAAGGGTCGGCGCCGAACCTTAATGTCCACCCCCACAGAACTGGTCTCCTCGTATCCGACGAGCCTCAGTGGTCCTCGGCCTCCGATCCGTGACAGCCCCACGGGCCGTCCCCTGTCCTGGCGAGGCATGAGGATGACCTGGCACAGCCTAGTCCCTCCGATTCTCCCAGAGGCACAGGAGACCCATGATCAGCCATGTCAGCTCCAAATACCACTTAGGGCGTTGCCACGTCAGCCCTATACCACTCTGGGCATTGCCACGTCCGCCCTAAACCCCTTGGGCCTCCTGCCACGTCAGGCCCATGGGCTTTTGGGTCCAGACCCGGCCCCCAAGCGGATCCATACCCGGTTGGAATTCTCTATAAATACTAGACCCTCACCCACCTTTTCAGGTAACCAATCTTTTGCCACTTAAATTCACCTAGTTATTGCTACTCTCTCACAGAGACTGACTAGATCGTCGGAGGGTCCGCCACCGGGATAAACCCCGGTGTTTCAGGGCCGTCTGCAGGTACACAAGACCTCGGATCCGAACCCTCTGATCCGAGCCGAGGCATCCACCCCACTCCGAGCCCGTCGCAGGGACCGCCCGGTCAGCCGAGGGTCGTCTGACAAGCAGCTTTCTCCTTCAATACAAATCGAGTCCGAACTCACACCTGGTGCATCCACACGTCTCCCAGAAATAAACCGCATCAGGTTGGCGCCGTCTGTGGGAATACTGCTTCAGAAGCCGACCCGAGCACGACCATCAAGGGACCTCGACAGCCGAACTCTCATGGCCTCCAAGGGCAAGGGGGCTGCTTCCTCCTTCAACCGACGGGACTCGCCCCCACCAACTGCTAATGCCGGTCCACACACTTCAAAACACAGGGCTCCCCATCAGGGGTCCCAAAGGAGCGTCACCCGTCAAGTCCAGCCCGACCTACGGGGGGTAATCGTTAACCGACAGATTAGCCGCAGCAGGGGAAGGGCCGCTTCCAACCCGGCCCCGAACCATCCGAGACCGCCGCCTGAGGGACGGAGACCAGCACTCAGCCGCATCGGAAGGCAACCCTCAGACCGACCAAACAGGGTCGAGGGAGCCCCCGTCACTCACAAGGAGTTCCAAGACTTCCGGAGAGAAATTCTTGGGGCCCTCCGACGGGCCCCCAGGGAGGAAGCCCTCCACTCCCAAACCGGGTCGGACGCCGAGGCTAGCGTGTCCCGCCCGTCAACAATCCAGCCAGAGGACGATGGCATACTCCTAAGGTGCCTCCAAGAAATGGAGGATCGCCTCGATCATGTAGGAGACGGCGACCAACGAGCAGCTCAGGGGTACAGACCTGTCCGTCCTCCCTTCTCTGCCCCCATCCTCCAAGCAGAAATACTCAGGAATTTCCGACCACCTCAATTCGAAACCTACGACGGCGAGGGAGATCCTGCTGATCACATGGAGGGTTTCAAAACCCTCATGATGATTCACAGCACCTTGGATCCCCTGCTGTGCCGAGCCTTCCTCGCCACCCTTCGGGGTCCGGCTCGTGAATGGTTCTCGAAACTCACCCCCGGCTCCATTTACTCCTTCGACCAACTAGAGGGCAATTTTCTTGCCCACTTCGTCACCAGCCGGAAGGCCGAAAGGACCAGCGCCTCTTTACTTGGGCTCAAACAGATAGAGGGAGAGTCACTCAGAGTGTTCGTCCGGAGGTTTACCGCAGAGGCAAGGTCGGTCTCCTCTCTTGATCCAGGCGTCGCCTCCGTGGCATTTCGGCACAACGTCCGTCATGGATAGCTGAAAGCTTCTCTGGCGAAGAGACCCCCCGTCGACTTTCCCGACCTCCTCAACAGGGTCGAGAAATACATTAGGGCAGAAGAGGCCCTTAACCCCGAAGATGCTAGGGAGGCCACCGGGAAGGGGAAACGGAAGGCCGAAGAAGTCGAACCATCAAAGAAGGCTCCGAGGGATGCGAGGGCCATGAAGAAGATCCCGCCGGTCCCCCGCTTCGAGAGGTACACTCCCTTGACACATAACGTATCTGCCATCCTCTTAGAAATCGAAGACAAAGGCATTGTCCGACTACCTCCCCGACCTAACAACAGCAAGAACCGAGATCAGCGCTTCTACGGCCGCTTCCACAGAGATCATGGGCACGAAACCGAACAATGCCGGGCCCTGAAAGACGAGATTGAGGAACTCATCTCCAGGGGGTACCTCCGAGAATTCACCCGAGAAGTCCCACGAGATCGGCGATATACTAGGAACCGGAGGCTCTCGCCTCCGAACCCTGCTCCGAACCGCATCCAGGGTCGGGATCCCTGAGTCGAGGGAGCCGCTGATATGCCGTTCATCTTGCACTGTGTCCACGGAGGGCCAATGGGAGGAGAATCAAATACTTCCCGAAAAGCCTTCATCCGAGAGGTGAATGCTGTCCAAGACAACCCCTCGCCCAAGCTGCAACCAATGCCGGTCTCATTCTCAGGAGAGGACCTCGAAGGCGTTCGCCTGTCCCACTGCGATGCCCTCGTCATTAGCCTCCACATGGCTAATTGTGAAGTTCGCCGAATCCTCATCGACAACGGCAGCTCGGTTAATATTCTTTTCCTCGAAGCCTTCAAGAATCTCAAGTTACCTAGAGGCAAACTCAAGCCGGCCGGATCCACCTTGCATGGGTTCTCCGGCGTCCCTGTCGTGATAGAAGGGATTGTTACCCTCGACGTTACCGCAGGATCGGCTCCCGTCAAGAGGACCGAGTCTATGGACTTCATGGTGGTCAACGTCAAGGCGGCTTACAACGCCATACTCGGCCGACCCGGACTATGCTCCCTCCAAGCGGTGCCTTCGGCTTACCATCTGAAACTTAAATTCCCCACCCCGCAAGGAGTCGGCATCGTCCAAGGCAGCCAAGAAGCAGCGCGATCGTGCCGTCGAGCTGGAGGGGTGTTCCCCCTCGACGCCGTCAAACTCAAACCGGAAAGGGACGGCCCTGCTCCTGGACCTGCCGTCGAGCTGGAGGAAGTCCCATTCGACGCCGAGCACCTAGTGAAGTTCCTTAAGGGACGAGCATAGGCTCTAACTTGGCTAAAAGTAAATCTTTTGTAAAGCTTTCGTGTGTAAAGGGCCGTTTTAGCGGCCCTCCCTATCTTATACGAAAGAAATCTCCTTTTATTATACTCCAAATGCCTCGGTAGATCCGACCTAATACCGAGCAAGGGGATCGACACCCAAGTCTTCACTCCGGTATCGTCCCCGATGCCTCGGTAGGTCCGACTCGACCTCAGGCCCGGGAGACTTCACAACACCCCACGCCGATCCCTCACGGACCGACAGGGCCGAACCACACTCCCTTCATCATTCCTTACACTATCAACTAGAGCAAAGAGTGAAATGAATTCCTTATTCATACTCCTTTATTGGGTTATGAGAAAACAAACAAAGACCGTTACAGAAACACTCCTCTCATCTCAAACTGAAGGAAGACGCCCTCTCAGGGCCCCTCGGGTCTGACGAATGGCGGGATCACTCCGATCGAAACAACTTGGAACTCTCTCTTTGTCATGATGGTCCTTCGGTTCGGCCACGGTCGACACACCGGCCACGGAGCTCTGGGCGTCAACGGGTCGCATACGCTCCATTAGCAGCAGCACAGAGGGTACCCCCTCCGCTCGCCGACCCCCCGAGGAAGATGTCGAGACACCCAGCATCGTCCGGTAACGGTGTATCTCCACCTCCTTCTCCACTATCACATCGCGAAGTAGCTTCTCAGAGGAGGGCCTCTGCACCGAGGAACTCGACATAGTATATCCGAGTCCGACACCCACGAGTTCCCGATCCACCATCGCCCTCCTCAGCTGGCTTGCCTCCTCACTAAGGGCTTCAGACATGTTCCTATAATAATTAAAGGCCGCATCAGTGTTACGGGCCCCCTTACGGTACCGAACCAAAGTGGCCTCCAATGCCTCAACCTTGCTCCGGAGCCACGCCACGTCGGAACGACGGGGGTCCGCCTCGGGAAGGGAAGCCACAACCTACAAGAGAACCAGCCAACTCAACACACATAAGCAAGGAGGTTCGGAAATATCCGAGGTCAAAAACACTTGGCCGGTCAAAAATACTTTTTTTATAAATTGTGCTGCTTCTTACAAAAAATGCGGTGGCCAGTCCGCGGAAGGCAAATACAATCGAAGGGGGGAAAAAGAAAGATAAAACTATACAACTTGTTTTCCCACCTTGGCATCGGTCAGGTTCGCAGGAGGGTCGACAGCCGGGTTACCAACGGGCCCTTCTTCGCCAGGAGTCTTCGGTGTCCCCTCGATCTCCATGTCATACTCAAAGTTGGACAGGTCGACGGTCGGGTAGAAGTGCCTCACATGATTGAGGGCCTTCGCGTAACACTCGTCCTGGGCCTTGATCACCATCCGCTGACCCGCATCCGTCAGCTCTTCCCTCTCCTTGGCGAACGCAGTCGTCAACTCCTCCTTCTCCTTGGCGAACTTCTTCTTCAAGGAGACCACCCTCTTCCCCCACTCCACATCCTTGGCCTCGAGCTCGAGCTTCATCTGCTGCTCCCTCTTGTGCGAGCCCTCGAGCTCGATCCGCATCTCCTTCATCTCCCGCTCGCTCTTATCCGCCCGAGCTCGCTCTTGTGACAGGGACGCTTCGTAGAGGTTCTTTACGTTAGCCCCCTGCATACAAGCCTGCGACCGACAAGCGCAAATAAGAAAAAGACTCCCGCAGCAAAATTAACGAGAGGGATAAGGTCGACAAGCTTACCAGCACGGTGGCCTGCGCCAGGCGCGTAAACGCCACCTCTACGGGCTCGCTCTCCATCACCTGGTGGTCGCGAGGGGTCGCCAACTTCTCCACCACCTCAACGGCCTGGGCCTCCTCGGTCAGACAGTCGCCCATCCGAACCGACCAGTCCGGTGCCCACCGTTGCCGCAACATCTCCACCACCGGGTCCTCTTCCTCGACCTCTACCAAGGGGCCTTTCCCCTTGTCGAGATCGGATGCCCTCGCTTGGCCCTTACCCCTCGAAGTGGCCACCCCCTTGCTCGTCTCCGAGCGAATCCTCTTGGTCCTCGGCTCGAGCTGGGCCTCCGAGATGACTAGGGACGACTCCCTCGGCTTCTTCGTCGCCTCCCCCTTCTTCTTCTCGGCGTTCTCCTTCTTCATGGCCAGCCTCTTTGCCTTGATCGATGCTTCATCCATATCTGCAGAAAAAACCATTAAGAGCAATGAGCAAGAAAGTACGAAAAGATCGAGAGAAAAGAAACAACTACATACGCAGAACGGCTGGGCTCAGTCCAATGCTCGCCAGGTGGGCCTCCGTCACCTTCGTCCAATCGATACTCTGTGATAGACGGAGGCGCTCGACAAACCCCCACTCCTCGGTCGTCAAATCCCTCGGCCTCGGCGGTTGATAGCTCGGCTTGGAGTGGTTCCATCGAGTGGGAATGTCCCAGGGCTCTTCACTCTGGATCACCAGATATTTTTTCTTCCAATCCTTGATGGAGTCCGGGTAGCTATGAACGACCTTCCCCTTACTCCGGGGGGAGATATAGAAAACACCCTCGGCCGCTGAGCTGATCATCAACATCGCTCGGAACACATTCAACCGCAGGGGTACCTTTTGTTCCTCGCACATCAGTACAAAACAAATAATCTGCTTCCAAGAGTTCGGTCCATACTGCATCGGCGCCAAGGAGGCCCAGCTCAGCACTTCCCGAACAAATGGGTGGACTGGCAGCCTCAGTCCGGAGGTGAAGGCGTCCACTGGGAAGACGCAATACCAAGCAGAAAGGGGATCGGTTAGGCGCAGAGTAGAGCTCGGCAACATCAATTCGTAGCCAGGCCCTATGTGGTACGCCAGCTGCAAAACCTCCAAGTCCCCACCCTCCAAGACGGTCGGAATCGCGTCCATCATCACCCTCTTTCGACTCGGCGAAAAGGGCTGCACGCCGAAGAGCTCCTTGTCAGACAGGTCGTCGGGATACTGACGGAAAGGCTTCGGCTGTACGGGCGAACCTGTCAACAAATTGCGGTAAACAGGCGCCTGGCTCGAACCACCAGTCCTCGGCCCTGCCTTCCTCGGAGCCTTCTTCCTCTTCTTGGTTCGCTCCGGCGAGGGGGTAGATAATGGCCCCAGAACAGTCGGCATGGAACTCGGACCGGCACCCTGAACTGTGGATCTCCTTACTGTGCCGCCCTAGCCTCCCTCCTCCTCGGAAGTCAACTCCAGAATACGGACGTCGTCCGAACCATCACTTGCTTCCTCCGACTCGCTACTCTCCACCACGAAGGGACGTCGGGAGCGTAACGGCCTCACACTGTGTACCTCCTCCTCCTCACCTACTGGTTCCTCCCACGAAACCGAATCGGAAGGCTCCGCAGCGTGTACTGACTCCTCCTCAAGCACGGGCTCCTCCCACGATGTCGATTTGGAGACAGGTTTCACTTCTCCCCTAGACGTCGACGCTGACGAGCCAGACTGAGCCCTATCCATCTGTGCCTAAACTAAACAGACTTACCAACTAACCTGGGGTCACTTCGGAAGGACGAGCCTAGTACAGCCAACTGCAGGGACGAGCTCTGAAGTGTTGGGAGATTTTTTGAAAAGGAAAGCCGCGAGAAAGAAGTGGGCGAAAGGGGGAGAGGGGGGAATATTTATAGAAGATGAAAACGACTCCTCGATTTCCGCAATTACTGTTCACCTATTGACGTGCAACTGCTGCCTGGAAAATTGCGCCACGTCCTCGAAATGTGCACTGCTGACGTCATCCAGTGCCAGGCTGGCAGCCTGACGCAGGGGTCGGGTCGGATGGGGTATTCGGCGGAGAGAACATTTTACTTAAGATTTAAGGCGCCGTCCTTCGACAGACGCCCCGGGCTCCAGGGCTCAGTCGGTTCCCCTCTCACCCGCGAGCAGCTCGGGGCTTACAGCCTCGACAGCCGAAACCCCGAACTGTTCGAGGGTGGGACAGAAACCACCATCGCCTGGAGCCCTATCGGAAGACAGATTGGCCAACCTCCAATCGGAGATGACCCATCTATCCGAGGCTCTTCAGCCCCAAGTCCAGAATGTGGTTGATGCCCTTCCCGTCTGGATCTCTCTCGGGCCAAACAACCATATCAAGGTCGTCTGACCCGAAAAAGGATCCAGACGGCAGAGCCACCACCAATCCGAGGCTCCTTATCTACCGGTCCGGATTTCGGTCGTTACCCCTCTCGCCCTGATCTCCCCTGGATCTGGCCACCGTATCAGAGCCATCAGATTCAAGAGAAGATCCGGGCGGCAGAGCAACCACCTCTCCGACACGACCGGGGGTAAAATTTTGCAAGAGACAGACGTCCGCCAGAGCAGACACCTCTGATGGCCAATAGACCACCCTTGCTGTGATCTAACCCACTGCGGAGGGAGGGGTACTTATAGCCTCCCCCATAGGCCGGCCTTTATGACATGGGGAAAACCAAACGACGGAAACCCATGTGCCATGCATTTATTAGGCGGTGCAATTAAGGCCCTTGGGAAATGGGAACATCACACAGATCCCGAAGTGCCTTCAATGCTCCGCAAAAACAGCGGGCTACCCTGCTCAAACATTCTAAGGCACAACGGTTCGCCCCCACCGACATGTAATCCCTCGCCAGCTCTAGGCCAAGTCTAGTACCAGGGTAATCATATCAGGAAGGCTCAAACAGCTCACCATCGCCCTTGCCGACCCGTAATCCCTCGCCAGCTCGAGGTCAGGTCAGGCACCAGGATAGTCTTCTCAGGAAGGCTCAACGACTCGCCCTCACCCTTGTTGACCCGTAATCCCTCGCCAGCTCGGGGTCAGGTCTAGCACCAGGGTAGTCTTCTCAGGAAGGCTCCACGGCTCGCCATCGCCCTTGCCGACCCATAATCCCTCGCCCGCTCGAGGTCAAGTCTGGCACCAGGGTAGTCTTCTCAGGAAGGCTCAACGGCTCGCCATCACCCTTGTTGGCCCGTAATTCCCTCGCCAGCTCGAGGTCAGGTCTAGCACCAGGGTAGTCTTCTCAGGAAGGCTCCACGGCTCGCCATCGCCCTTGCCGACCCGTAATCCCTCGCCAAGCTCGAGGTCAGGTCTAGCACCAGGGTAGTCTTCTCAGGAAGGCTCAACGGCTCGCCATCACCCTTGTTGGCCCGTAATCCCTCGCCAGCTCGAGGTCAGGTCTAGCACCAGGGTAGTCTTCTCAGGAAGGCTCCACGGCTCGCCATCGCCCTTGCCGACCCGTAATCCCTCGCCAAGCTCGGGGTCAGGTCTGGCACCAGGGTAGTCTTCTTAGGAAGGCTCAACGGCTCGCCATCACCCTTGTTGGCCCGTAATCCCTCGCCAGCTCGAGGTCAGGTCTAGCACCAGGGTAGTCTTCTCAGGAAGGCTCCACGGCTCGCCATCGCCCTTGTTAACTCGTAATCCCTCGCCAGCTCGAGGTCAGGTCTAGTACCAGGGTAGTCTTCTCAGGAAGGCTCAACGGCTCGCCATCACCCTTGCCGGCCCATAATCCCTCGCCAGCTCGAGGTTAGGTCTGGCACCAGGGTAATCTTCTCAGGAAGTCTCAACAGATCGCCATCACCCTTACCGACCCGTAATCCCTCACCAGCTCGAGGTTAGGTCTGGCACCAGGGTAATCTTCTCAGGAAGTATCAACAGATCGCCATCACCCTTGCCGATCCATAGACCCTCGCCGGCTCGAAGATCGCTCTAACATCAGGACAACCCCCTCATGCAGGCCCAGTGGTTTGCCATCCCATTTCTACAGCCATAAACACTCCTCCACGGCTAGCTCCCGTACCCCCGCAGGAGTGGGGGGCTTGTGTGGTAGGGTAAAAATGGCTTGGGGCCCAACCAGGGCCCAATACTACTCTCACTCAAAAATGGTAAAAACAGTAATCTAGTTCGGCTTCGAGCCACTGAAGGGTCGGCGCCGAACCTCAAAGTCCACCCCCATAGAACTGGTCTCCTCGTATCCGACGAGCCTCAGTGGTCCTCGGCCTCCGATCCATGACAGCCCCACGGGCCGTCCCCCTGTCCTGGCGAGGCATGAGGATGACCTGGCACAGCCTAGTCCCTCCGATTCTCCCAGAGGCACAGGAGACCCATGATCAGCCATGTCAGCTCTAAATACCACTTAGGGCATTGCCACGTCAGCCCTATACCACTCTGGGCATTGCCACGTCCGCCCTAAACCCCTTGGGCCTCCTGCCACGTCAGGCCCATGGGCTTTTGGGTCCAGATCCGACCCCCAAGTGGATCCATACCCGGCTGGAATTCTCTATAAATACTAGACCCTCACCCACCTTTTCAGGTAACCAATCTTTTACCACTTAAATTCACCTAGTTATTGCTACTCTCTCACAGAGACTGACTAGATCGTCGGAGGGTCCGCCACCGGGATAAACCCCGGTGTTTCAGGGCCGTCTGCAGGTACACAAGACCTCGGATCCGAACCCTCTGATCCGAGCCGAGGCATCCACCCCACTCCGAGCCCGTCGCAGGGACCGCACGGTCAGCCGAGGGTCGTCTGACAAGCAGCTTTCTCCTTCAATACAAATCGAGTCCGAACTCACACCTGGTGCATCCACACGTCTCCCAGAAATAAACCGCATCATATGGTTATAAAGAAGATTGGGGCAGTGGCCTATCAACTAGAACTGCCAGATGAGTCTAAAATACACCCAGTCTTTCATATCTCACTGTTGAAGAAATGTAGGGGGGATCCTACAACACTGGTGCCTTCGATGCTTCCACCTCAGTCGACTGGCAATGCTATCTATTTTCAACCAGTTGCAATAATTAGGAAACGGGTGGTGAATATTGGGAACACTTTGCACAACCAAGTGTTCGTGCAGTGGGAGGGTCTTCTGAATGAAGAAAATAGCTGGAAAGATGTAGCATCTATCGCAAAAGCTTTTCCACATCTGCACTCGAACCTTGAGGACAAGGTTCCGCTTGGAGAGGGGGGTATTGATACAGGCGTCGATGGAATGGCAGTTGTTGGGAGAGATGCGGATCAGAAGGAAGCTGCTGCTAGAGTGAAGAGGAGCACGAGAGTGAAGGTAGTGCCGGAACGATTGAAAGATTATGTGTGCACATAATGTGCATGTGCACAGGCAGTATATTTGAAAAAGAGATTTGGTGGGAATTATGAAACATGTGCGAAATGTATCAATGTATCAAGGGTATAAATAAGGGGGAGGTGCGAGAGTGAGCTGGCATATTGGACGTAACAAACTTTGTCTTTTTCCTGATCCTCTAACAAATTCTTCTCCTTCCTCCTTCTTCTCCTTCTCCAGATTCTTCTGTAATCCTTAGGTTGTTCTTGAGATTTGAAGTCGTGTTCTAGCTTTTAATTGAATGCGAAAAATTAATTCTATGTGAGATAATAAGATTGAACCTCTGTCTTCTTGAGATTGATTTGAGTAACAGGCTAGTTGTGGATATCATGCATGTTTAGACTGCCAGAAGTTACTCTTAGAAGAGACAATTACTGACTCGACATAAACTGGTGAAGGACAAAAAGAAAGCTTTTCAGAAGTATCTATAATTTCTCGATATTTTTACTACTTTTTTATTTTTGGGTTTTTTACTCTACAACTCTGCAATTATGTCATCAGCAAGAGAAGAAAAGTGTCTAATTTAAATATCAATATGTAACATTGTAGTAAAAAGAACATTTTCAAGTAATGACTTGGGAAAGAACATCAGATATCACCTTTAGAAAGTCGTATTCAAACTAAAAGGTAGCATCAAAAGAAAAAATTGGCAAGTTGAATGAATCAGGATGCAGTGCTCACAAACCTACATGTCTCCATGACAACCCTTACATATCACAATAATTGTTCTAAAAACATGCATGAGTATCATGTTTGTTGAGCATATTTCTCCACCAAATTAGACCAAGTTCCTTTAATATATTTGTTATATTCCTCTAATTTGCAATGAAACCAACAAAGCTAGCAACACACTAATGCTCCATTTTCATAACCACAATGTACTTGACAAAATACTTAGTAATAAAACTGCCGATGTTTAATTCATAAAGATTAACGAATCAAATAATGTAAGCTATTGATGCATCATGCATGCCTTCTCAACATTGAAACAGTAGAAATATGATAATTAAATTAATTTGCTTACTTGGCTTCAACAGGATTCTAGGTTCGAGATCACAAAAGTGTAGATTCAGGGTATCATGGATCTCAAGATTCTCAACATGAGAATACAGCACATGGAGAACAGCAGGAAAATTGTAACAATAAATACATAATGAATCTCTTGGTGGATGCACCTTGCATTCCTTCGGTGTAAAAGAGAGAAAACTGTGCATTAAATATATAGGTTAAGATCATAAGTCCCAATTAAGGTACTTAATGATTCTATTACAAAACTACTTAGTTGTAAGGTACCATCCAGTAGTAATGATGGGTGTCTCAAGAGTCAAAAGATTAATTTTATTCTAAAAAGTGAAATATACAATAGCTATTATACTAGTATCACATTGAGAAGCCTTAGAAAGTCTTATACGTATCTATATACAAAAAAAGTTGAAGTGCCGTTAATGACAGCTAATCTAAATAGCATTGCAATGCAATATGAAGTAGACAACAAGTGGTAGATTGCTCGAGATTTTATTATCGTGACTTTCATTGAGGCATGCACCTATTGAAGAGATTAGTACTTAAACACAATAAAAATAATCTCTTCTTTAGTCTCTGATTGCTCCACATAATCTAGTCTGGAACTGTTAGTTGAGATCAGAATCAGAGACACGTATACAATTATAGTGCCGACTATCAATCTTCTTATCCCTATTTTTAGATCTAAACAATAGCAGAATAGTAAATACAACTGTAAAACAAAACATCAATATTTCCTCATTGAGGCAATTCTAAGTGTTGTCGTACAAAATCCAAACCTTTTACATCATTTCAGAGTGTAGCTGAAGTAAGGAGTTTTCAAACTTGAACATGGCTTCATTATGAAATTCTCATAGGAATTCCATCAAATAGTTTATGGGCGTGCAATCATATAGAAGAAAATTTGTAGTCCAAAATTTTAACATACTCCATTAAAGTTACTTATATTCACAATCCTACTCAGACTTTTGCACAAAAAAATTGAGAGAAAAAAAAGATAATCTTTTAAATCAAATTTATCATATTTACTGACTTTCGCAAGCCTACTGAATATACGCGTCTATCTACTCTGAAAAGCTAGGGTTTTTAGATCACCTTGTTAAGGAGAGAAGATGGTCTCTTTTCGGAAGCAAGACAAAAAGAGAAAGAGAGGATAAGAGGGTTTCAGGGAAAACAATTTTTTTTTTTTTTGCTCTTTCTCTTTTTTCTCGAAGATAGAGACAGCGAAGATGAGGAATTTTTTACCAAACTATCCCTCTTTTTGTAAGTATGTACGAAACTGTCTCTGTTTGATAATTTAATACCAAAAACTCCCTGTCGCTAACTAAGTTAATGTGCCATCTCAGTTAGAGTGTTGCCAGGGGATACAACTTTTTCCTCAAGTGGGGGAGTGAGAAAAAACTCACCCAATATAGGAACGCTAACTCCGTTAGCGCGCGTATTTAAAACACTCGCGCTAACGGGGTTAGCATTCGTAATGGGATAGTAGGGGGCACTCCCTCAAAGAGGGGTGTGGGATAAAAATCACTAAGTATAGACTCGTTAACCCCATTAGTGTGTCTCTTTATACCAGGTGCGTTAATCAGGTTAGCATGTGTCGTTTGAGATTTTATTAATTAAAGCTCTCTATCTTACTCTCATCTCACTTTACTCTCTCCGAAAACCCAAATCAGGCGATTTTAAACCCAAACCCCCAAACCCTAGTCTTCAATTTGGCCCTCTACCCATCCCAATCTCTCGAAATTTTTACTAAAATCTCTTCTTCACTGCCAAAATTCTCACTTCAGCCAAGAAATTCCCCAAATTATTGGTGAACCCATAAACCCTTTTCCCCAAAATTTCCAAAGTAGAGGATCGGATCTGCAGCGGCGAAGTCGACTTCGATCTTCAACCCCACATTCGTTTGTAAGTGTTCCTAACTTATGGTAAAGAATTTTTAGTGATTTTGGGAGAAGGGATTTGAAATTTTGGGTTCATTTTAGGGTTAAGTTTGCATTATACATATATTAAATTTGGGTGAAATCGTGGGTTTATTTTGTTTTGTACTTTATAAATATATGAAGTTTAAGGTTAAATTTGCACTAGTAGATTTAGGGTTTGGTTTGCACTTGTAAATTAGCATTGATAGATTTAAGTTTAGGTTTTAATTGGCATTGATAGATATATAAATTTGCATTGATAGACTTGATAAGTTTGCATTGATCAATTTGTGCGTGAATGATGTTGGTTGTAAAATTACCATTGCACGTGATAAATTTTCATTGTGTAATTAATCATAAGTAAACCAATGTTAGAACGGACATTGTAGGGTTGTTAATAGCGATTTTACATTGAATTAATTAATCATAGCGATTTTAAGATAAATTTGTTAATATATATTATCAAACATGTAGGATTGTATTTGATATAACATATGACATGAAAAATGGGTAATACCGAAGAAGGGAGTAGTAGTAGACCTCCAATAACCCGAAAAGGTCCACGGACATGTCATGGACAACCTTCCAAAAGAACGAACCGTGGTGGGCAGAGACGTACCAATGTAAGATGATTTGACATTAATTTCGTATGTTCAATTTTAACATCAATAAAATTATAAATTTGTATGTTGAATTTAATTTTTTTTTTGGTGTAGGATGAGGCGGGTCCTTCTTCTTCTCCGGCCACTCAAATGGGCCCGTCTCATCCTCCTCCAAATCAACATCGACCTTCTTCTCCATCTAGTCAGCTGGGCCCATCTTCTTCCTCGTATGTTCCTCCGGTGGTTCCCGGTCCGATCGACCCAAAGCTATTGACTTTACATGGTCAGCATCGCTCTAAAGACGTTTGGGAAGGAAATTCTTCGGAGTGTAATTTTAGGGGGCACGACACGTTAGAGATGCATTCCCGTATACATGAGATATTACAACAATGTGGGTTATACGGCATAGGGTTGATGAGCTCCATTAAGGTGGACCGACCCTTATTAACAGCCCTTTTCGAGAGATGGCATCCGGAGACGTATAGTTTTCACTTGCCGATCGGCGAGACTACAGTGACACTGCAAGATGTTGCTGTAATAATGGGTCTGCCAATTGATGGAGAGGCCGTAACTGGCACAATGGACTTTGAACCAGAGTTCACTATCCACGAGTATCTCGGTGTAGAGGTGGATCGATCGGCCCTTATAGGCAAATCGTTGAGGCTAAAATGG
This sequence comes from Hemerocallis citrina, assembly GCA_017893485.1. Lineage (NCBI taxonomy): Eukaryota > Viridiplantae > Streptophyta > Magnoliopsida > Asparagales > Asphodelaceae > Hemerocallis > Hemerocallis citrina. Next base: position 70,319,275 of record CM030362.1, on the reverse strand, counting down.
TTGAAGGAAACATTCTCCAATACGTTGACTAATGCCTCCACGGAGTTGCAAGTACATTGTTACTGCCAGGCATACATAATGACACTGTTCGAAGGTGTGATGTTCCCAAATTTCTCTGGAGATTCCGTTTTGTTAATGTACCTACCACTAATTGCCGATCTTGGTGGAGTTGGGGGGTACAGTTGGGGAAGTACTGCATTGGCCACATTGTATAGAGCCTTGTGCAATTGCTCTTTCGATGCCAAGCAGATGAACGGACCAATGTTGATGCTACAGGTCTAGAGTTGGGAACGACTACACATTGGCTGATCCGTTGTCGCAAAGCAGTCACCAAAGTGGGCGAATCTTTCCGATGACAAGAACATGAGGGCACCGCAAGGTGTGTATTGGACGGGTTCATTGACGTGGAAGGCTAGCCCTAATAGATGCCTCCCATATTACCGGGACGAGCTTGACCACCTGGCAGACGAATGTGTTAAGTGGCAACCATATACGGAGGAACGTTTAGCGAGATTGCCTCCAGTTTGTACCTCGACTCCTCAACTGTGGTTGACAAAAGCACCGCTTATCCACTTTGGTACAGTTGAGGCCTATTTTCAAGATAGAGTACTTCATCAGTTTGGGTTGCGTCAGAATATTCTGGTCCATCAACTGTACAATGCCGATCTACACAGTGTCACCGGTAGATTTCAACTTTTTGGAAATTTAAAATCTCAACAGTTGCTAACTCAGTTAACGACCTTGGTATAAAGAGGCACGTTAACTGAGTTAACGTGTGTGAGTATCTCAAATATTCAGAAAGTTGAAACTTTCTTGGAAATTTGAAATCTCAACAGTCGTTAACTCAGTTAAGGACCTTGGTATAAATAAGCACGTTAACTGTGTTAACGTGTGTGAGTATCTCAAATTTCCAGAAAGTTTCAACTTCTTGGAAATTTGAAATCTCAACAGTCGTTAACTCAGTTAATGGCCTTGGTATAAACATGCACGTTAACTGAGTTAACGTGTGTGAGTATCTCAAATTTTCAGAAAGTTGAAACTTTCTGGAAATTTGATATATCATACATTCATTCAAAATATCAAATATCATACATTCATTCAGGAACTTCAAAATATTGAACAATACATACCAATCTACCAAAATATTAAACAAAATACAATATTTCAATCTTTTAATGACGGCTTTGAGTAGATTGACTTGAGTCTTTCCGACATCTGCGTCTATTGTAACCCCTCAAACCACATTTTGAACACGTCATTCCGGAAGCCCTACTAGACTCATCTCTTACATCCATATCATTACGAACTCGCATACTCTTCGGACGACCTTTTCGAGAACGCCGAAGGTTCGAATCAGGTACAAGTCTGTTTCCAGTATTAACATGCCAATATACAAGATCTAGTGTAGGATAAAATTTGGGAGCCCATATTTGTGCTAACGAAATAGTTGAATAGAATGTATCAACATACGACTTTTAATCAATAGCCCGATATGCGCAAGCAACTAGAACATGAGAACATGGTATATGATATAGCTGAAATTTTTGGCAAGTACATGTTTTAGTGCTGAAGTTAACGGTGTGCAAGTTACCATCCTTTTGATACCCACATACTCTTCGTATACCTATTTTGACTGCAAAAACTCCGGGTTGATGGCTGAACAATATCACTTCATGCATATTGGCTCTTTCACGTCGGATATCTATCAAATCCTATACTCTTTGTGCAAAAATTTTACCTTCACTAATGAGCTTGTTGGCTACCTGACGCCATGTAGCAAAATACGAATTAAGACGGTAAAAGATAATTTCCACAATAGCAATTACTGGTAAACTACGCACACCTTTCAATACAGAGTTGAAAACTTCTGATAGGTTGGTAGTTATTATGCCATATCGCCGTCCACCATCTTCGGAAAGTGCCCATTTGTCAACTAATTTGTCTTTTAACCAATTTTCCGCTTCCACATTAACTGATTCCAGTCCCGCGAGTTTGCTTTGAAATTTTTTGGGTTGGTTTTGATATGCTATAATTTTAACTTTCGTCCGTATTGCTTTGCTACCAAATTTGGAAAAGAAAATTGTAGCGAAATGTCGCATTCAATAACGATGATATGCGTTTGGTTCGTTCCACGCTCCGTTCTGCGAGTCCATAGCGGCCAAAATACCGGTGTGGCGATCAGAGATAACACATAAACCAAACCGATCGGTGACAGAGACACGAATGCAGCTCATAAACCATGTCCATGTATAAACACTCTCTCCGTCAACTATTGTGAAGGCAAATGGAAACAGACAATCATTCGCATCCGGTGCTATGGCTATTAACAAACAACTCTTATATTTTCCATGCAAGTGTGTCCCATTAACACTTATAACAGGTCTGCATGACTTGAACCCTTCAATTGAAGCACCAAATGCCCAAAACACTCCCCTGAATGTTTCTTATCCAAGATCGGAATCATACTTATCCCAATGGACAACAGTTCCTGGATTTGCTGCTTGTATTGCTGATAGAAGTAAAGGCAATTTAGTATATGCGTCTTCAAATGATCCGTACAACTTCTCAATAGATTTCTGTTTTGCAATCCAAGCCTTCCTATAAGATATCTGAGGACACTAATCAGAAATCTGAGAAGAAGAAGATGAATGAGAGAGAAGAATAATAATAATAATAATAATAATAAGAAGAAGAAGAAGAAGAAGAAGAAGAAGAAGATCTTTTAAGATTTTGTAGAGTATTTTTGAGTAAGATCTACAATTGGGATGCTAGGGTTTTGGATTTGGGTTCCGAAATTGGGGGAGAAAGAGAAGAGAGAGACACTATAAATATAATGATGTACCGATCAGCGATTGAGATTTAATAAAAACCCAAACGACACATGCTAACCCGGTTAATGCGTCTGGTCTAAAGAGGCTTGCTAACGGAGTTAGCGTGTCTATACTAGGAGTATTTTGCCTACATCCCTACTTCAAGAGTAGTCTCCCCTATTGTTGACCTATCACGCTAACTCCGTTAGCGCGAGTGGTTTAAACAGGCACGCTAACAGAGTTAGCGTGTCTATAATTGGTAAGTTTTTCGCAAACACCCTGCTGAGTTTCCCCTAACACACGCTAACTGAGAAAGCGCGAAGAAAGTTACTAGGCGCGTTAACTTAGTTAGCGACAGGGAGTTTTTGGTATTAAATTTTCAAACAGGGACAGTTTCGTACATACTTACAAAAAGTGGGATAGTTTGGTAAAAAATTCGAGGATGAGAGACTTTTCGCTCGACGAAGACAACGAAGAAGAGGAGGAAACGGGGGAGGAAGAGGGATATGCTTTTGTTTAGATTATTATTATACAAATTAATTAAAGAAAGCGAGAATCCAAAATTAATAATAGCCATTGATCACTGTGACAAAAAAAAAGGATGAACGGCTAAGAATCACTCTCGACAGATTCACAATTTTAGATGGTTGTTTGATTGTATCTTTTTTTTAATGAAACAAATTTATAATAAAGTTAACATTCGCCTTAAAAATTAACATTTTTCATGTCGATGAATGGGAATCTTTAAGACAAGAATAAGTCGGACGTTGAGATTGATTCAAAATGCATACTTAATTTTTTTAATGAAACAACTTTATAATAAAGTTAACATTCTCCTTAAAAATTAACATTTTTCATATCGATGAATGGGAATCCTTAAGACAAGAATAAATCGGACGTTGAGATTGATTCAAAATGCATACTTATGTACGGAAAGATTTTGATGGTTTGACCGTTTGAGGTGATGGAGGTTAGAAGTGAAGGGAATAAAAGAAAATAAATGATTTGAACCCTTCTGGCGTAGGTTCGATTAGGGACAATGAGAGAGCAATGGATGTTTCTTGTTTACCTTCCGAGTTGTTTTTTCGTAGCTTCGAATATAGACGGGCTACCAAACTTGGCATTTGTAGTACACTGCTGGAGAGTGAAGTTTTATTCCCGGAATTGTATTCGATATAGACGGGCTACCAAACTTGGCATTTGTAGTACACTACTAGAGAGTGAAGTTTTATTCCCAATTGTATTCCATCTCATCCCCTCGTTCTCTTTATTTCTCATCTTCTACTTTTGTTTGGCATCCTCTCTTAGGCTTCCTTTTACAGTTCTACATTCGAAATTGACCAGTCAACATGGGTTGAGTGGGCCTGTAATTTGGATTATTTCTCCCCCAAAATAACTAACTTTATAAAAATATTTACCAAACTGACACACTTTCAAAACTACTAATCCGTTTTGAAACTTAGCGAAACTTTTTCAAGTGTTTGAGAAATTAGTATAACTCAGCGAGTGGATTTGAACTAGACTTGCTTTTTAAAACAACGAGTCTAATTCAAATTCGTTCGCCATTTCAAACAACGAGTTTAGCTTTGATGTTTTGAGACTTGACGAAATTTTTTTAAGTATTGGAAAAATTCCTACAACTCCACTCGCTGTTTCAAGATTTCGACTAAACAGCGAGTCTAGTTCAAATTCGCTCACTGTTTCAAATAGCGGGTTTAGCTTAGTGTTTTGAGGTTTGGCGAAATTTCTCCAAGTGTTGGAGAAATTCTTATAATTAAACTCGCTATTTGAAACATCAAGTGAATTTGAACTAGACTCGATATTTGAAACAGCGAGTCTAGTTCAAATCCACTCGTTGTTTTAAACAACGAGTTTAGATTAAGTGTTTTGAGACTTGATAAAATTTCTCAAAGTGTTAGAGAAATTCCTATAAGTAAACTCGATATTTGGAACAGCAAGTTTATCTTTAGTGTTTTCAAGTCTTGCAGAAATTCTCACAACTAAACTCGTTGTTCGAAACAACGAGTAAGTCAGTTTGATAATTAGTTTCAAAAATGAGTCAATTTGGTAAATATTTTCAAAAAGCGGGCCATTTTGGGGAAAAATTCCTGTAATTTGACCATCGACCATCGCGGCCTTGCCAATATGACATGAGTTTCATATTATCTTCTCCAAATTCATATTGTTTTTTGCATTTTTGCTTACTTTATCATATCTATTTGTCATATTTCTTAGTTCTTGTGTAGACTATTGCATTGTAGTGTTATTTTCTTTTGAATACGGATTATTACTGCATCAATTGGAGAAGAATATCATATTGTAAGCTGAAATGAGAGTTACTAGTTTGATTTCACTCTTAAACGAAATTAATTTAGAACATTAAAAAAATGTTTATCTCAACAATATCAATATGAGTGGCTATGGTTGAATGTCATAAATAAATGATAAAAATTACAATGGTGGCACAGGAGCATTGGTTCCGTCTGTTAAGGGAGGAAGAAAAAAATGGCCTACAATCTACAGCCTGCTAAATTCATATTTCTGGCCCATTTACATAGATATACAGCCCAAAACAATTAGGTCCAGCCCACTCCCCACTAGGGTGCTCTCTGATCGCATGGAATGTACCATTTTTTGGTAGGAAGTCAGGACCGAGTATACCGAGCATAGTATAAACGCTTTCTACATAGCTCCCCTTTGAAGGTGGAGCTTCGCGGAGATCGTAAGTCAGCGAAGGCCTTCCTTGCTTCTTTTTCTTGTTCTTTAGCTAAGGAGTTTCGTGTTGTAGTTCAGTCAAGAAACAACCTTGTTTTGGATCGAATAGAACAATCAAAGAGATTCCCGTAGTAGCGGCGAGCGAAATGAGAGCAGAAGTAATCTCTAGCTCTTCCTTCTAAGCTAAACTAATTGCTTCTTCCTTTGCCCTCGCATACGTGCTCGTGCCGGTGAATCGAAGGGTTCACTTTCAGCCTGACCTCTCAAGTAAGTGAAGTGAAAGGTATAGAGACCTAACAAATAGGTTAACAGCCGTAGAAGCATAACTTATCCTTCCGGTTCATAAGCTGGGTACTTGGTCGATCGCCTCACTGTATTTCCACAAAATGGATTTGAAGATAGATATGGTGAAGATCTGTTATGTGGCCAATATAATAATCAATTCATTCATAAAACCCGTTCACTTCCGATCTGCTTTATCAGTTATCAAAACCCATTCTTCACTTCAATGGCTTTCGAGGTTGCTCACTTCACTCTCCATGCCTGAATTCCCCAACCCGATGATGGGTATGTTCCTTTCTCCCACTAATTACTGTTAGTAGAAGAAAGACCCGATTTTGATTGATGGGTTTCACAAATTCCATCAGTTTTCACAAAAGATCTCGTGTCAAAGTTGCTAGGTTCCAAAAAATCGTTCCATTTCTGCTATTTCTTCTCTCTGTAATCATATTTCTAACATTCCTAGTTAGTACTAGAACAACTTCCAGTGAAGTTAGAGATACCAATCATGTACAACTTGACCCAACATTCAAGCCCAACTTTCGGAAACAGACTGATATATCGATCTCTTTAGAGCAAAGGAACCACTTACCTCCGAAAAATCTATATCTTTTCCCCAAGTTGCCGGAAGATCCTGTCAAGATTGTTCGCTATGTTCACAACCGGCCTCAGTACTTACAACTCGTTGTTTGGAGCTTGTCCAATGTGGAAGGAATTGGGGAGACAATGCTGATAGTTAGACATGATGGGTATTTTCCCGATATAAATAGGATTGTTGAGCAAATCTTTGCTCCTTACTCTCCGCATTTGTACCCCAATAGATTTCCTGGCGTGTCGCAAGGTGACTGCGACGGTAAGGATGTTGCGCTGGAGAACAAGTGTAGGGGTAATGCTGATCAGTATGGTAATTATCATCGGTCTCCGAGATTGTGTCTTTGAAGCGTCATGTCACTGGTGGTGGATGATGAATACGGTATGGGATGGTTTGAAGGAGACTGAGGGGTATTCGGGTCATATTGTGTTCATAGAAGAGGATCACTATATTTATCCCAATGCTTATCGGAATATTCAGGTGCTTACGAGACTGAAGCATTCGAAATGCCCGGATTGTTATGCTGCTAATTTGGCGCCCGGATTGTTATGCAACTAATTTGGCGCCATCTGATGTGAACTCGAAGGGTGAGCACTGGCTTAGATTGATTGCGGAGAAAATTGGGGATGTGTGTGGGGTATGCTTTCAATAGGACTGTTTGGAGAAAGATTCATGCCAAGGCTAAGGAGTTCTGTGTTGTGCGCGGTACAAATCAAGTCAACAAGAATCAATGCGGAATACAAAGAGAGAACCAGCGAGAAAACACAAAAGCAAACCAACACAAAAGGACACACAGATTTAATGTGGTTCGGCAAAATACATGCCTACATCCACGGGGCGGTTGGGGTTTCTTCTTCTTCAAATTATCACCAATGGGCGAAAACAAACCCTTACAATCAACGACGGCTGCAAAACCGAAATAGGGATCTCTTATTTTCGTCTCAGATTACAAAACCCTAACAAGTGTATTTATAGGAAAACTATTGGGCCTTTTCGAATTGGGCCTGATCCAGTTCAAAATACCGTCATCAGTCGACTGGTCGACTTACCAGTCGACTGGCAATCCATCTGGCAGTCGACCGATCAGTCGACTGATCCTCTGCTGCTGCTTGTATCTTTAGCCTTCGAAAACTCTCTGGACAGTCGCCTGATCCTTCTATCAGTCGACTTATGCTGTAACTTTCTTTTGCTGCAGATACTCCAAAACAATCTGAACCAGAATCGAGCCATTATCCTACAATCTCCACCTTGGCGAGATCTTCCACCAACCAACAATCTCCACCTTGGCAAGATCTTCCAAGTAGCCCAAGCAATCTCCACAAATACTCCAAATGCTCATCATCAAATGTAACAACAAATCCAAACTCCACCTTAGTATGATATCACATACTAGGCGAACAAATAGCGAAGCACTATTCCAACCCCCCATTCCAAATCATCAAACATGCAAAATATTAGCCAGGTTCATGCAATGCTTGAACTTGGCTGCTCCAACAACTTTGGTCAACATATCAGCAGGATTATCAGCTGTTCCAATCTTCACCAAATGAATATCACCATCCTTTATCAAATCACGCACAAAATGATAACGGACATCAATATGTTTGGTCCTCGAATGATGAACTTGGTTCTTCGCTAAATGAATAGCACTCTGACTGTCACAGTGTACCTCCACCTTCTCCCGATGAATTCCCAAGCTCTTCAAAAGTCCATGTATCCAAATGGCTTCCTTCATGGCCTCAGCAACCGCCATGTATTCAGCCTCAGTAGTAGACAACGCTACAGTGGACTGCAAATTTGACCTCCAACTTATAGGTGCTCTAGCCATCGTAAACAAATAGCCTGTAGTAGACCGCCTCTTATCTAGATCACCTGCATAGTCTGAATCAACATATCCAACCAATAACCTGCTAATATTGTCATCCCTTTCAAATTTCAAACCCACATCTGTGGTGCCACTTATGTACCTTAGAATCCATTTAGCTGCTTGCCAATGCTCTTTGCCTGGATCATGCATATATCGACTAACCATACTCACCGCCTGAGAGATGTCTGGTCGAGTACAAACCATGGCATACATCAAGCTTCCAACCACACTAGTGTAAGGTACATTCGCCATATACTGTCTCTCTTCATCTGAACTTGGAGACTGAGAAGCACTAATTCTGAAATGACTGGCTAAGGGTGTACTTACTGGTTTAGTCTTCTCATCTATACCGAACCGTTTCAGCACCTTCAAAAGATATTGCTTCTGAGTTAAACTCACTGTGCCCTTTGCCCTGTCTCTAGCTATCTCCATCCCAAGTATCTTCTTGGCTTCACCAAGATCCTTCATCTCGAATTCAGAACTCAACTGATTCTTCAAATTTTGAATCTCCTTAGCATTCTTAGAGGCAATCAACATGTCATCCACATATAATAACAGATATATGAAAGAGCCATCCTGCAACTTCCTGAAGTAAACACAATGATCAAACTCACTTCTGGAATATCTCTGCACCTTCATAAACTGATCAAACCTCAAATACCACTGCCTTGGAGATTGCTTCAACCCATAGAGAGACTTCTTCAACCTGCAAACACAATTTTCCTTCCCAGCAATTTTGAACCCATCTGGCTGTAACATATAAATTTCTTCATCTAGTTCCCCATGTAAGAACGCAGTCTTCACATCCATCTGTGTCAACTCAAGGTCAAACTGTGCTACCAATGCCAACAAAATCCGAATAGAAGGATGCTTCACAACTGGAGAGAACACTTCATTATAGTCAATTCCTTCCTGTTGAGCATACCCCTTTGCAACTAGTCTTGCCTTGAACCGAACACTGCCTTTTGGACCTTCTTTCTTCGTATACACCCACTTGCAACCGATTGCTTTCTTCCCCTTTGGTAGTTGCACTAGATCCCAAGTCTTATTCTTATGAAGAGAGTTCATCTCTTCACCCATAGCAACTTTCCAATCTGCATTTTCTGAACTTCTAGTGGCTTCTTTGAAGTTGGAGGGAACTTCATCATCCACAATGGGAAGAGCAAATGCAACTGTGTCTGTAAAACGAGACGGTCGTTTGATATCTCTTCTTTGCCTTCTTACTGCAATTGATTCTTCCTGCTGGATAGGAGCTTCTTCATCAATCTCAGTATCAACCACATCATCTTCATCTTGGACAGGAACAGGATTTTCAACTGACAAATTTTCTAACTCCACCTGTTGGAACACTCTCCTACCAGTCGACTGGTTATTGCCACCAGTCGACTGTCCCGAGCTCCCACAATTCTGCTATTTTGGACCATCAGTCGACTGCTCCTGTTCATCAGTCGACTGTCCCGAACTTCTTCTACTCACCTGTTGAAGAACTGTCCCACTCTTCTGCTGCTCACCAGTCGACTGTCCTATACCATCAGTCGACTGTCCCGAGCTGATCATGCTGGTCTCATCAAAAGTGACATCTCTGCTGATTACTAACTTCTTCTGTTCTGGACACCACAACCTGTAACCTTTGACACCAGTACTAAAACCAACAAATATAGCCTTCTTGGCTCTTGCATCAAGTTTAGTTTCAGTTACATGAAAATAAGCAGGACAACCAAATATATGCAAAAAACTATAATCAGATGCAGGTTTACCACTCCATACCTCAATAGGCGTCTTGCCTTCAAGTGCTGCTGATGGTAAACGGTTGACGATGTGGCTTGCATATATAACAGCTTCTGCCCAAAATGTTTTCTTCAATCCAGACTGTGCTAACATACATCTCACCTTCTCCAATAAGGTTCTGTTCATCCTTTCTGCAACCCCATTTTGCTGTGGAGTCTTCCTAACTGTGAAGTGCCTCTGGATCCCTTCATCTTCACACAACTTCAGAAACGGATCATTCTTGTATTCTCCTCCATTATCTGACCTCAGAACCTTAATCTTCCTACCAGTCTGATTTTCAACTTTCTTCTTCCAACTTGTGAACAATGTCAAAACTTCATCTTTGTGCTTCATGGTATATACCCAAACTCGCCTGGAGTAATCATCAACAAAAGTAACAAACCAGTGTCTACCACTCATAGAAGGTGTCTGAGTAGGGCCCCAAACATCTGTGTGCACATAATCGAGGATACCCTTTGTCTGATGTACAGCTGTACCAAATTTCACCATAGTTTGCTTACCCAAAACACAATGTTCACAAAATTCTAACTTGCACCCTTTAGCATCTTTAAGCAACCCTTGCTTCACAAGCCCTTGCAAGGCCTTTTCTCCTGCATGCCCGAGTCGCATATGCCACAACCTAGTAGAGTCGGGAACAACCTGTTTAGGCTTCTCAGTTACACTGGCAGCCTGACCCAAATATGTTTTTCCCTGCAAGAAAAACAAGTTCCTCTTTCTTTGCCCTTTCATCACCACGAGTGATCCGCTAGTCACCTTCAGAATGCCACCTTCACTAGCAAATTTCAAACCACTGGCCTCCAAAGCACCGAGTGAAATCAGATTCTTTTTCAAATCTGGAACATACCATACATCTGAAAGCTCCCTAATAAGACCATCGTGCATTAGCAATTCAATCTTCCCGATTCCTACCTTCTTACAAGGTGCATCATTTCCCATCAAAACTACACCACCATCCATATATTCCAAAGAAGTAAACCACTCCTTTTTCCAAGACATATGATAGGAGGCTGCTGTATCAAGAAACCATACTTCTTGATAAAGTGAGGGACTAGAAGCAAGTGCAAAAGAAAAATCCTCGCCACTTTCTAAATTTTCAACAGTCACATTTGCAGTCGAATTTCCCTTATTTCGTAGCTTTGGACAATCCTTTTTCCAATGCCCCCTTTCATGACAGAAAGCACATTCATCTTTGGCCGGTATTTTCCTGTCCTTTGAAACTCCTCTCGATTTGGAACGAGATTTGTTTCCCTTTTTCCCAGATTTGGACTCAGATCTAGTCTCAGTCCTGCCCCTTACAATCAACGCTTCAGAAGTTTCTCTATCAACCATCTTATCCCTTCTCCTAGTTTCATTATTCAACAAAGCATTTGCAACATCTTCATATTTCACAGTATCTTTTCCATATAATAAAGTAGTTGCTAAATGATCATAACTTTCAGGTAATGAATTCAACAGAATTAGGGCTTTATCTTCATCCTTAATTTGCTCATCCAAATTTAACAAATCAGCCAATAATTTATTAAATGATTCCACATGAGCATTCATAGACATACCTTCCGTATAGGTGAAGCGAAAAAGTCTCTTCTTCAAATACAGCCGATTCTCCAAACTTTTCCTCATGTATTTGTCTTCGAGTTTCTTCCACAACACCGCAGCAATGGTATCCCTCATCAAATCATACTTCTGAGCCTTCTCAATAAAGAGCCGAATAGTCCCACACGCAACTCTATTCAACTTCTTCCAATCTGCTTCGGACATATCCTTAGGTTTTTCCACTTCCAAAGCAACATCTTGTTCTTGTTGAACAAGAACATCCAAAACCTCACATTGCCACATCCCGAAATTGTTTGTCCCATCAAATTTTTCAACTTCAAATTTTGCGTTGTGAATCGTTGTTCTTGATGAACTTGATCTCACAACTTCCTTGGTTGCATCTGCATCACCCGCCATCTCTCTCTAGGTCGAACCAACAGCTCTGATACCACTTGTTGTGCGCGGTACAAATCAAGTCAACAAGAATCAATGCGGAATACAAAGAGAGAACCAGCGAGAAAACACAAAAGCAAACCAACACAAAAGGACACACAGATTTAATGTGGTTCGGCAAAATACATGCCTACATCCACGGGGCGGTTGGGGTTTCTTCTTCTTCAAATTATCACCAATGGGCGAAAACAAACCCTTACAATCAACGACGGCTGCAAAACCGAAATAGGGATCTCTTATTTTCGTCTCAGATTACAAAACCCTAACAAGTGTATTTATAGGGAAACTATTGGGCCTTTTCGAATTGGGCCTGATCCAGTTCAAAATACCGTCATCAGTCGACTGGTCGACTTACCAGTCGACTGGCAATCCATCTGGCAGTCGACCGATCAGTCGACTGATCCTCTGCTGCTGCTTGTATCTTTAGCCTTCGAAAACTCTCTGGACAGTCGCCTGATCCTTCTATCAGTCGACTTATGCTGTAACTTTCTTTTGCTGCAGATACTCCAAAACAATCTGAACCAGAATCGAGCCATTATCCTACATTCTGCACATTCGATGAGTATAATTGGGATATAACAATGTGGGCTATGGTTTATCCCTCATTTGGAAGTCATGTTTTCTCACTACGAGGGCCTAGGAGAAGTGCTGCACATTTTGGGAAGTGTGGTTTGCATCAGGGAAATGATAAAAAGAAACTATGTGTTGATAATGGTGAGGCCTATTTTGACATTGAAGAAATGGATAAAATTGCCAACATTGACTCTAATTGGCCAGTGCATGTGATTGAGAAGCAAGGTGGTTATCGAGCTGGATTCAAAGGTTGGGGAGGGTGGGGTGATAAGAGGGACCATGGCCTTTGTTTAAGTTTTGCGTACATGTATCATATTGGTGATGGTGAACCTTCATCTGGTTGAGGTTGTAGAGAGGTGGCTTGCCGAGTTTCTTGATGTTGCAGATCAAGGGATCACTTTGTTGTTTGTACCTAGTAGCCTTTTCTCACAAACAGGTGAGTTACAGTCTTTAACTTCTATACACAAACCCTTTCGCTTATATTTGCACAGCTGGGTTCATTATAGTTTTATTTCCTCATGTCACACAAGAAATGTTAAAAATGAATATGACTCATAGAGTGCTTATGATATATTTGAAATGCAAGTGTGGGTCGTATGATGTCAATCTGCGAAATGTTCACACCTTTTCTTAGGCAAAAAATAAAATTAAAAATTCTTGCTGATTTTTTTAAAAAAAAATATAGTTTTCCAAGTCTAAATCATGCATGGATTTAGTTGTTTGCTAGTAATACGAAATTACAGGAGAGAAAGACAGTGCCTCATTGGAAATCACATGACTGATCTCCTTTTCTATAGTTTCTCGCATCAGTTACCTGTGTCTTTTTTCGGTGGTTTTATCATCAATTTCATTGCGTATTATCTTTGTAATTCTTTGCATTGCTGACATTTAATTTTCTGTTCCTATCGAGCAATATTTGAATGAAGTTTCGTGTTTACGTCTTATATATTCATTTACTTTAAGGCAGATTGCTTGGCCTGATCTACTTGTTTTACCTACGAAATTTTGATCACCCGATGCTGATCTTTTCTGTAGACTTCATTTGGTTCTTTGAAGTTAAGACTTGAGAATATATTCACTATTATTCTGCACTTTTATACAGTTCATTTGGGTTAGAGGATATAATGAATACTTCAGTCAGTTGTCCTGAACAAATGGCACACTTTCTTAGACTGGTTGGTATTAGGATTTAGGAGAACTTTTTTTTTGATAACGAGGCCAGCCCAAATATATAAATAATAATAGAATATGTACAAACATCAGAGAATTTTACACAGAGTAAAACTGGAAGTAGAAAACGAGAAAATAAACAACAACAAAAACAAGAAGAGGCAATGAAGAGCATTGCACGTCAAAACGAAATCCAGCGAAGCAAACTGGAAGCCAAATAAACAAGGAAGAGGATTTAGGAGAACTTGATGCTCATATCTTTGATTATGGATCTATCCAGCCAGCGGTTAGCCTTGATATCTATGTCCAATATGATATTTTAGATTTGTAACTTAGGTGAATAACCAGTATGTCCACTTCTATGCATATGCATATGCATATCAATCAACAGTTATATAAGGGTCCAAATTACATTAAACAAATCACGGTAACATGACCATGCATCATGGTATTGAATGTTTAGTCTGGAGGGTGACAAAATTAGTTATGTTTTGTCTTTGCATTAGTTATAGATGGAACTTCCTACTCATAATTGCAACTAGGTCGTGCATTATGAATGGTGTAGGTAACATTGGTACAATTACAGATATGGATGTGACAAAGTAGAAGTACTCTTGGATTGTATACCATGCAATAACTTAGTAATAACAACCGAACAGTTAAATTTTCCTATCGTTGTTACCCATAAATTATTATCCTTAATAATCATTACTAACAAAAGGGTAAACTTTCTACCAATAAAATTGAACTCTGAACCCCAGCAATCCTGCACAAGTGTGGGTAAGTCTAAAGTACAGTGTACAATATGTTTATTATATATTTTGAGATATGCCAAAAAGGAATATCAAACAACTATCCACCAGTAGCGCTGCAAACAAGCCGAGCTACTTGCGAGCTACTCGGCTCGAGCTCAGTCAAAGTTCGGCTCGAGCTGAGCTTGAGCATGAAAATCGAGCTCGATGTCCTAACAAGCTGAGCTCGAGCTTGAAAATTGAGCTTGATGGCTTAACGAGCCGAGCTGGAGCTTGGGCATGTTGTGACTGTTAGTGATAATAGTGATAATAACAAGAAATGAGGAATTTAGAATCAGAAAGATGAAACACATTTTTATTTGTGATATTAGTGATAATAAGAAGAAATGAGGATAAAGTTCATAAAGCATGCAGAAGCATTGCATCAATTTGCAACACAAGTTAATAAGTAAAAAGTCAAGAGTATTACTTCTGTAGCAACTCTCTTTACTTGCAATTTCGGTAGTAAACGAAAAGAATCTTACAAACTGAGATGCATTTTTGTTTCCTCTTGTAGACACCCCCATGAATGTTTCCCTGTTGAAAACAAATAGAATCCGTCTATGAAACACGGATACTTCACGGAGGGTGTTGTCCCCGTATCATATACGTACTGCAGGATATGGCCGGATACATACAAGATACAGGTTAAACGTGTCCTGCATTTTTTTTTATTAAATGGATATAGCGGGGATATGCGGCAAACACGATGGGGATACGTCGAATACGGTGGAGATATAGCTCGGGAAATTGTTAGAATGAAATATTTTTTGGGTTTAAAACATTAAAAATTGAATTTGGGGGTTAATTTGCAGAAATATGAAAAGATAAGTTAGAGTTTACTTACCTTATTCGAAGAAGAAGAACTGAAATCTCTAAAGAGAAAAACAAGTGTTTGAAGTGATATTTTTCAGACCCTGTTGAGCGAAGGGTGGTGATCAATGAGTTCACTAAATTTTCAGGAGCTTCATATGCATTTTCTTCGTTTGATTCTTTGAATGATGGAGCTCATCTAGATGCTAAGGGATGGTGATTATTTTATGGCACTTCCACTCTAAATTTACAATTCCTAGCTTTGAAGCTACTTGCACAACCATGCTCATCTTCATGTGCTGAGAGGAACTGGAGTACATACTCCTTTATCCATTCGCTCAGGAGAAACAAAATTATGCCACAACCTACAGAAGATTTGGTGTTTGTACACTCTAATCTTTGCATACTTTCAAGGAAGAATGAGCAATACATGCAAGGAGAAACCAGAATGTGAGATTTAGGAGGAGATGCTTTTGATGATTTTGATGGTGTGGGGAGCTTGAGATAGCAGAACTTACGCTTAATGAACCTGATATGGAGGTTATGTTTTTTGAGGAAATTGGTGATGATGATGATATTATCTAACTTGAATAGGTATGGAGTGATGGAGGAGCATTTGCTGTATTTTCAGACTTGTCCCACTATTGGATTTGTCTGCTTATGTTATATTGCTTATGAACTTACTTTGTTTACTTATGTTATTACTTATGAATAATTATTGTAGCCTTTATGGATTATCTTATTTATATTTAATGAATGATATTGATGAGGACATCGGTTCCAGACGATTTGGGCGTTTCTATCAGCGCAGGCGTCGTCTTCATCAGCTGTTTTATTTAGTTTAGGATTTTTATTTCATTACCATTTTTGTTTCTGGCAATTATAGCCATATGTAATCTTTTTGTATTTTTTTTAGATTTTGAGAATATTTTGGAGATGTGTTTCAAGATGTATTTGAACCTATTTAAAGGCTTTGAGATGAATGAGAATATATGCCATTATTGATAATATAAAAAAAAATCTGTGTTGAGTTTTGCTCTTCCTCCTTCTCTTTTGTGTGATACAACTGAGATCCCCATTATTAGGGTTTGTGATAAATCCTAATACACTTTTAGAATTAGTGATTAATTCTTAAATCTACCCCCAAATTAAAAATCTCCCAATACAAATCTCTACCCTAATTTTCCTAATCCATAATACAAAACCCCTAACCACAAAACTCCTCATCAGCCGCCACTCATCTTCTTTCCTATCCCGATTCCCCACAAAGAAAATCAACCCATCGCCTTCCTTCCCAAACCCATCTGCCTTCCCGCCATAGCCCAGCAACCCTCCCTCTTCACCGCTCAACTCCATCCCAACACACCCGACCAACAAAAACCCATCGCTCCCCTCAAATCCACCTTCCTTTCTTCCTCGTCTTTCGAACCCGAACCCAACCCCCAATCCCGCTACCTCCTTTCCACCTCGTCGTTCGTCCTTTCCCTCACCCTCGTCGACCACCCCTCTCACTTCCACCACCAACCAACTCACCCCAAGTCACCCACCTCCATGCCTCCAGCCGACCCCCCCTTCGTCGTCTGCCCTTTGCCTCGTCGCCAGTCAGCTGCCAGCGGCAGCACAGCACTTTCCCGGTCCGATTGCAGCCCAACAGTCACCAGCCACTCAAACAGTAGCCGCTTCGATTGTTGCAATTGTTCTTCACATTCGGTATAATCTTTTCCTTATTAAATATTTGTGTTTTACTGCCCTATTATCTAGTATATTATCTAACTTTCCTGTTGTCCACAAAATAACTGAGATTGAGTGTTCTACATGCTAGAATAGAGTACGAATCAGTATTGAACTTATTACTTGCTAAAACACGTAGGGATTTACTTATTGATTATAAGGTTGAATTATTAATTGGGACTGTTACATTTGATTCAATTCTTGAAAACCCATCGAACCTGTTAACTGTTAAAATTTCCAATCTAGATCCGCACTTTCATGTTGGTAACATTAACCCATTAAAATTCTTGGAAATTCTCTATTTTAGGGTTGGTTTTACATCATTTTGGTATCAGAGCGAAGGTTCTTAAAACCCTAGTTCTTGCATCGTAGGCA
The DNA here is from genome assembly GCA_017893485.1 of Hemerocallis citrina. Taxonomy (NCBI): domain Eukaryota; kingdom Viridiplantae; phylum Streptophyta; class Magnoliopsida; order Asparagales; family Asphodelaceae; genus Hemerocallis; species Hemerocallis citrina. Next base: position 70,301,785 of record CM030362.1, on the reverse strand, counting down.
TTATTTTTGCATTCATTTAGGATTGTTTAGTCTTTTATTTTATTTTTGTCTTTCTTTTATTTTAGGTCATTTCAGATTCATTAAAAAAGTTTAAAAAAAAAATAGGACACACAGGACCCCTAGTTTCCACTTTTGGTGAATGTGTCTTCGCAGCACCATCACAGACCCTGAAGAGCCTTTCCTATCCCTTCCTAATCACCCAATTAGGAACCCTAGACTCCCCAGACCTGAAATGGACAACCCTGATATCTCCGCTACCCTAGCTGCCATCCAAGCAACTCTTGCCAATATCAATCAGAGGCTTGAGAAAGTGGAGCTAAATCAAACCATTGTTCCTGAGCTTCATGCCCATCATCAGATCCCTCAAGGGAATGTTCATGACGATCGACGTCAAGAACGTGACCCTGACGAACAATATAAAAAGAATGTTAAGGCTGACGTTCCTCAGTTTGAAGGCCACATGGTACCCCAAGCTTACCTCGATTGGATCCGTGCCATGGACCACTACTTTGTGTGGTTTGACATGAGCGAAGCCCTGAAAGTTAAATTTGTCACTATGAAATTAACGGGTAAAGCTCAACAACACTGGACCAATCTTGAACATGCCCGCAGAGGCCAAGGCCTGGCACCCATAGCCACTTGGGAGGCCATGAAAGAGAAGCTCATTGAGAGATATGTATCGTTATCGTTCCATACCCGATTGCTAGATTCATGGAACCAACTTTATCAAGGAAGTAAATCCACACAAGAATATGTTAATAAGTTTGATGACTTCCTTATTCGGTGCAATGCTTTAGGTAAAGAGAGTGAAGAACAAACTCTCTCTAGGTTCAGAGCTGGACTACGAGCTGACCTTAGGAACGAGCTAATCTATAGAAACGTGGACTCAATAGCGGCAGCCTACACCCTAGTCCTCGACATGGATTCCCTTAAAGCTAGTTCTCATTCTAGGTTCAGCGGCTCGAGAGATCATTCCTCTAGAATGACCTCTACTGACCCACCTAGACCTAAGCCTCCCTCTCAGCACCCCAACAAATCTTACCCCAGCAAATCTAATTCAAATTTTAATTCACATAGAGATGAACATAAGGGTAAGAACACCGAAAGAGATTACAGTAAGATTGACCCTCTCACTAAGTGCTATAAATGTAAGGGATATGGTCATGTTGCTAGCAACTGTCCCAGTCTCAGTAGGATTAATATAGTAGAGGGTACCGCTGTCATTGCTAACGACTCTGACAATGAGTTTTCTTATGAGCCTATTGAAGGCGATGACTTCGGTGAAGAAGAGGATGACCAGTATCTCCACTGTATTCGGTCTATCCAATCACCTCACTTGAATGTAGTCAGATGTGCTTTGTCCCAACCAAAAGAGAAAGATGATTGGAAGCGCACTACTATATTCCACACCTTTACGACTATAGGTGGCAAAAATTACAAGGTGATTGTTGACAGTGGGAGCTGCGTCAATGCTGTCTCTTCTACGGTCTTAGCGAAGACCGGACTTAAGGCTGAACCCCATCCACGCCCATACAAAGTATCTTGGATTGATGCAACAGCACTCCAAGTAACACATCGATGCTTAGTCCCTGTGGACTTCAAAGCTTACAAAGAGGAAATTTGGTGTGATGTGCTCAAAATGGATGTGGGTCAAGTCATTTTAGGGAGACCTTGGTTATACGATCACGATGTGACCATATATGGTTGATCCAACCAATGTGTGTTCTAGCACGATGGACTAAAAATAAAGCTCATACCCGTGAGACCACGAACTAGTCCGGCTGAAACAACACCGGCTCTCTCGAGAAAGGACAAGGAGGTAACGTATATGGGTGAAAAGGAACTTACAAAAGAAATTGAAAAAGGGGCTACCATTCTTTTACTCACAGCGAGAGAAGTCCCTAAAGATCCTAAGTCACTCATCCCGCCCCAAGTTACTCCTGTCCTACATGAATTTGCAGATGTGTTTCCTGCTGACCTTCCCAACCAGTTGCCCCCATTGCGTGACATCCAACACGCTATTGATCTGGTTTCGGGAGCGAGTCTTCCTAACTTGCCACATTATCGGATGAATCCGACAGTGCATGCTGAGTTGAAAAGGCAAGTTGATGAGTTATTGGCAAAAGGCTTCATCAGAGAAAGCTTAAGTCATTGTGCTGTTCCTGCTCTATTGACGCCAAAGAAATATGGAACCTGGCGTATGTGTGTGGACAGCCGTGCCATAAACAAGATCACGGTAAAATACCGTTTTCCCATTCCTCGTTTGGATGACATGTTGGACATGATGTCTGGTGCTGCAATATTCGTGATGTGCGGAGTTTCCATGGCCTTGCCACCTTTTATCGTCGGTTTGTGCAAGGATTTAGCACAATCATAGCTCCGATAACCGACTGTTTGAAGAAAGGTGAGTTTGTCTGGTCGAAAGAATCCATGAAAGCCTTCGAAGAGATCAAGAAGAGAATGACTCAGATACCTGTCATGAGGTTGCCTGATTTCACTAAAGTCTTCGAAGTAATGTGTGATGCTTCTGGTATTGGTATAGGTGGAGTCCTCAGTCAAGAGAGTCATCCTGTTGCTTATTTCAGTGAAAAGCTGAACGAAGCAAGACAAAAATACTCCACCTATGACAAGGAGTTCTATGCGGTTATTCAGTCACTTCGCTATTGACGACATTATCTCCTGCCGCAAGACTTCGTTATCTTCTCAGACTATGAGGCCTTAAGATTCCTTAATTCTCAACAAAAGTTGAATCCGAGACATGCTAGATGGGTAGAGTTCTTACAGGAATATTCATATACCATTAGGCACACAAAAGGGATTGATAATAAGGTCGCGGATGTGCTAAGTCGTTGTCACATGATCTTATCTGCACTGTGCACCGAAATTATTGGTTTTGAGAGATTGAGAGATGAGTATGCCTCCTGCCCAGATTTTCACGAGATCTACACTTCTTTGAAGGAGGGCATAACTCGAGTGATAGATGATTATTTCTTGAAAGATGGTTATCTATTCTATCGCTCCAAACTGTGCATTCCTAGTACATTTTTACGAGAGTATCTTGTTTGGAAATTGCACGCTGGTGGCCTTGCTGGACATTTTGGGCATAGCAAGACAATTGATGCTGTGGAACATAGGTTTTACTGGCCGAAGCTAAAGAGAGACGTTGTGAGACTTGTTAACAGATGTCACACCTGTCAACTTGCCAAGCAACAAAAATAGAACACAGGCCTGTATACTCCATTACCTGTTCCCAGCCACCCTTGGGAAGACGTGAGTATGGATTTCGTGTTAGGCTTACCGAAAACACAAAAGAAACACGACTCCATTCTCGTCGTCGTGGACCGTTTTTCTAAAATGGCCCACTTCCTCCCGTGCTCGAAAACTTTTGATGCATCCCGCATGGCTCAGATCTTCTTTGATAATATTGTGAAGCTACATGGGTTGCCAAAAACCATTGTGTCTGATAGGGATGTGAAATTCACGAGTTATTTTTGGAAGACCCTATGGCACAATTTGGGTACAAAATTGAAGTTTTCGTCAGCGTTCCACCTACAGACAGATGGACAGACTGAGGTTGTCAATCGGAGTCTTGGCAATCTCTTACGTACTCTTGTGGGAGAGAACTTGGGAACATGGGATTTAAAATTAACGGTTGCTGAATTTGCTTATAACACATCTAGGAATAGAACCACTGGCATGAGTCCACACGAAGTTGTACACGGTTATCGTCCTAGGCAGCCTATAGATCTTGCCCCCATGTTAGAACATCACCGAGTTTTCGAGTCTGCATCTGCATTTGCATCCCGCATTCATCACTTACATAGAGAAATTTTCAAGAAAATTAATGAAAATAATTTTAACTACAAGTTAAGAGCTGATATTAGAAGGAAATTTAAAACTTTTAATGTGGGTGACGAAGTGATGGTTCGGATTCGTCCGGAACGGTTCCTAGCGAGATCCGTTAAGAAATTGAACGCACGTGCTGCAGGTCCATTTAAAATTCTTCATAAAATCAATGATAATGCCTATGTTGTTGACCTCCCCGAAGGCTTTGGCATCAGTAAAACTTTCAATATTGAGGATCTAGTACCCTATGAAGGCCCAGTATTTAACCCTAGAAATTCTCTTATAGATGAGCCTACCCTGCAGCCTAATGGTGAGATTCCCCCACCAGATACTACTTACCCATCGACAGAAGAGTTGGATAATATTTTAGATGATCAGATAATCTCTACTAGAGATGGTGGTATTCATAGATATTTGGTAAGTTGGAAAAACAAGCCGGAGTCGGAGAACACTTGGATAGATCGTGGAGAGCTCCAGCGCTTGGATCCAGACCTCTTGGAGCACTATGACAAGAGGACTGGTTTTGACTCGACTGGGTCGAGCCCTCTCCCACCCGGGGAGAATGATGAGGACATCGATTCCAGACGATTTGGGCGTTTCTATCAGCGCAGGCGTCGTCTTCATCAGCTGTTTTATTTAGTTTAGGTTTTTTATTTCATTACCATTTTTGTTTCTGGCAATTATAGCCATATGTAATCTTTTTGTAATTTTTTTAGATTTTGAGAATATTTTGGAGATGTGTTTCAAGATGTATTTGAGCCTATTTAAAGGCCTTGAGATGAATGAGAAGATATGCCATTATTGATAAAAAAAAATCTGTGTTGAGTTTTGCTCTTCCTCCTTCTCTTTTGTGTGATACAACTGAGATCCCCATTATTAGGGTTTGTGATAAATCCTAATACACTTTTAGAATTAGTGATTAATTCTAAAATCTACCCCCAAATTAAAAATCTCCCAATACAAATCTCTACCCTAATTTTCCTAATCCATAATACAAAACCCCTAACCACAAAACTCCTCATCAGCCGCCACTCATCTTCTTCCCTATCCCGATCCCCCACAAAGAAAATCAACCCATCGCCTTCCTTCCCAAACCCATCTGCCTTCCCGCCATAGCCCAGCAACCCTCCCTCTTCACCGCTCAACTCCATCCCAACACACCCGACCAACAAAAACCCATCGCTCCCCTCAAATCCACCTTCCCTTCTTCCTCGTCTGTCGAACCCGAACCCAACCCTCAATCCCGCTACCTCCTTTCCACCTCGTCGACCACCCCTCTCACTTCCACCACCAACCAACTCACCCTAAGTCACCCACCTCCACGCCTCCAGCCGACCCCTCTTCGTCGTCTGCCCTTTGCCTCGTCGCCAGTCAGCCGCCAACGGCAGCACAGCACATCCCCGGTCCGATTGCAGCCCAACAGTCACCAGCCACTCAAGCAGTAGCCGCTTCGATTGTTGCAATTGTTCTTCGCATTCGGTATAATCTTTCCCTTATTAAATATTTGTGTTTTATTGCCCTATTATCTAGTATATTATCTAACTCTCCTGTCGTCCACAAAATAACTGAGATTGAGTGTTCTACATGCTAGAATAGAGTACGAATCAGTATTGAACTTATTACTTGCTAAAACACGTAGGGATTTACTTATTGATTATAAGGTTGAATTATTAATTGGGACTGTTACATTTGATTCAATTCTTGAAAACCCATCGAACCTGTTAACTGTTAAAATTTTCAATCTAGATCCGCACTTTCATGTTGGTAAAATTAACCATTAAAATTCTTGGAAATTCTCTATTTTAGGGTTGGTTTTACATCAGATATTTAACATTTCCTTTATGTGTAATTTTATTATGAGTAATGCTTCATCCACTGCCAATTTCACTATCATTTTGTTCACTACCTTAGGTGGCATACTACTATTGAAGAGTTCTCCCACCTACTCTATCTACCCATACTTATTGGAGTGTGCCACCTAAGGTAGTGAAAAGAAATGTAGTAAAATTGGTAGTGGACGTAGCATTACTCTTTAATTATTCATATATATATAGCCGTATCTCGTATCCTACTTTTTTTAAAATTGTCGTATCCACCGTACCCATGTCCTCGTACACGTATCACCGTACCCGTATCGTTGCTTCATAGGAATTCGTCTACAATCCCTAGCTTTGAAGCTACTTGCACAATCATGCTCATCTTCAGTGCTGAGAGGAACTGGAGTACATACTCCTTTATCCATTCCCTTCGGAGAAATAAAATTCTAGCCACAACGTTCTGAAAATTTGGTGTTTGTACAATCTAATCTTTGCCTACTTTCAAGGAAGAATGAGCAATACATGCAAGGAGAAACTAGAATGTGGGATGTAGGAGGGGATGCTTTTGATCCTTTTGATGGTGTGGGGAGCTTGAGATAGCAAAACTTTTGCTTGATGAACCTGATATGGAGGTTGTGCTTTTTGGGGAAATTGGTGATGATGATGATGATGATATTATCCAACTTGGGTAGGCATGGAGTGATGGAGGAGCATTTGCTATATTTTCATTCTTCTCTCACTATTTGATTTGTCTGCTTATATTATACTGCTTATGAACTTGCTTTGTTTACTTATGTTATTGTTTATACTTATGAATAGTTATTGTCACATTTATAAATTATCTTATTTATGTTTAATTAATAAATGATATTTACCATTTTCTTATTAACAAGATATATATAATAAAACACAAAGAAAGCTATCAAGTGGCTCTCCTTCAATCCCCAAAAAATCAAAGGTCTAGATTTAACCTTACAAAACATATTTTCCCTCCCAAAAGTTTCCCTCAAAAACTCAAATTCAAATCACCCACCCAAAACTACTCCTATATTTTTTTTTTCTCTCTCTCTCTCCCTCCCTCCCTCTTCTAATCAAAAAATTAAGAAAATAAATTTTTTAAAAACTTTTAAAAATTAAAAAATTTAAAAACTAAAAAAAACAAAATTTTAAAAACTTAAAAAATAATTCAAAAAAATCAAAAAAAATCATATAATATGTTTTTTTGCTGGACCCCCAAAAGTTTCTCATATAATATGTTTGCTACTTCAATTAATTTGCTGGATCTCAAAAACTATTTTATATGATCAAATAAGGTGCACCGTTCCGAAGACGTACCGTAGGCATGTGTCAACAGGCACACATAGTATATATATATCATGCATCATGTACACATCTCTCTGAACATACTTCTCAACATTAACCCAAAATTCTGCACCAAAATTATACAACAAACTACAAAATATTCACATTCCAATCTCATTCTTCTCTAATCTTTAATAGTATTATAATGGGAGAAGGCCTTAAGTGTCATTTGTCATTTTGTCATTCTACCAACATGTGTAACGCACGTACATAACTAATATAAAGGAGGTTTCCGGTTCAAATCCTCCCTACGTCAGAATTTTTATTTTTATTTTTTGAAATTATTAAAACGTGCATCGCACGTGTAAATTACTAGTCATAATAAGTTCATAAAAAGTTATAACCAACTAGATTTCTTCAACATTAACCCAAAATACTCAAAATACCATCTCCTTCAAATTTCCACATTATTTTACTTCTTCATGAACCCATAAAACACAATAAACAGAAACACATCAACAATCATAGCAGCAACAAACCCTTCTTTCTAACCCTTATTCCTAAAAGTCACCCAGTCCTCCCTCAGCTCCTGCCTTGCCATGTTCAGCTCCTCGGTCAGGAAATCAATGTGATTATATAGTATTTCATTGCCTGTTGGACTACTGATAATGTGATAATTTGCAACACACTTAAAAATTGTCTTGTACTCCGAGTACCACATAAAGAATTGGCAACCCTTTAAAAAATTTGGACAATTGATGTAGGGTCCGGCCAAATTAGCTACCAAGTTGGAGTACTTCACTCGTGTGAGCAGATTGCAGTTGCAAGCGGGTGTGGGGAAGAAAATGGTTAACCTCCCCTGAATTCTTTGAAAGAGTGCGGTAGGAGAACAAATTTTTGCTGCAATTTGAGTTTGAACTAGCCATCCTACAACAGAGTAAACAGATAAAAATATGAGTGATTTATATGCTTGGAAAAAAAAATAGCCCCATATATTATTACATAATCAAAAACCCTACTTTTCATATGAGCATGCCAGCATTAGGACTAACTGCTAAGAAATAAGTGCATCTGTAGTCGTTGGCTATTTACCAAAAATTTGGAAGAAAAAAAATTGCAGTCGTTGGCTATATACCCAAAATTTGAGTTTTGGGTGAACAGTTGTCTGCTATATTTGGCAGAAGATAAATGATTTTGTAAAAATAGATAACGAAATATGATCTTTCGTCCTTTTAAAAAAATTGGCGAAAAGCATGGGACGAGGGATGATTCCCCGTCCCCCCTTTTTTTATTTATAAAATCGAAGGACGGGAAATCTTTCCCCATTCCTTTGATTTTTTTTTCTTTAAAAAAAATTCGAAGAACGAGAAATCATTTCCCGTCCGTTTGAAATTTTTTTAAAAAAATTCGTGTTTAAAAAAAAATAAAAAAATTCAACAGATGAGAAATCATACATTGTCCGTTCAATTTCTATTTTATTTTATTTTATTTTATTTTTTGGACGAGAAATTATCTATCGTCTATCGATTTTAAAGTTTGAAAACCTAAAATTTGGATTTGAACAACTATAGCATAAACTCAAAATTCATATTTCTATATGTTAAATACCCAAAATTTGATATTGAACGACTACAGATGCTCTAAACCGAGTAGAATTAAGTGGTGAAACCTCGGTAGGGTTAACTAAAATTTATCCTTAATCTAATTTGAGTTTACTAAGCAAAGTGGACAACATTGGCCCACCCTCAGTTCAAGCAACATGGACTCATAAACGTGACTGGTCGGTGTAGGCTCCATTTGTGTACTCAAGTATACGGTGTACCGCATTCCCTGTATCATTTTTGTCAGGTCAAAATCCATACCTTGTGTACCATCATTACAAGATTCATTAAACAAGATTCTCGAGCTTAAATTGCACTTAAGACAGTCATGGATTAGCTTTCACAAAAATCATCCAACTTTGATCAACATAGCTTCTTCTGCACATATTAAGATCAAAGTTTATTATCTTTGCAAAAGACGGTCTGGCAGAAAGAGGGAGGGAGGGGGGGGGGGGGGGGGGGGGGGGGGGGGGGGGGGGGGGGGAAATCCGTTAAACAAGTCGCAGGAGATCATGTAATACTTGCTATTTCATGACGGATGGAATACATACAAAAGGATAAAATTTGAAGGAATTTTGGTACAAATCTAATTGGACAAAGTTACGTCATTTTCGCTCACCAAACATACTGAGATTCAAGATTCCAGAGGCATATATAGTAATAAGTCGTGAGCCATGACTGAGTTAGTGGATTTCTATCAAGAACACAAACCTGAGCAAGTCCTATGTAAGAAAAAAAAATGGGTATGGGGTCGAGGGCTGGCGCGTTGCTGGCGTCGGAGAAGAGCAACGCAGGGGACAGGGCGTCGAGGGGAGTTCGCGACGCGACACAGGAACGAGGGGGTCAGGGAGGAGCAGTCGCTGGGATGGTCAAGGCGGCCTGGGGTGCTGGCGCTGCAGCAGGCGACCAGGGGGCTGGCACTGGCTGAAGTCGGGACGAGGCAGGGCAGGAAGACAGGAGGGTTGGCTGGGGCACAAGCGGCGCGACGGGGTGAGGCACAGGGCTGCGGTCGATGCTGTTGTCGACGGAGGGAGGGAGGAGGAGCACCGTGGAGAGAGAGAGAGAGAGGAAGATGAAGAGACGGCGCATGGGTTAGGGGGAGAAAACAGATGGGTTAGGGTTAGGGTTAGGGTTAGGGGTAGTGAAGTTGGAAATTTTTTCCAAAATGACCCTTTTTATGAAAGTTTTGCCACAAACGACCTGTTTTTTTTTAATTCCATAAACGCCCCAGAGTGTGGTATAATCCATCGCGCTTTTTCAAAAAGCGAGTCTTAGGTTTCAGAAAATTGGAAACCTAAGACTCGCTTTTTGAAAAAGCGCGATGGATTACACCACACTCGCTTTTTCAAAAAGCGAGTCTTGGCCTTCTTTGCCCAGCAACACTCGCTTTTTGAAAAAGAGGGGGTAATTAACCCACACTCGCTTTTTCAAAAAGCGAGTGTCGTTTGGGACTTAAACCCCCCACCCCCAAAACAGATCTCACTATTCTCTCTATTCTTTCTCTTCCTCTTCGCTCGCGAAACCCTAACCCATTTCTCATCTCAAATTCGTCAAAGTACCCTCGTAATTTGTGGAATAACCCATAAAATTGCTTTGGACAACTTAAACCCATCTTCCGATAGAGGTTTAATTTGTTGGAATTTGGGTATACTTGAAGAGGAAAGCAACTTTATTGTGAAGGTATGATGTTTATTGCCCCATTATTTTGTTAATTTAATTAGGTTTTCTTTATGGGTAAATAATAACTCGCTTATTAGTATAAATTAACGTAGGTATGGATTTGGAGATTCCTATTTGGTTATACTTTGGTGGTGAAATAATTCGTGATCCAAAGATTGGTTGTTGTTATAGTGTGTTGGATCCGGAAATAGTTTGGGTACCCCGTACCATTACATTTGAAGAACTAGTTGAGAAAATCTATGAAGTTAATAATTGGGATAGGAATGAATGGAATGTGAAAATTTTAGCTCGATATGCAGCAGGAAGAGGAGATGGTCAGTATTTTATGACAGTGTCCGTACCTACTGATAATGCGCTGAAGTCATTGATTGGTAGGACATTTGATCCCAATTGTGCTTGGTCTGCATTAGAGTTATATATTCAGCAAATTCGAGTTGTGAATGCACAGCCACATGATATCCCCAGTGCAAGCTTCATAAGGGTAGTACCTACACAGCAGACGAGGTCTAACCCCGATCAATCTTCACAACCAAATCCAGTATCCTCACAAGAGGACACCTTCACAAATACAACAATTCCGGAATCTGTAAATGTTGAGCTGCCATGCCAACCTAGCCCGGTTCCTGACTCTGTTCCAAATGACAGTATATTTGAACTCTTTCAAAATGCAGTCTGTAATAACAGCTTATTAGACGATGATGAAGAAGAAGGAGAAACAGACGATGAAGATGTTGATAGTGGTGAAACTGATGACGGAGACGAAGATGATGATGATAGTGGTGCAAATGTAAATCCTACGAACAACAGCTCTAATGAAGTCAGAGCTACTTATAGCTACGGCAATGTTGACGCTCATGTTACCGAGGAGATGGCTGACGGTGCTAGAGTACACCTAGTTCCACAAGAGTCGTCTGGTTCGTCCAATGTAGACGAATTGTACGTTGGACAGGAGTTTATAAGTAAGCAGTCGATTCAACAGGCAGTGAAGTTGTATTCTATCAAAAAACATCGTGAATTCGTAACTTTGAAATCTACATCGTCACTGTACACTGTTAAATGCAAAATGACACCTTGAAAACGTACCATTGAGGAGATCGTGCAAGGCCCCCCCCGGAGTAAGTGATGGTGGCTGCCCTTGGAGATTACGAGCAATGGTTCCAAAAGGCGGGACGAATTTTGTGGTGAAGAAGATAGTTGGGCCACACACTTGTACGAATCCAACGTTGAATCAGGATCACCTTAAAATTGATTACAATATTGTTTGTAATCTGATTGTTGATGTGGTGAAAAAGGATACCGGTTTATCACCGAGGTCAATTATTGAGATTGTTAAAATACAATATAATTATCAGATTTCCTATAAGAAAGCTTGTCGAGCAAAACAAAAGGCGATCGAGAGGTTGTATGGTACCTTCGAAGAAGCATACACAAAGTTGCCTTCTCTACTCACAGCAATTCAAGCTGCAAATACAGAAACCGTTGTTCACTGGGATAAGTATGAGTCTAGCCCTAGCGAGGAAACATTCAAGGGTGTATTCTGGGCATTTGGTCCTTCAATTGAAGGTTTCAAGTCTTGCAGACCTGTTATCAGTGTTGACGGAACTCACTTGTACGGTAAGTATAAGGGTTGCTTGCTAATTGCTATTTCCCCATATGCGAATGATTGCTTATTTCCGTTTGCATTTGCATTGGTTGATGGAGAGAGTATAAATACGTGGACATGGTTCATGACTTGCATCCGATATTATGTCACCGATCGCACTGAGTTAGTTGTGTGTTATCTCTGATCGTCACGCTGGTATAATGTCTGCTATGGAGTTACAAAATGGAGCTTGGAACGAACCTAATGGATATCACCGTTATTGTATGCGCCATTTTGCTACAAATTTCTTTAGTAAATTTGGTAGCAAGACATTGCGTAAAAAGGCGAAAATTATAGCGTGTCAACGCCAACCCAAAAAGTTCATGGCCAAACTTGCTGAACTTGAAAACGTAAATGTGGAGGCGGCTAATTGGTTAAAAGAGAAGCCGGTTGAGAAATGGGCACTTTATGCAGATGAAGGTCGAAGATACGGGATAATGACTACGAACCTGTCAGAAGTGTTCAATTCAGTCTTGAAAGGAGTCTGTAGTTTGCCAGTAACAGCGATTATTGAGACGATCTTCTTACGTCTGAACTCCTATTTTACCACTCGTCGACAGGAAGCCAGTAAACTTTTATCTGAAGGGACGATTTTTGCTCGAAGAGTACATGAACTGCTCGATAGTCGCCGTGAGAGAGCTAACGGACATGAGGTTACAATATTCCATCATCAACCGGGAGTTTTTTCCGTGAGAACGGGTATACGCATGGTTGGTGGAGAAAGGAAAGGGTGGGAACTTACACACTGTGAATTTGGGAACGAAAACGTGCACATGTATGAAATTTCATCTATACCATATCCCATGTTCTCATGTTGATAAATTTTACACCGTTACTTCATTAGCACAAACATACGGCCCACTGTTTCAGCCTATACTAGATCCAGCATATTGGCCTACTATTGATGGACCAAAACTAGTACCTGATGCCACTTTGCGACGTAAAAGGAAGGGCAGGCCTAGAACTACCAGATTCCGCAATGACATGGATGTGAGAGATAGGTCAAGTCGTGGTACGGGGATGAAATGTTCAAAATGTGGTTTACAAGGACACAATAAGCAGCGATGCACTAATAGTGGAACTCAGAACATTTAACTATTGTATGCTTGTACTTTTTAATTTGGATTTTGTAATTGTACTGAATTATGTCGATAAAGACGATAAAGTTTTATTTTGAAAATTCGTTTGTATTTTATATTGATGTCCTGGTGTGTTTGTTGCGTTATGAGTATCGTAATCTAACATAAAGATTTCATTAACATAGTCAAGACTCGCTTTTCCAAAAACCGAGTCTTATACAGAACACCGCGCTTTCTCAGAAAGCGAGTCTGTTGCCTGTAGAATTTTTTCAACAAGGCAAAGACTCGCTTTCTGAGAAAGCAACTTTGGTGTAAAGAATCGAGGTGTTTGGGAAAGCGAGTCTTGTATCTGTTGATAACCAGAGAACAATACTTCACTGGTTTGACAGTCGCTTTCTCATAAATCGTGGAACAAATGACTAGACTCGCTTTCTGAGAAAGCGAGTCTTCGATCTGCTAGCAAAAAAGAATACAGAACCAAGACTCGCTTTCTCAGAAAGTGAGTTTGGTGTAAAGAATCGCGGTGTTTGGGAAAGCGACTGTTAAGACTGCTTGATTCCCAGAGACTTCAACATCTCTGGAATTCCAAAGGGCTAGACTCGCTTTTTGAAAAAGCGGGGTATTTATACCTAGACTCGCTTTTTCAAAAAGCGAGTCTTGCTCTCTGCTAGCAAAAAAGAATACATAACCAAGACTCACTTTCTCAGAAAGCGAGTTTAAGTCAAATGGAGGTATGTTGTGGATGATTTCATCGAACCTTTGTAAATTCCATCTCTCGACATATGTCGAGAAGCTTTCCGCCCAATTATGACCTGACGTACGACCCATTCCAGTAATTTTATGAATATCCGCATTGAAAGGCTCGGCTACCAGAATCGCCTGCTGCAGACCAAACTGTCGTAGTACTCTGTTCACATAATAGAACTCGACAGTGCTGAAGTTGATGAGTGGGGCTTTTGTTAACCAAAGATCTCGCCTATACAGGAAAATGGGCGGTAGTCGAGCTAGACGCTTCTCCGTGTAGGGCATCCATACTACGCAGTTATCTGCCAACCTGTCCAACTCATCACGGTAGTAGGTCAGGCACCTGTTCGGGTTGGCAGTCCAAGTAAGGTTACCGGACCAGTACACACCAAGAGGAGGTAGCATGTACTGGTCCTCAGGGAGATGGATCCAGTTAGGTGATTGTTTCCTAACTACAGAACGTCCAACATGGATACGCTCCCAGCTCCACACTTGAAGCAATATCATCGGGCCATTCATCTGCACGGACCCGAAACTACACAGGCACAAACTCCTGTAGAGGGATGCTAAGGCAGCACTACCCCAACTGTACTGGCCGACTTGTCCAAGGTCTGCAATAAGCGGGAGGTACATGAGGGGGACGGAATGGCCGCTGGAATTAGAGAACAATACACCTCCAAAAAGAGTCAGGATGTACGCCCTGCAGTAGTAGTGGACCTCCTCTTCAGTCGAATCATCTGTCAATCGGTCTTTGAATTTTTCCTTTAACCACTTCAACCGAATCTGTTTCCCAACTACTGCACCAGTCTCCACTTCGACACCAAGATATTGTTCTACTAAATATGGAGCGTCGAAGTCCATAGATCCAGTCACCGCCTGCCCATCTACCGGAAGGCCTGTGATTACTAAAACGTCCTGCAACGTAACAGTCATCTCCCCAACTGAAAGGTGGAAGCTGTGGGTCTCAGGACGCCATCTCTCGAGGAGTGCTGTAAGCAGTGGCCGATCGCACTTGATGCCGCTCATCAGTGCAATACCATATAGTCCGCAATCCCGTAAGATTTGGTGAATCCGTGGGTGCATAGGGAGTGGATGACCCCCACGGAATGTACACTCCTTCGAATCGCCCTCCCACACAGCTCTAGAACGATGGTGCGACTGAAGAGTAAGCAGAGCGGGGTCGAGGGGACCTGGACCACCAAGGGGAATAGTAGATGAAGAAGGGGCCGGGGACGAAGTACCAGCCACATTTGGGTTACTTGGGACCTGCAAAACAACATTTACATCAGCAAAGAAATATATCATTCAATTATATGATAATGAAACAAATTGAATGCAGAAAATTATAAGCTTACATTACTCCGTTCGGTGCCACCAAGACGACCACCACGTCTACCGCGTGGAGGTGGGCCAAAAGATGTACGTGGTCCATCGCCACGATTGGCTCTACTACTAGAACCTACCTCCACATGTCCCCTAGTCCGTGGCATTTTTCAAATAATAAGAGTATCCTACAATGTGGAGCGAGCAATCATTATTAACAATACCAAAATATAAAACCAAGAAATATAGAACACATACGAACATCTATAACTATTATAATGGGAGAGTTGAGGTTCACAAACAAATAAAATTAGGATATTACTACATATAGAAATCAATTTGAAGTAAGGATATCCTTTCGTTTCAAACTCTTATAAAGACCCACTGCAAGATTTGAGCACAATAAGCAGGTAATGAAGTTTGGTTACATATTGCAATTCATTTTAGCAATTTAAATAATCACAGAAGCAAAATTATGTGAAATGTAAATACAACATACCAAAACTTATATGATTCAGTAAATCTGGCAAATGTGAGGCGGAAAGAAGCTTACAAGATTCAGTAAATCTATATGTGGAGTTATTTTCATCTATATATGGCCCACTTTAATAATAAATAGCTCACGTATATTGGTACCAAAACTGAAATTTTACACCCTAAATACCCATAAATTTTATACCGAATTTTACACATTTTCAACAACGAAGCAAATTGTACCTCCAATATAATCAACCAATTTCTAACTAAATAATTCTAAATATAAATACAACATTAGACAATGTAGAGTTTCAATAATATACCACAGTATTCGCCAAATAATCGAACCACACCTGAAGCACCCCAAATCATTCAAAGCCCTTTTGGAAGAACACCACGGAAATCACCAAAAAATTCGAAAGAAACAGCAAACACAAAGTGGGCAATTGGAGTGGGATGAGATATTGAAGATTTTTGGAGTGATTCGACCACTAATTTGATGGAATAGGGCCTTAAATCATCGAAATTGGACGTTGGGTTAGGGTTTCGCGAGCGAAGAAGGAGAAAGAAGAGAGAATAGGGAGATCTGTTTGGGGGTGGGGGGTTTAAGTCCCAAACGACACTCGCTTTGTGGGCTAATTCACCGCGGTGTTTCAAAAAGCGAGTGTTGCTGGGGCCAAAAGGCCAAGACTCGCTTTTTGAAACACCGAGTGTGGTATTATCACCCGCGGTGTTTCAAAAAGCGAGTTTTAGGTTTCAAATTTTCTGAACCCTAAGAATCGCTTTTTGAAAAAGCGCGAGGAAATATACCACACTCGCTTTTCCAAAAAGCGAGTGGGGCGTTTATGGAATTAAAAAAAACAGGTCGTTTGTGGAAAAACTTTCAAAAATAGGGTCATTTAGGGAAAAAATTCGTGAAGTTGATGGCGGAACAGGGTAGGGGTAAACCGGGTTTTGGGTTTAAGTTGGTAGGGGTTTTGGCTGAAAGGGTTATTGGGTTTAAGTTAATTGGGTTTGGGTATGAGATGGTTTATTGGATACATGGGTATGGGTAGATTATAAATGGGTATGGGGTAGGCAGTATAGGTAAATGGGTTAGATATAATGGGTACTTGGGTTAACGGGTTTTTAAAGATCCAATAAGAATGGGGTTTTGGGATAATGGGTTTAAAATCCATTAGGAAAAATAGGGTTTATAACAAAATATAATTTGCATTAAAATATAAAATTTATTTGAAATAAGTACAAATATAATTAATACATAGAAAAAGGTTTTTAAATTAACAAACGAGGATAATAAAAGGAAAAAAAATATTAACAATAAAACAATAATAACAACAATCATAATAGTAATAAAAATAAAAATATCAGTAATAATAATAATAAGATTGGTATTATAATATAAATTCGTTGGAAAATAGTAACAAATAAAACCATTGATTAAAATTGACTTTAATAGAAAGTCTAATAATACATTTTAACAAAATAGTTCGAAAGCGGAAAAACTAATTTACAAAAATTTGAAATACCGAAAATACACAGAAAATACATTTTTGGGGAAACAGGAATTACAAATCCTACCCACCTTACAACAAAATTTCGTCCTTAAAATTTGCTTAGGCGGTACATAGGACAAGGCAAAAACAAACTGGAGAAGGGCAACAAAACAGAGGGCTAAAGGAAAAGAAACAAAGCAGTGACAAATACCAGAAAAGAAGGAAGATGGATAACAATAATGTCAAATGGAATGCAAGAAAAGAAGTAAAGTGTATCAAAAGGAGAGAAACAGCACAAGATAACAAAGCAAGATAGCAAAAAGGCAGATCTGGAATCAAAGAGAGAAATGATAAGGAAGAATCGAATCAAACAATGAATGGGTGCACGATGACAAAATGGAATGCAAGAAAGAAGTAACCGGAATAAAAAATGAAGAAGAAACAATACAAGACTTGCAAGATAACAAAGCAAAGAGATAAAGAAATAGATAGAGCTGGAATCGAAGAAAGGATAGACAAGGAAGAGATGAACCAAGAAATGTCAACGGATGAAGACGAGTACAAGGGATGAAAAGAAGCAAACAATACAAAGGAGGAGAAGCAACAAGAGGATATTAGGACATGTGGGTTATGGTCCACAACGCTTCCGCTGTGCCACTCTGATCGGGAAGACTGCCACTAGCATCCAGTGATGCCATCCGACGAACCAAGCAGAAAGAAAAGGATGGATGACACCAGAATCAAAGAATATGGGTACGAAAGAATGAATTCATACCGAAAAAGAAATTAATCAAAGAAGACGACTGAAAAAAAATGGAAGAATCAAGGAATCAAGGGATTGAATAAGAAGAGATCAAAAAGAAAGGAATAAGACTAGTATCCAGATCAATGTTGATTATGATTCATTCATGCATGCATGGTTGGTAAAATGTTGAGCAGATCCCAGTTCGAGCCAAGCTTGTCTAATATATCAGTCAAACTAATACATTAGCCAAATTTGGCTCTGATACCACTAAAAACCCTGTCATGCCCCGCTTCCCAAAAGAGAATACGGAATACGGATACGCGACAAAAGCCCAGTGAATGATTTCATCATCCATAAGCTGTTCAAGAATCTTTACAACATCTCACAGAATAATCAGAGTCAGAAGCAAAAGCATCAACCAACATGCACATATGAACTGAAATACCAACAAGAATACTTGAAACCAAATATATAAATCTCAAATAGTCATGATCTGAATAAGTCAAAATCCTGGATCACATTGCCCAAATACAAGAATAAATTCAAGTATCAAAATACAATATTGTTCCAACTACTACAAGAAACAAGATCCAGCACTAATACTTCATCTCACCAATACCGTCTGGAACCTGTTCTCCAAAATCTGCAATTTAACAATTGCAGGAAAGAGGAAAAGAGAAAACAAGTACCCGTCAATTGCAAGTTACAGGCCGCTTGTAATGCAGGATATAAATACATAGGGAAAACTAACAAATAACATGGAATAAGCATGATAATAATGTATAACAACTAGCATGGTAAGGTGAACAAGTACAAGTGGCATATATCAAGAGTCAAGTGAACAAGTATCATGTAAACATGTATCAAGGATCAGGTATCAAGTAACCAAGCGTCAAGTATCAAGTCTCATGTATCAAGTTCAAGTATCATGTATCAGGTTTTATAGTTATTACTATCTAGGTAGCACTTCATGCATCCATACATTTACTACATGGTTGCTACAGTCAACACAATTTCGTTTAGATTTTGTAGGGAATTCTATAGGACCGTGTACTCAGGGACAAGTAATCCAAATCATATACCAAATTCCAAATTAACCAAATCATATACCAAATTCCAAGTAATCCAAATCATATACCAAATTCCAAATAATCCAAATCATATACCAAATTCCAAATGCGGAAAACACGGGCCCCCTTCCGAGCACACTTTTCTATATTGTCCTTTACTAGATCTTTCCCTTAACCCCGACTTGTTACTTTTTATTAAAAAATACACATGATCACGAGACAACGATACAAAATCGGGACGGGACAAGGATGTATCAAGATCTCATATGATGCAAGGAACATGTTCTAAATCACACAATGCCAGAAACAACATGCAAGTATTCAAACATGGCGAAATATCAATTCGGGACAGCAAAACGTTGTTGTACCAAAACTGAGATTTCCGCTACCACAAATATCAAAAACTGAATCCGTCGAAGAATCTGGAAAATAGACTTCCAACCGAATCCAGCAGATACATATAAGTCATATAGTGTTTCAGAAAAACATAACTTAAAACTGATTTGAATCCAGAAAATACGTTCAGCCAGAAATCAGGAAATCGTATTCAAGAACAGGAAAAAAGCATTAAAATATCTCAAATAAATCCAGGAAAAATCTAGGGTAATTCCCTATATGTCTAATATGACAGTATAAAGTTTCATAAAGTTCTAGTAAAATTAGTTCAGTCAACAAAAAATTGGAAAACCTCAAAAACGATAGTTTGGCAAATCTAGAATTCCCAACACTGCTGTACGAGAACAGTAATATCTCGCAAACCGTGAAACAAAATCCAAATCCGCCAAAGGGAGATGAAAATAGACAAAATAGTATAACTTTCATATTTCATAAATATTTTCCATACAGTAGAAGGAAATAAGGTAAAAATACGATTCTTTACGGAACAGCGAGCAAAATTCAGCAAGTATAGCTTTCATAAACAAGCATGAAACGGCACATAAAACTCATCAATAAAATCCACCAAAACTCTGGGTAATCCCTAAATAAGTATAGAAAAACTGACAAATGTTCTAGATCAAAATAATATGTGTAGCACAAGTATCAAAATAATTTAGTCATCAAAATCACCAAGAAACGAAATCTGGAAAAGATCTACATCTCTGTAGTAAAACAGTCATATCTCACACATACGAAAATGAAATCGAGCAAGGACAGAGGGGTTGGAAAGAAGACGAATTTCTCTACAAATCATGTTTTAAATTGAAATTAAGATTTTGACCTTAATATGGTCTAAATGACTGATCAAGACAGATCATCAACAAAACAAAGAATTTCCTTTAGGAACAAAACCAACATGAATCACACGAAACTTGATCGAAACATAACTAAACATGAATTAGAGTCTACTAAGCGTCCAAACATCATGAAATAGGATAATTAACATATCTAAAACAATTCTATCACATGGTTCTCCACAAATACCCAAATTCTCACAAAATCCCTCAAACATGATCAAATCAAGAACGGGCAAAACCTAAGTTATTTCATGTCAATATTGTGTCGTAAGGCAACTATGGTCAAATCACTAAAGAGACAATATCAACAAGGGGTTTCACACACGAATTGTCTCTAAAATACAACAACACTACAAGCGGTATTTTTAGCTTGTATCATACAAAGAAACTTGAGTACAAGTTACTTACCTTAATCGAAGACGAAAACGGCGATGAGAAAAAGCAAGAATAACGGGAATGGATTCCCGAGGCACGAACACGATCAAACGAACACGAACGAGAACAAAACACTCCAATAACGAACTTTCCAAAGCACTTGCACAGAGATGCACGTGCACACCAAGAACACAACAACAAAAGCAACATCAAGACCGAACGCAACCACAACAGCAAGAGCAACCGCAACCAAAGCGACGGAAGGCTGGCGCTAGGGCTGCTTACTGCAGTAGTCGGAGGAGCACAGGTGAACGGCGGTGGCCGGGGAAAGCACAGCGATAATGCTATTGCCTCATCACCGGGAGGCAGGGCACAGGGGGCGAAGCTGCGGTGGCTTTGCTGTGTCGCGGAGACGCCGACGCCGGGAGAGAGCAGGAGGACGATGAGCGAAGGCTGGCACATTACTGGCATCGGAGAAGAGCAACGCAGGGGACAGGGCGTCGAGGGGAGCTCGCGATGCGACACAGGAACGAGGGGGTCAGGGAGGAGCAGTCGCTGGGATGGTCACGGCGGCCTGGGGTGCTGGCGCTGCAACAGGCGACCAGGGGGCTGGTACTGGCTGAAGTCGGAACGAGGCAGGGCAGGAAGACCGGAGGGTTGACTGGGGCACAGGCGGCGCGACGGGGTGAGGCATAGGGCTGTGGTCGACGCTGTTGTCGACGGAGGGAGGGAGGAGGAGCACCGGGGAGAGAGAGAGAGGAAGATGAAGAGACGGCGCATGGGTTAGGGGGAGAAAACAGATGGGTTAATATATAGGTAAGTTGGATATAGGGTTAGGGGTAGTGAAGTTGACGGCGGAACAGGGTAGGGGTAAACCGGGTTTTGGGTTTAAGTTGGTAGGGGTTTTGGCTGAAAGGGTTATTGGGTTTAAGTTAATTGGGTTTGGGTATGAGATGGTTTATTGGATACATGGGTATGGGTAGATTATAAATGGGTATGGGGTAGGCAGTATAGGTAAATGGATTAGATATAATGGGTACTTGGGTTAACGGGTTTTTAAAGATCCAATAAGAATGGGGTTTTGGGATAATGGGTTTAAAATCCATTAGGAAAAATAGGGTTTATAACAAAATATAATTTGCATTAAAATATAGAATTTATTTGAAATAAGTACAAATATAATTAATACATAGAAATAGGTTTTTAAATTAACAAACGAGGATAATAAAAGGAAAAATAATAATAATAAAAAAATAATAAAAACAATCATAATAATAATAAAAATAAAAATATTAGTAATAATAATAATAAGATTGGTATTATAATATAAATTTGTTGGAAAATACTAACAAATAAAACCATTAATTAAAATAGACTTTAATAGAAAGTCCAATAATACATTATAACAAAATAGTTCGAAAGCGGAAAAACTAATTTACAAACATTTGAAATACCGAAAATATAAAGAAAATACATTTTTGGGAAAACATGGGTTACATTAGTATTTTTAAAACTGCATTAAACCCTCCATCTGACAATATTTTTCATGTTAGATGTGCATGTCATATTTTAAATTTATGTGTTCAAGATGCATTAAAAATAGCCAAACCATATATAGTTAAAATTAGAAATTGTGTACATTTTATTACATTAAGTGGCACCATATTTCAAGAATGGAAAGCTTGGTGTAGGCTTAAAAATATACCTTTTGGAAAATTTCAAAAGGATGTTAAACACCGATGAAACTCTACTTTTGATTTGCTACATGTTGTTACTAAATATAAAACATGTATAAATGGTTTTTGTATTGCAAAAAATATGCCAAATTTTGAAATGACTCCCGTTGATTGGTTTTATGCCGAATCTTCGTTGAAATTTATAGAAGCTTTTTAAACCGCAACTTTCAAATTTTCAATATCTTATGAATCTAATTCTAGTAGCATTTTTATTTCAATAGTTACTATAATGCAAACTTTTAAAGAAATGATCGATGATGCTTTTGTTGGTGATATTGTAAAACCTGCATACACAAAATTTTTGAAGTATTTTAAGCCTCCTCCTATGTTGTATTGTGTTGCTACTGTGATGAATCCTCATATCGTACGAAGAGTTTAATTGAAATGTTTTTTAATTTACTTGGGGATGATGATAATGAAATTGATTGCGCTTCTTTTTAAGTTAAATTTGAATCGACATTAAATAACTTGTATGATTATTATGATAGATGTTTTACTTCTAGTAGTACAACTTCTTTAGTTAGTTCTTCTTCTGCTACTTCTAAAGGTAAGGGTAAGAGTAAATTTGATGATAGAACGTTTAATTTACTTGCACAAATTCAATCAAAAAAACCTAGGACTAACCAACCAATTGAATTACATTGGTATAACCAACAAAATTCTGAGTCTTTTAGTTCTTCACTAGATATTTTACAATGGTGGAAAGACCATGAACACACTTATAGTATTCTTAAATATATGGCTAAAGATCTACTAACTCCTTCTGTCTCTACAGTTGCTTCTGAAAGTGCATTTTCTACAAGTGGCAGGGTTCTAACTGATTACAGGAATCGCTTGAAGTCCCAATCGTTAGAAATGCTCGTCTGCACAGAAGACTGGTTGAAGGCTGAAGATAGGACCCAAGAAAAAGCATTTGATACGTCCACAAGTGGGAGCAACTCGCTAGAACAACAACAACAACAACAACAACAACAACAACAATAGCAACCAAAATGAAGAATTCAAGACCAACAACAACAAGTCAACAAAAACAAATTGAAGGCCATCAAATTGAAGACAATTATAAATGGATAAAAAATTGTATTAAATCTTTACTTGTTATCTAAAATTAGAAAAATTGAAGTAAATTGAAATTGTATATAAGAAATTTGTTATTGTATAAAACAAATTTCTAGAAAATCTTTATTTCTTATTACAAATTGTGAAACTTGTATAAGTTGAAATCATATTAATAATATATCAATTTTTTTTGGCAATTTCACTCTTTCAATCTTAATATTATTATTACAACTTTTCATGTTCATTATTAAAATTACATTACTTTTTTTAAGTAAAAAAAAATTAACTCTAGCTGGGCCAACCCACGACCCGACCCGACCTGACCCGGGTTGGACCCGAAAGGGTTCACGGGTTGGGCGGGTCGCGAATTGACGCCTTCGACCCGACCCGGCCCGACCCGTTCAACCCAACGACCCGACCCGAACCCGCCCAAATTGGGTGCAAACCCGGGCGGGTTTGACTAGACCCGGCCCGCCGACCCGTTTACCAACCCTACCCGGACCCGGACCCATTAAAAAACCCCCAAAAAATCAACATAAAAAAAAATATTCTATCCTCATCCCTCCCTTCCTTCCTCCTCAATTCTAAATCTTCCTCTTCCAACAAAACTCATGCATTTTTTTCTCTCCTCTATTCTAAATCCTCCACTCGCCGCCTCCGCTCGCCGCTCACACTCCTGCTCCTACCTGAAGGGTAGGAATATTTTAATAGGACCCGACCCAGAACTGGACCCGGTCCTCACGGGTCCGGGTCTAATTTTTGGACCCGTAGGGGACCGGGTCCGGATCTGGGTAGTGAAGGAAACGACCCGACCCGATACCAATGCTAGGTTTGGTTATCTTTTTCTTGCAAAAAGATTTTGTAAGAGCATCCACAGTCGTTAGCTAAAAATCAAATTTATGCATATTTTCGCAATGTAGACGCTGCACTTGTTAGGCATTCTGTCATTTTTTTCCCATTTTCGCTACAGTAAAAAGCTAAAGATACCACGAGATATAGCAATATGCACATTGATGTTTCGTCCGAAGAAAAATAAATAAATAAATATATATATATATATATATATATATATATATATATATATATATATATATATATATATATAGGAAAATCTTCCATTGTGCACCACCCCTCCGTGTGCACTCGTGTGCACTCGAACTTTTTGCCTTCGTATCGACGGTCCGAACCATTCACATTGATCTACACATCTAAATTAGTCTAAATATGTAAAATCAAATCGTTTGAAATTCATTTGCCCATCCATCATGTGACTATAAAAAATAATGATTTTTAGCCATACAATTTTGTAACACTTCAATGGATGGACAAATGAATTTCAAATGATTTGATTTTATATATTTAGATTAATTTAGATGTGTAGATCAATGTGAACGGTTCGGATTGTCGATACAAAGGCGGGAAGGTCGAGTGCACACGCCGTGTGCACCATAGGTGGTCAGGGCCGGCCCAACACTTATTGAGGCCTAAAGCGAACTCCAAAATGAGGCCTTTTAAAAGTTTATAATAAAATTTTGTTAAAATTAATATATTTTATTTAAATGTTATCTTTCGGACTTTTTGAGATGCAAAATCATTTATTATATTATTATAATCAATTTCACTTAACATTTCCTTTTCAATTGATAATAAAGCCAATCCATTTAATCTTTGTTGAGACATTGTTGATCTTAGATAAGATTTTATTAATTTTAGTTTTGAAAAACTTCTTTCCGCCGAAGCAACAGTTAGGGGAATTGTTAACATTATTCTATAAGCAATATATGCATTTGGAAAAGAATCAAGTCTTTTAATATAATTAAGTATGTCAATTGGTATATCATTTTCTACTTGTATAATTTCTCTTAAAATTTTCAGTTCTAAAAATAAATCTAACCCAACAATGTCTGAGTTGTCGTCATATTTTAATGATCGTTCAAAGTTAACACAATCTTCTTTTAAAATTTCAATTTCTAATGACCTTAATTTCTCAATACTAAATAGAAAACCAAAAATATCTTGACATATTTTAAATTGTTCAAATCTACTTTGGAATGAAATAATTGCTTGATCTATTATGTACAAGAAGTAGTCAGTCTTAAATGATTCTTCAGGAGATTTTAAAACTTCATTGTCCATAATCTCATCAAATTGTTTCTTTCTACGAATAACACGTTTTTCACGAAACTTGGGTTCTATATCCATTTCAATTGCAATTTCTTTAGCAGAAATTATAGCATTTTCTAATCCATCTTCTCTATATTTTTCAAAAAAAGAAATAAGACCTTTCAATTGTTCTATAGCAACATCTATTCGCATATCCTTTGATTGAAAGTTTTTACTAACTGAATTTACCGCAAACAATATCTCATACCAAATAGTCATGCCTAATAAAACCTCAAAATTTTCAAGCTCATAAGTCGCTAAACATTCAGCTTCACTTTTTATTTTAGGTTCATCATTAACTTCACCTAATTTCAATAAAGCATCTCTTATTTGTGAAGTTTGAAATCTTAAAGTTTTTACACTTTCAACATGACTTTTCCAACGTGTTTGTGACAATGATTTAAGAGTTAGGCTAGGGATATGATCTTGTAGAATTTTCCATCTTTTAGTTGAAGAAGAAAATAATGTATATATACGTTGCAACACTCCAAAAAAAGATGTAGCTTTATGACAACAATTAGCCATATCACAAAGTACCAAATTTAAACTATGACAACCACATGGAGTATAAAATGATCTAGGATTAATGTCTAAAAATCTTTTTTGAACACCTTGATGTTTTCCTTTCATATTAGACCCATTATCATAACGTTTTTAACAAATTTATCTAAAGCACCTTTTTGTGATTCAATTAAAGCTTCGACTCTTTTTTTTTTTGAGTTTCGAATAACCCGATTCAAATTTCCTAGTTGACATTTATATATTTAAAAATAAAAAAACAATAAAAACAACACTGGATAAAAAGATTATAGAAATTAGAAAATTAGTCTAATTAGATATATAGAATTCAAATTAAATAGAGTTATAAAGGAGTTAGAACAATACAACCTAATCGCGAGAAACTGGAAGCGAGCCGCTGCTGTGCTGCACGCCTGCACTCGAATGGAAGACTGGCGACTAGCGACTGGCCCTTGCGAGGCGGCGACTGAAGACTTCGCACACGGCGACTGAAGACTTCGCACTCGTCTCTCGTCTGGTCGCACCGTCGCAGACTCGCAGCCTTGCAGTCCGACTCGAGCGACTGAAGACTTCGCAACGACGCAACCTCGCAGACTCACAGCAGTCGCAGGTTTCCAGGTTGTTGCCCTTGTGGGCCTTGTGGCTGCACTCGAGCCGAGCGGGGGAAGGCTGGAAGCGATGCGGAGCCGCGATGCGCCGATGGCGCGCCGACTGGGCGAAGGAACTCGGGGAAGTGCCTGGAGTCGTTGAGGGGGACTGGGAGGGATGGGCGATCGAAGATTCGCTCAGAGAATAGAGAGAACTTCGGAGAGAGAGATTAGAGATAAAGAGAATTTAGGGGAGAGAGCGGATTGGGAATTTGGGATTTAAGAGTAATTCGGAGAGAGAGATTAGATTAGAGATGATCAGATGAAATGGCTGGATCAGTTGATTGGGATTTGTTTGGGGAATTATTAATTAGAGAAATTTATTAGGAGGCTTTTTTGGAAATCAAAGAGTCATTTTTGGAAACCAAAGAGACTCAAGTAGACAACTGAGTAAATGGAGGCCTAAAACTGACAATCAAGGAAGATGAATAAGCATATTTTCAGCAGAACAAAAAAAAATAGAGGCCTAAAATAGGGGGAAAAAATGGAGGCCTAAAGCAAGGACTTTAGTGGCTTGGGCCTTGGGCCGGGCCTGTAGGTGGTGCACAACGGAAGACTTCCCTATATAGGGAAATGCTCCATTGAAAACGGGTCTAGTTTTCACGGGTTGGAAAACACCAATCTGAGCCGTTGGATCGTTCATGATCGTGATCAACAACTCAGATCGAGCTCCCCATAACCCGTTTCAATTGATCAGCGGAGGGTTATTTTGGGAATTTCGTCCCAAATAACTCTTCGTTGAACACATTCTAAAAAAATTGATATAACCTAGGTCGTTGTTGGGAACAACGGCCTAGGTTATAAAAATTTAGAACAAGGCCGTTGTTCCAAACAATGGCCTATAATTCAATTTTTTATAACCTAGGCCGTTGTTCCCAACAACGACCTAGGTTATATTCATTTTTTCAGAGCGAATCAGGCGAAGAGTTATTTGGGACAAAATTCCCAAAATAACCCTCCACCACTTAAGTGATATTGGGTGATGGGTGGATGCGATCTGAGCCGCTGATCACGATCAAAAGTGATCCAACGGCTCAAATTGGTGTTTTCCAATCCGTGAAAACAAACCCATTTTTAATAGAGCATTTCCTATATATATATATATATATATATATATATATATATATATATATATATATATATATATATATATATATATATATATATATATAGGGAAACTTCCGGTTGCAAACCAGCCTAGTGTTCACCATGGGAAGCACTGGCTGTGGACCGTTCGATAAGAACTTGATAGATCCAAGGGTGGATCTGCTCTCCCGCTCATCTGTTGGTTTAGGGGGGGTATAATCGGAATTTCACCCCCCCCAAAATACCAACTGGTCTCAATCCACCCTCAAAATCGAAATCGAAACAAAAGAACCCTACCCTAAACTCGGAAAGCTTCCCCCCTCAGCTTCGATCGTCTCCTTCCTCAAAATCGTCTCCTTCCTCTTCAACCCTCAAAACCGAACGTCTCCTCCTTTCCCCCCCTTCTCACTATCTCCTTCGACAACTTTTTTAACGTTCGAAACCCTTGCTCACCTCCTAGCTCCTTTTTGATTTTAGGAAACCAAACCCTAGCCCCAAAAAATTCCTCCATATACGAAGCTTCCCTACCCCAAAACGGAACCCATCAAGATCTCCTCCTTTCCCCCTTCTCAATCTCTCCTTCCTCCTTATCGATTTGAGAGAACAGAAAAACCCCATCTCTCCTTCCTCAATCTCGCTCACTTCTCCCGCTCACTTCTTAATCTCCCGCTCACTTCTCAATCTCCTTCCTCCTTTTCGGAACCCATCGAAGCATCTCATTTTCGCAACATCTGAGCATCTCATTTCAATATTCTCATCTCCTTCTCCCATTTTCGTCTTCTTTGCTGAAGGTATAATTTTTTTTTTTGTTTTTTTTTTTGTTGTTGTTGTTGTTGTTGTTGTTAACGTTGGGAAAAGAACACCTTATTCTGAATTTGGTTTAAAAAAATAATTTTGGGAGTTTTTGTCGAAAATAAATCCTAAATGGACATATTGATTATGGTTAGCGTTAAACTTAGGAAGTGCAATCCGAATTGGACATCTCGAAATTAACATCTCTTTTCGAATTTGTTTCAGGTATGGAGTTAGGTGAGGGTTGCTCACAATTGGGTGACAATTTTTTGTATGTTGAAGAAGGTCATTTTACCCCCACTGTCGAGGATCATTTAATCCCAAAGATAGGTATGATCTTTGAGACCCTTGAGCTGGCAGAAAAATACTATGATAGCTACGCGAAATGTTCTGGTTTTCAAATGCGTAAAGGGGGTAATAAATTGAAGGAGGGTCAAGTGGTGGAAAAAACTTTTTTATGTAATAAAGCGGGGGTGTCTAAAAGCAAGAATAATGATATTAGAATAGGTACTACATCCAGGACATCTTGTAATGCATTGGTTAGGGTGAGATTAAATAAGGAAACGAATTCATGGTCGGTTTATTCTTTCCATGAGGTGCATAATCATCCATTCACCACACCTGGTAGAAGGCATTTGTTGCCGCGTAATCGTGTTGTGTCAAGTTCAGATAAAATCATAATGCAGCAACTTGGGGATGCAAATATTCCCACATGCAAGCAAATGCTTTATTTTGAAGGGTCAAGTGGGGGATACAATAGGGTTGGATTTACTATGACAGACGCTAGAAACCATGAAAGAGATTTGAGAGAGTCATTAAAAGGTCATGACGGTCAAATGTTGGTAGACTTTTTTAAATGGCAAAAGGACAAAGATCCGTCTTTCTTTTATGCATTCGAGCAAGATGAGTCCGGTAGATTGTTCATTGTTTTTGGGTTGATGGGATTGCTCGTTTGAATTATGAGATATTTGGTGATGTAGTTTCTTTTGATGCTGCACATAGTACCAACCGTTATGGTATGCTATTTGTTCCATTTGTTGGGATTAACCATCATTGGCAGTCTATTTTTCTTGGTTGTGGTTTCATCCCAAATGAGACGGCTTCATCCTTTGTGTGGTTATTCCAAACATGGCTAGGAGTCATGAAGAAAGCTCCCCAGGCCATTGTAACGGACCAAGACCGCGGTATAGGTGCTGCAATTCAACAAGTTTTCCCTCATATTCGTCATAGATATTGTATCTGGCATATTTTAGATAAAATTCCTACCGAGGTGCCTCAATTGGTTCAAAATCCTAAGTTTATGGAAGGTTTTAAAGAAAATATTTGGAATTCGTATGATTGTGTCTCTTTTGAAGAACAATGGAAAGCTTTGGTTTTGGAATATGGGGCAGAAAACAACAAATGGTTGAGTGATATTTTTCAAATCCGTGAAAAATGGGCCCCCGTTTACCATAGGTCCCATTTTTGGGCGGGTATGTCTAGTAGCCAAAGAAGTGAGGGAATGAATTCCTTTTTAAAAAAGCATACTCAAAAGAAGTATTCACTTCATGAATTTGCTTTGATATTTGAAAGAGTTATTTGTAGGCAAAGAGAAGAAGAATTAAAAGAGAACCACCGTACACTCGATAGAAAACCCAAATTGAAGACCGGGTGGTATATGGAGGAACAAATGGCACAAGTATACACTCTAACAATGTTTTTAAAGTTTCAAAAAGAACTCAAGGCAAGCCTACTGTATAATGTGAATTCTCTTGAAGGTGACGTGAACACTGCTAACAATTATTACACCGTGACATTCATTGGTAGGTCGGAAAAAGAGACCGTTATTACTTATTCCAAAGAAACTCATTATGGGTCTTGTTCATGCTTGATGTTCGAATTTGTTGGTCTCCCTTGTAGACATCTCCTGGCTTTCCTTAAAGTTTCAAATTGTAACGAACTTCCCAAACAATATATGATGAGAAGATGGAACCGTGAGGTAATTAGAAGAAGCTACACCCCCACAAATTTTGGTAAAGAAGATGGCAACAATAGCGAGAATTTTGCTTCCCGTTATTGTGAGTTAAATAACTTGTCTAAGCAACAAGTTGAGATCGTACTTTCTTCCGATGAAGGGTATGTGTTCATGCGTGAAGCTATGATCAAGTCACTTGAAGGCTTCAATTTGATAGTCCCCGAAGGGGGTGGTGTTGGGGCTAAAGGTAGTGGAACACGGGTTCATGGGAAGCAATTGGTCTTGTCTCAAGTGTCGGTGGAAGAACCTCGTCAATGTAATACAAAGGGAAGACCAAGTGGGAAGAGGTTGAAACCAATGCGGGAAAAATTAAAAAAAAAACCTAGGAAGTGTAATTGTTGTGGTTTGCGTGGACAAGGCCATGATGCGCGAACTTGCCCGAAGAGAAATGAAAGATATTTAATGGTATTTGTAAAATTATTAAAATTATGAAAATTATTATTAATTATTATATAGTTTGCAAAAAATAATGACATTGATGTGTTTTTTTCAATTTTCAGTGGCAAACTAGCATTCGGTGAAGATGATGTGCATTCATCTACTGAGAATAGTTCCGAGGATTCGGACAAGGATTCTCACGATAGTCTCAACTGAGGGAAGTATTTCATTCACATCTTTGATTTGGTAACTATTGATACCCTACTTTTATTATTTGGTACGGGATGAATTGATAGGCGGTGATGAATTTCTTGCATTCTAAACCATCGCAGTGTGCAATCCAGTGTGCAATCCAGTGCGCACTGGTTGTAGACCGTCCGATGATATACATCCATGTTGGGGATATTTACTGGAGATTCTTGTTCTGATAGTTGATTTTTTTGTTGATAGTTGGATTTTTGTCATCACATCAATTTTTCAGTTCGGCTGATAGTTGTGTTTGTTACATTTGTATATTCAGTTGTAATGAATATACAAACTGTATATTGCTACACAACTTGACAGAATTGCTTGTTCTTACTTTGAAGGCCTACTGTGCAAACTGGGCTGGTGTACAAATGAAAGTTTCCCTATACGGGGCTGTATACTGGGTTGGCTGATACATTGTGTCTGGAAGGTTTTTGGATGCATTCTTTGATTCTGCACATTGTGATGGTTTCGTTTTGGTTATTGTGGACCCTTTGTACAATAGGGGATGCATTTAACTAAAATTGTGGTAAAACATGATCGGGATTGTGATTGTTAAAGAATTTTGGCGGGGCAGTTCAACTGCAGCCAAATTTGACTTCACCATCGCAGTCCGTGAAATAAAGGAATTTCTGAGCCTACTTAAATTCATTTCAGGAACACAATCATTCTGTAATGTAAAATTACTTTATGTTGTCTATTAAACCAGTAGGGCATTCATCTAACACAATCATTCTTTTTTTCCCCAGTCATTCGCAGTGAGTTTTGACCAAGTGTAGGCTGGTTTTTAAAGTGCTCAAATGTGAATAATGCTATTGGAGGTGGAGAAGTTCCAACTCATGGTTGCAAAACCTTAGTGCACAGGTTATTTATTTTGTTTATCTACTCTACTATTTTATATGTTGTCTTACATTTCTTTATTACTTGTTTCAGTATTACTAAATCTGGTTGAGTTTCTAAACCATATAGTTTATCTGTATGTTTACTTTGGAAGTTGATGTGATTGGATATTATGGATTTTGAATTAATGGTTGCATAGTTTCATACTGTAGATTGGTGGATCAGTCCGTGCAAAATACATTTTTGTTGTCTTTTTATTGGGGGTAAAATTTGCTCTCATCACACTCATGTGAATTAACATGTATATCTTGTTTGCCCTATTCACATGAGCAGCTGAACTTGCAAAAATGAAATATTGGATCTTACGTGTTGTGCATCTTCTTCATCTATATCTATTGAATTATTGAATTAATTGTAAACCGCAAATAAACTAATGTGAATGTGGCCATGTTCAGGTACATCCAGAGCACCTGTGCTACATCTGGAGAAGGTTTGTTCGAGGGGCTGGACTGGCTCTCTAGTAACATTGCCAGCAAGGTATGAATACTTATCTCTCTCTCTCTCTTTAAAGGCTGGTGTTGGGTTTTGGTGTTGATATGGGGAATCTTGTTTTTTTTATCTTTTGTTTGGGTTGTCAGTCTGGTTGGTCATGTTGTTTCTTCTAAAAGAAATCAATTTCCCAATGCCAAACTAAGCAACTAAGCATAGGTTATGCAGTATGAATTCTTCCATGATTTGTTAACTTTTGGGTAATTTCTGGCTTCAGAGAGCACCAAGAAATGGTGGATATGGGGTTATCGGTCTTCTCCCATAATGTATGCACAGAATGCAGTTGCGGTGAATGAGTTCCTCGGGCATAGCTGCCACAAGGTAAGCATTCGATTAAATCAAAATACTAATTAAGACATGATCATCTTCTATTTTGCCAAGACAAATAGCTCAATGAAAATCAAAATCTGGTACAGATTGTCAATGCCACCACAGGCGAAACATTGGGGGAACAAGTTCTGAGAGCTCGCGGGATCTTTGTCGATCCCAACTGGTATTGGATTGGTGGAGGACTTGTCGGATACATCTTCGTCTTCAACGTTCTCTTTGTTCTGTTTCTCGACTGGCTAGACCGTGAGTATCCCCTTTGTATGTTTGGTGACTTGGATATACTGAAGATCGTCGATTCTGCACAGTCCGATGGTTTCGTTTTGGTTATTGTGGACCCTTTGTACAAATGGCTGTTATTGATATTGTTTGAAGAAGAGCATCCTTATTTTATAAGTTTTACTACTTGTTCAGACTGTAAAAATTTCTATGGTTACTTCCATGCTGGGGCATTAAATTGAAATGTATCTATGGTTACTTGCTTTTTAATTGAAATGTATCTATTTGCTCTGTTTCTCGTGTCCAAGTTTATAAATCTATTTGCTTTTTAATTGAAATGTACCTGTTAAGCATCAGTTAGTTGAGAATGTACTGCTGTTAAGCATCAGTTTGTTGAGAATGTACTGCTGTTAATTGAAATGTACTGCTGTTGAGCATCAGTTTGAGAATCAGTTTGTTGAGAATATAATGCACCCATTCCAGACTTCATTTCTCTTCTCCAATGAAGTCTTCACTTTGAGCATCAGTTTGTTGAGAATCAGTAACACAATCATGAGTTTGAGAGCCATGTGAGACATCACTTCTTTTCTCCTCTTCCAGCTGTTGAGGATTAGTTTGAGACCCATTTCAGACTTCACTTCTCTTCTCCTCTACGAATTGTTGAGCAATTGAAACTTTAATTGTCTTCTCTTCGAGTTGTTGAGCATTAGTTTGAGAGCTATTAGAGACTTCAAGTATCACCTCCTTTTCAACTTGTTGAGCATCAGGTTGAGATCTATTTGGGACTTGAATGTTCTGCTCCTCTAATGCAAGTTGTCCAACACCACCACTGTTAACAAGAACTCTCGTCTCTTCTGATGTGAGTTGATAAGAACCAGGTTTTGATATGCAGTTGACATTTCAGTCAATTATAACTTAATTTCATTGCTGGGTCATCCATTGAACACTACATCCTCATGCAATGCAGGTGCTAGAAAGTTAATTGTAACCATAGGAATCAATCTCACCAATGTACATCAACCACACATCAATTAGCAAGCAATGCATAATAAACTTATACAGTATCGATATTTCCATCACCAAAGGCCATTTGTAACTCTCATAATAAACTTTACAACAATATTGAATACTACTTTGGGAAGATACACATCACCAAACCAAACCCAAACAGAACTATAGAATACCCTCAGTATCACCTTACAACAAAAGTCATCAACTAACCAATGGAAATAGCCTTACAACAAAACAATCAAGATAGAACATCATAAATGCCAGCTAACATGTAAGACAAAAAGATATTGCATTAGGTTAAAATATTTACATAACGTACAACACCAACAACACACAAAGTCCACTGAGGAAAGAAGAGATGTTCTTAATTTACATCCAGTACATGCCCACATACATGTTCCACAAAATATAACTACAAAATACAATCTTGTCAACACTACAGACAACAACGATATCAATACTGCCTGAAGAAAGCCAAAAACAACAACAGAGACAACAACACCCCACCAATCAATCCCGCCACTCCATAAACCTGGGCACCTCTCCTGTAACCGCAATTGTACGCGCTGTCAACATCTATCGACTTCAACATATATTGCATTGAAATCTCATCAAGCAAATCGCTGATCTTAGCATCTTTATCCTCCTCCGGGCCATAATTCTCCACCCAACAGAAAAAATCACAACCATTTGGGAAGTTCGGACAATTATAATAAGCTCTACCCGGATTCTTCCCCGAAGAAGAATATTTCACCCGCGTCTGTATTCGGCAAAAACATTTGGGACCTACAATTCTCTCACGAGTACTAGCTCGGGAGGACCTAGAGCTACAACTGTAATGATTGTGGATTTGGTTGGAAGAATAGTTTGATGCCATCCTACAAGATGTGGTAACGTTCAAGCGAAAACACTTACAAAAAGAAAACATGCTATTGAGTTATGCCGAACTAAACAATAGGTCACTTTTCAATCTTCAACAAATTATACAAATAATCTAACAAAAAAAGGTATGCTAAAGGTTATACTAGGACTTGCATCCAACAACACACTAAAACCTAAGTAAAACATACAACTACATATTCATGAAAATGGCCTAATTACATAGGCCAAATCTTACTACAACATTTGTAGGCATGAATTTGCCCCAAATTTACAACTACACATTCATATGTAATACTAGAAATTTATTACCTTCAATAACCATTTACAATATGTCCATTTAGGATTTTTTTTCGACAAAAACTCCCAAAATTATTTTTTGAAATCGAAATCAGAACAAGTTGTTCTTTTCCCAACGTTATCAACAAGAAAAAAAAAAATTACCTCCAAATTTACAACTACACATTCATGTGTAATACTAGAATTTCATTACCTTCAATAACCATGTACAATATGTCGATTTAGGATTTGTTTTCGACAGAAACCTCCCAAAAATATTTTTTGAAACCAAGATCAGAACAAGCTGGCCTAAAATTATTTTTTGAAACCAAAATCAGAACAAGTTGTTCTTTTCCCAACGTTATCAGCAAGAAAAAAAAAATACCTTAGGGAACGAAGAGAAAATACGCAACCGAAGGAGCTGAGAATATTGAAATGAGATGCTCAGATGTGGCTCTCGTCGTCAAGAGGAGGAGCTTTGAACTGTCGACGGGTTGGGTTCGTATATGGAGGAATTTTTTGGGGCTAGGGTTTGGTTTCCTAAAATCAAAAAGGAGCTAGGAGGTGAGCTAGGGTTTCGAACGTTAAAAAAGTTGTCGAAGGAGATAGTGAGAAGGGGGGGAAAGGAGGAGACGTTCGATTTTGAGGGTTGAAGAGGAAGGAGACGATTTTGAGGAAGGAGACGATCGAAGCTGAGGGGGGAAGCTTTCCGAGTTTAGGGTAGGGTTCTTTTGTTTCGATTTCGATTTTGAGGGTGGATTGAGACCAGTTGGTATTTTGGGGGGGGGTGAAATTCCGATTATACCCCCCCTAAACCAACAGATGAGCGGGAGAGCAGATCCACCCTTGGATCTATCAAGTTCTTATCGAACGGTCCACAGCCAGTGCTTCCCATGGTGAACACTAGGCTGGTTTGCAACCGAAAGTTTCCCTATATATATATATATATATATATATATAGGGAAAGCTTCGGTTGAGCACTACTCTAGTGCTCACCGAGTGAACACTAGGCCTTCGGGCATTCATATCGAAAATCCGAACCGTTCACATTGATCTACACATCTAAATTAGTCTAAATATGTAAAATCAAATCATTTGAAATTTATTTGCCCATTCATTGAAGTGTTACAAAATTGTATGGCTGAAAATCATTGTTTTTATAGTCACATGATGGATGGGCAAATGAATTTCAAATGATTTGAGTTTACATATTTCGACTAATTTAGATGTGTAGATCAATGTGAACGGTTCGGATTCTCGATATGAATGTCCGAAGGCCTAGTGTTCACGCGGTGAGCACTAGAGTAGTGCTCAACCGAAGCTTTCCCTATATATATATATATATATATATATATATATATATATATATATATATATGGGAAAAAGGGGTATGAGCAACTTGCTCATTTAATAAATAAGCAATTGATGATGTGGCATACATGTGATTGGAAAAATTTTAAAAGGGTTAGTTCTCCAATGTATTACATGCATGCCACATAATCAATTGCTCATTTAGTAAATGAGCAAGTTGCTCATATCCCTTTTACCCTATATATATATATATATATATATATATATATATATATATATATATATATTCCCGTTATATCCCCGTATCCTACTTTTTTGAAAATTGTCGTATCCCCCGTTCTCGTGTCCTCATGCGGTATCGCCGTACTCATATCAGTGCTTCATTGGAATCCATCCATCTCTCTTAGATTTTGAGTTGTCCGCCTCTCATTGTTCAGAAATGTAAAATTATATCGATATATGAATCCCATCAGTTTTAAATTCAGTTGATTTTCCGTATTCATTTTCATTGTCTATTTTAATTGTAATCCCCCCCCCCTTTTTATATAGGAGAATTCTACATTGCAAATGCGTACAAACTACCTAAGTTGTTGTTTCAAATAACAGCTTAGGTTATAATGAAATCATTGTTTGAAACAACGACTTAGATGGTTTGCACGCTACAGTAGCGTTTGCAATGAAGAATTATAGAGTTCTCCATTGCAAATGCATGCAAATCACCTAGGTCGTTGTTTCAAACAACGGCCTAGGTTATAATGAAGCCGTTATTTCATATTTAATATACTAATATAACGAACATACAATTCTACTGGGCCGAGCTTTGTGTTTGGGCCCAAGTTGGGGTCTATTACAATATTAGAGGAGTAGGTTTGTGCTTTTCGATAGTGTGATGACTATCGGTTTGTCGGCCCACCCTCCAGGGTTATTGGAGGGATCTATTGTCTGTACAGTTCATGTTGCTTCATGTTTTTTTTCCTGCTCGTAGTTTGTATGTTTGTTAATTTCTGATTAATGAAACATGGTGACCACATTCCACCTTTTCCTTCAAAAAAAAATGTATACTAAAATAACGGTTTAGATGGTTTGCACGCATTTACTCGCTACAGTAGCATTTGCAATAAAGAAATTTTCATATATATATATATATATATATATATATATATATAGTTTGCAAATAGCGATAGCGATACTTACTGGAATTATTGAAGAGGGTCTATCTATTGCCTCTTAAGGAGACAGGTAGGGTTGCAAACGAATCGAGCTATTCGCGAGCTATTCGGCTCGAGCTCGGTCAAAGCTTGGTCAAAGCTCGGCTCGAATCGAGCTCGTTTCGTAAACGAGCCGAGCTCGAGCTTGATTTTTTTTTTAGGCTAAGCTCGCGAGCTATTCGGCTCGAATATGGTCAAAGTTCGGCTCGAACCGAGCTCGAGCTCAAAATTGAGCTCGTTTGGTAAACGAGCCGAGCTCGAACCTGAAGGTATTTGGCTCGGCTCGGCTCGATTGCAGCCCTAGAGACAGGTGATCTTAATCTCCTGTTATAATTGGGACATCAATACATTGCAAAGTGCTGTCAGTTTTGTCCTGGTAATAGACAAGAGAAGTATGTACATACTGTCGCTGATTAATCTTCTGTTACAACTGGGACACCCATATTGAAAGGTTATGTACACTAGTAATTTGCACGTGCGATGCACGTCTTAATAAATATAGTTTTTTAAAATAAAAATTTAGACATAATCTGGATTTGAACTTAGAACCTCCTTTATAATAGTTATGCACGTGTATTGCACGGGTTGGTAGATTGACAAAACATTTACAAATGACACTAAGGTCTTCTCCCATTATAATATTAGAGATAGGAGTATTTCTTAGTTTTTAAAAATAGTGGGGGTATATGCTAATTTTCACATTTTAAATGGGGGCATTTGCTAAAATATCCTTTTTTAG
This sequence comes from Hemerocallis citrina, assembly GCA_017893485.1. Lineage (NCBI taxonomy): Eukaryota > Viridiplantae > Streptophyta > Magnoliopsida > Asparagales > Asphodelaceae > Hemerocallis > Hemerocallis citrina. Next base: position 70,263,351 of record CM030362.1, on the reverse strand, counting down.
GGGCTGCACGGTATGTTTGGTGGATTTAGTTTGCCGTATATTGCACGTGTTTACTCAGTTACAAAATTATGATTTGTTTGTTTATAACTCCAACTCTCCCATTAAAATAGTAGAGATATTGGGGATATCTTGTGAAGAGTAAATAGAGTGCATGCAGAAGCAATTGCATCAATTTGTAACACAGTTAACAACAAAAAAGTAAAGAGTGTTACTTCTATAGCAACTCTCTCTACTTTTTACTTGCAACTTTGGTAGTGAACGAAGAGAATCTTGCAAACTAGAGACATCCGGAATTTTTCGTTACTGACCCACTTTTTGAAAATAATTACTGAACTAACCCACTCTCGAAAATATTTATCCAACTGGCTCACTTTTGGACCTGTGAGCATAAAATGTTATTGGCAATAACGACATATATTATTTTAATGATGTTGTTGCCAATAACAACACCTGTAAAAAAAAATTTCATATACTGCTTTTTGAAGTAACGACATTAGTACATTTCGTATTTATGAATTCTGACTGAGAAAAAATTGCAAGTGTAGAATCATCTTATAACTGATGTCGCTATCCCCAATAACAGCAATAGCATGTGAGATGCTGTTATTGGGGATAGTGGCATCAGTTATAATATTTCTTTCATATAAATAGTGGTTTGCATTGATATATATAAATGTGTAACACGACGGTACCACGTCATGTACGCTTCTTGTTCCGATCCATCATATGGTATGATACCTTCAAGCACCAAATTATATTTTCTCTCATTCCACATGGCCACATGCGATCGATGATGTTCGGCCCAATCAATATTTGGCAATCGACCATGACTGGTGATGTTGTGTAGTTGTCAGTCGTAGATGCAGTTTTCTGGGATTCTTTGTTGCGCGCCGAACTGTCGGAGGACTCGATCCGAATACTAGAACTCCATGATATTGAAGTTCACAAGTTGCGCTCTCGTCAACCACAGATGCATTTTAGCCGTGCACAATGGAGGTAGTCTTTCAAGCCTTTCCGGGGTGTACGGATTCCAATTGACGTACTCTTTCCGAAGTTAATCAAGCTCATCTCTATAATTCGTCAACACTCCACATGTGTTATGTCTCTACGTGTGACCACCGGTCTAATAAACCCCTAGAGGATCCCTTATCAACTAACTTCCAACTCTTCGAAAGAACCGTTATCTGGGGACGACCAATGTGTATATGTTCCCAACACAAAATCTGTAATAACCCCATCGGCCATGTCATCTGTATCGACCACATCGCATAGTTACATAATGCATAGTAAAGAAAAGCTAACACCGCACTTCCCCAACTATAATGGCCGTCCCTATGTAGGTACGCCGGAAATCGGTCGGGTTGTCTCCCAAACTTTCATTGAAATCTGAGTGTAGCCACGATCGTCGGACTGATTCGCCGACGAACACACCTTTTTCGTCCTCATCAACCTCTTTCTCAAGAAACTCTCTAACTAATGCAAATTTGTTGAATGCCAGATTTTCAGTCACGACAACCCCATATATCGGAAGTCCAGCTATAATGGCTACATCTTGGAGTTTCACCGTCATCTCTCCAACTGGTAGATGAAATGTATGTGTCTCCAGCCTCCAACGCTCTGCAAGAGCTGTAAGTAATGAACACTCGCATTTTACATTCGCCGACACTGACATTCCGAAGAAACCCAAATAGTTGCGTATACGGGGGTGCACTGGCAATGTCATGTGTAGCCGAAAAGCTCATATTCTTCGTCTCTCCCTTCCACACTGATTGACACATATTCTCTTCTTGCAAGTATAGTTTGGTTGGGTCTAATGGACCTGGACCTCCATGTGCGGCAGAAGACAAAACACCTACTGCTTGCGAAGAAGATGGTTGGCCGGCATCCTACACAAAAAATATAAATTCTTGTTATTATATAAACAATATTAGACATTAAGATGCGGGACTAAAAAATATAACCTCTTCTTGCTTGTCATGGTGGTTGGTTTGTACCACTGCCCGACGACTGTGACAATATACTCTGTCACACCATTTCTCTCTCAACATTAATAAAGCATTTTTCATGAACAAAATTCGAGTATTGGGAATACACTACTCGATTCAATACACTACTGGTATCATTATCAACAACAACTCAACACACAGCGTATATCCATTCATACATACACATAAATCTTCCACATTTTGAAAACTATACCAACTGTAATATTTTAAAAATTCGACTATTGCCTACTCATATCAACACACTACTCGTATCAATATCTTACTCAATTCAATATGGGCAGCATCTTAATAAACTACATACATCCAATCATACATACACATTAATCTTCGGAAATTTGAAAAATAGAGCAATTCAAGTATATAAAAATTTACAGGGATTGGAAATAGACTACTTGAATAATGCAACTACTCATATCAATCTCCACAATATCTCAAAGCACTACTTATATAAATGCATACATACGTAGATTTAAATTTCAATACAAAAATTGATAATTTTGAAATAAATTAAGGGTTTTGGATTACCTTGCACAATTCGGAGTTTAGATGCATAGATGTTGGTGGAGATTGTTGGGAAGTTGCTAGATAAGCGCCAATATTTGCTCGGCAATTTTGGGTTTCTTTTGAGGTGTAGAAGATATTACGCCGAGATCCAAGTGGAGGGAGAAAGGAGGGAATCAGAGTGGATAAGGATTATGGTTTTATGAATTTTTTGGGGATAAGAAAGATGATAGATTGAAGGAGAAAAGTGGGATTTGTAATCTAGGGCTTTAGGGTTTTGGGTTTCGGGGGTGGAGAGAGAGAGTGAGAAAGTGAAAAGGGAAGGAGAAGATGGGCCACTATTTATATGTAAAAACTATTATAATTGATGTCGTTATCCCCAATAACGACATCTCCCATTCGATTGCCGCAATTGGGGATAGCGGCATCAGTTATAAAATGCTTCCACACTTATAATTTTTTCTCAAGTCAAAGTTCACAATTGAATGCAAATTGTACTAATATCGTTACTCCAAAAAGTGGCATGTGAAAGAATAAAAAATTAAGGGAAATTAAGGGTGCTGCTATTGGCAACAACAACATTAAAATAACATATGTCATTGTGTCAATAGCGTGACGTGTCCAAAAGTGGATCAGTTGGGTAAATATTTTCAAAAGTGGGCTAGTTTGGTAATTGGAAAAGAATTCGAGACATCCCCCATGAGTGTTTTCCTGTTGAAAACAAATAGAAGAAATTTTTTATCTGGTAACAGGTGAAGGGATTATTGGATCCATCTAAAAACTTTACTATGACCAAACCCCTATGGCTCCTACCTGCTCTCTCCCTCCCTCCCTCCCTCCCCTCACCTTCTCGTGACCACCGTTGCCACCTTAGTCCACCCCCACAGCCACCATCTCCTCTCCCCTTCGCCTTCCTCCCCTCTCCTCACTCTCCTCACTATAGTCCTATCGGAGCACCAAATGCAGGGATGCGTGCCTACTGTTGAGGTCCATCCGCCTCGACCTGCTGCTCTGCCACTATCACCACACCTTATACCTGTATCCCCTCCCATCATGACCCCCCCCCCGCCCCAACCAACGGTGCGACCCTCCAGAGGAGGGCAATTGGGAACTCAACACAATCACTCCCCAAGCGTGCACACCGCTAGGCTGCAAACGAGCCGAGTCGAGCCGAGTATCTTGAGGCTCGAGCTCGGCTCGTTAAGCAATCGATCTCAGTTTTGAGCTTGAGCTCGGCACGAGCTCGTTTCGAGCCGAGCTTTAACCGAGTTCGAGCCGAGTACTCGCGAGCTTAACCTAATAATCACAAAATGCCCAAGCTCGAGCTCGGCTCGTTAAGCTATCGAGCTCGACTCAAGAGCTTTGACCGAGCTCGAGCCGAGTAGCTCGCGAGTAGCTCAGACCATTTGCAGCCCTACACACCGCAGTGCGCATCACCGGCAATATCAAAGCAACACTAGTCATCACCTCAACACAGAGAATGGGCTCATAAAGAGGATCCTCCTACTGGCCGCTATGGGCGTAGGAGGAGCCCCCCATAGACCAACGTCACCCTCTAAGAGAGATGAGGGATCCTCGGAGTTATAGCTATAGATATCAAAAGCAGAAGCAACAGCAACCTCAACATGCACATCACCCGCACCCCCAACCCTAACATCACCTTCAACACCTGCAATAACTCACTCACTAACAACAACTCCACCCTCATTCACCCAGCCTACAAGATATCCAATTGCCTCACCCCCCCACCTCATCACCACCCTCATCAACAGCTTCCCTCTGTCAACCCCAACCCCCTACTTTGTATCCCCCCCCCCCACACACACACAAATGAGAACATGAAGAAACAGAGAAGAAGAAAACGCAAACCAGCCCCTTGCTTCAACTGTGGGGACCTAGGTCACTATCAGAAGGATTGCACGAAAGATGTCTGATGCCTCAAATGTATGAAATGGGAAAATATCTCATATGTTTGCACAAATGTCACAGTTACTCCCGATGATGATGAACGTCCGGTACAGAAAGGAAGTCGCTGGAAAATCCCACGCACATCCGGCTAACTAATTGCTTTGAGACTATTAAACAAGAGGAAAAGTGGCCCAACCAATAGTGTGCAACAGCCAGAATCAAATCAGGGAGATCATCGGAGAGCCATATCCTTGAAGCCCTCAATTTTCGGTAGTCGATGAGGGGTCAACGAGATTGGGTTGTGACAACGATGTGCCACATGCAATTTCTTGTCTCATTCCCTTCTCCGGAGAAGATGCGGGATGTTACTGACATGGGTACTGTGGACTTCGATCACTTTAAAGCTGAATTCTTTCCATGGTCCCTAGTTTCATAGTAGAATTACCACAGGGCGAATGCTTTTGGATTTGGATGCATAACGTCCCTCTTCAATTTTGGAAGAGGGAGGCATTGCAAGAGATAATTTCGGATTTTGTAACCATTGAAGAGATTGACGACAAAACTGTGATCGATTGTATCGGCTAGAATCAAGATTTGAAGCCCAGATATCACCTTAATGCCCCAATTTTGAAAAATCGTACCTCATTCAATTTGTTCTCGATAAGAAGGCGACGCTTGAGGTGGTCCAAGTGGTTGCAACACCCCTTTCCCCCTCATTTAAAGACGATCAGTCTTTTAAACAGGCGGTCGCATCGGAATGGGATCTCACTATCGATGGTGCGCACAAGATTGAACGAGCACACCGCAAACTTATCCGAGAAGTGAGGGAGATGGAAGAGTGCCGATGACATGCGACGACAACCAACGAACAACAAAACACACCCAGAAAAACACCTCAACAGACTGACGGTCAAGATTTAGATTGGACCAACCCCTCCAATGGCCAGGATCGATTGGAAAAGGTGGGTCAAAAGTTGAGACACATTTAACAACTACAAATGTTACCAGATTACGTAGATCCAGCAGACCCAAATCCATATTTTGAAAAAAAGATGGAAAAAGGAAAATCAGCATGGTCAACACAGAGTAGGTGTAGAGGGGGAGTTGCATGTGGAACAGAATGGAGAGTGAGAGGTTGTCGAAGCTAAAAGAGGAAAGATCCATAAGGTGCTCAACCTCAGAATCTCTGCTCAAAAAAAGAAAAAAATGGCTGCTTTGGGGGTGTGTACAAAAGAATAGAGGTGACGATTTAGGGAAGAAGATAAGAGCTGAAATGAATGATGAAAGAGGAAAGTCACTCAACTGCCAAAGCTTTGCTAAAAAAAGGGAGCTTTTAAAGCTTTGATCAAAAGAAGAGAGGCGAATAATAAGGGATGAAGATATGGTTAGATGCAAAAAACCCAAAACACCCCTTAACTCCCTCGAAGGTTCCGCCATCTGCAGCCTTGATTCCTTCAATCTTTGAGCACGCACCACATGCACAATTCATGTGCATGGCGCGTGAGACCGCTCAGATCTCTATCCCACACTCAGATAGGCCTTGTGTTGAGTTTGGGCCCATAGTGGGGTCCAGCAGCACCAACTCATGTTTATAATTGAAGAAAGAAAGTCTTTTAATTGTAATCTCAGGCCCATTAAAAGGTCCAATTCAGAATTTGAGTCTAAAAATTTGGAAATGGATGAAGATAAAGATGGTAGATTAAATCTCGAAGATGACTACTTATATTCGGTTGATGATTTTGAGTACTCAGATGAGATGATTGAGGATACACAAACTTAGGTGGTGGATGTCTCCTCTACGCCAGATATTGTCCCTTCCACCTTCCCAACCACTCAGACAACCGACTCTGAACCATCAAACGTCTGTAAGGGCTTTAAAGTTCAGAAGGTAGCTAAAAAGATTATTGAGGAGTCTGTGGATGACTATCTTGAAATTGCAGTCATTGTTACATCTGCCAAGAATGACGGTGGAGGTACGCTTTGTTTTCTAGCGTCGATTTTCAATTTTATGACTGATATTGAGTTTTTTTAATCTAGCCAAAACTTTTGGTCTAGCTATAGACGACACTGATTGTAATGCCTTTCTTCTTAATAAGATTAGAGGGTGGGAGGTGGATAAAGCCAATCTAGGGAGTAACCCGGAACCCAGTTCGAGTCACGATCTGGAAATAGTTAATAATGAGTATACTTCTTTGGAATGTTAGAGGCCTGAGAGGGTAGGGTTGTAACATCCCGTATTAAATTTTTAAATAAGAACACATTTTTTTACACGTGCAACGCATGTGCAATTTTATCTCATTATTTTCATTCTAAAATTTATTTAGAGTTATGCATAATTTTCTTTCGTTTATTTTATTTTTTGTTGTCTATTAGAACCCAAAGGCCAAAAAGAAGACTCTAAGCCCATTAAAAAAAATGAACCAAGCCCACAAGAGGAAGCCCACTAGAGGAAGCCCACTAGAAATTCATTAAAAAGAAGAAGCCCATTAAGTTATTCTACTTAAAATAAACACTTTTAAATCCTACACTTGTCATATAAACAACATGTATAATTAAATAAATAACAACTAACAAATGAGAGTGTGTGCTTGTGGATTGCACGTGCATGTAGTGCAACCCAAAAGTCATAAGAAGAGTTAGCTATGCATAAGAATAGGAAGGGTTGGGAGTTTGTGTAATTATGGGGAGTGGTCAATTAGTGAAGGGGGTTATGTAAGTTATGAAATTGAACACTTAGTTTGTGTAGTAGAAGAGTCTTCTCAAACCCTATAAATACCACCCCCTTTTCTTCATAATCTTGCACTAAAGATCAAAAGAAACAAAAGATAAGAAAGAGAGGAAAAGAAAGAGAGAGAGTTGTTGAGTTCATGCTTGGAAGGAGAGCTTATTAGGAGGAGAAGGGAGTCCCATACTTGGAGCTAGGAGCAACTTCTAGGAGTCTTCTTCTACATTAGAATCTTCATTGGGGTGGATGTCTTCTTGAACTTTCTAAATTATAGTATCATGCATGTGTAGGTAAATTGATATATAAAATTGATATGTATATGAGTAGTATTAAATTGTAATGATGATATTTAGAAGGGAAAAAGGGGTATGAGCAACTTGCTCATTTAGTAAATGAGCAATTGATGAGATGACATGCATATGATTGGAAAATCTAGAAAGGGTTAGTTGCCCAATGTATCACATGCATGACACATCATCACATGCTCATTTATTAAATGAGCAAGTTGCTCATATCCCTTTTACTCTATTTAGAATAAAAATGCATGCTAATTGAAAGATTGTCATGAAAATAAGTTGATTGATGTTTTTTGATTGCATGGTAGTATATTATGATTAAATTAAATGATATGGATATAGATTTGTACACAAAATTACTAATTCATGTCAAAAAAAGTTACTGTTTTGAAAATTGTTTGCACATCAGAAAATCGTATCTAATAAAATAGTTGGAATCTAGAACTAAACTTTTTTGGGGAGCATCTTGTATGTGTCAGGAACATCCTTTTAAAATTTCATATGATTTGAAGGTCGTTTACTATTTTAATAAAATCTAAACTCAAAACTGGTTAGTAGTTGGCTGGTTGCTGGAAATTTGCACATCTTTTGGTTTTTGATCAATTCAGCATTATAAATGAAATAATTTGAGAAAAGTCAGAACTAAGAAGTTGTAGTAGACTCGTTAAACTTTCTGAAAAGTCCAAGAAATCAAATTTTCAAAAAGAATTGAATTTTATATGAATTTTACAAGACTGTAGAGTGGAAGTATTTCAGTATTTCGACCCTACTGTATATTTCGAAGAATTCAGGGTTGTAGATACAATATTTTGAGGAAACTTATAACTAAAAAATTGTAGGAGACTCGCTAACCTTTCTGGAAAGTCTAAGAAATCAAATTTTCACAAAGAATTGGATTTTATATGAATTTTACAAAACTGTACTGTGGCAGTATTTCAGTATCTCGACCCCACTGTATATTTTGAAGAATTCAGGGTTATAGATACAGTATTTTGAGAAAACTTATAATTACAAAATTAAAGTAGGCTTGTATACCTTCAAATTGATATAAAGAACGCTAAGTTTCGTTAAGTATACAATTTTCTATGATTTTTACAAATAGCATGAAATGCAGTTTTCTAACTTTGAATTTATTGTTTTACAAATGATACTTAAACGAATTGATTGAAAATATATTCTTGTTATTTAACTTATATTTTGGGAAAGTAAAGATCATATTCATGCTTAGATGAGATGAGAACTTAAGAAAAATATATATTTATAGGATTAAAGATGTTAAGATTAGTTCAAAATAAATTGAAGGAAGACGATGAGATAAATTTTTAAAGATGAATTTTAAAGAGATTATGTCTTAATCTTAATTATCTTGTATTGAGAAAGTTTTGATAAATATGAAAAGTGTATTGTGAAAATGAATAGGTTGAGATTGTACTTATTGATGAATGAATAAGAATGAATGAAAGAATTTGAATAAAATATGAATACATGAAAATTGAGAATATGAATGATAAGGGGTTGAGTACCCCAATTTGTTGAACATGAAAAGATGTTGATTTTAGAGGCTTAGTGAGACCCAGGTACCGGAAAAGAAATAAAAATGAATAATTTAATTGTGAGAAGTAACCAGTTGGGTTGACTGTCTCGGTGTTTGGTTTAAGATCGGTGGGTAAGCTAGACTATAGTTCTTAATAATCATAACTTAAACATAAGGACAGACACTAGTTAGAGATATGACAAAATGAGTGCAAATGTGAGTTATGGACTCCAGAATGATCCTTGGAGAGAGACGGTCCCCAATATTTCGGGACAATGGACGTAAGGGCCACAGAATGATCCACGGAGTGGGAACGATCTCCAGTATTTCGGAACAAGAGCGACGCTCATGGGATGCTTGTGCAATAAAGGCTCCAGAATGACCTGCGGAGTGAGACGATCCCCAGTATTCCGGGACGATGGACATAAAAGCCACAGAATGATCCATGGAGAGGGATTGGTCTCCAGTATTCCAAGGGCGAGAGCCAATACTTGCAAGGTGTCTAAATCTTGTAGTAGTCATTGTACTAGGCTGCATGGCGAGGGATCTAACCCTACAATGTGGAGTACGCAGGTGCTTGCCCTTGGACCTATGTAGTATAGGATGCATAGAATCTGAACAAGTTTGCATTAGTGTCATTATAGTATAACATCTGCATTAGGCATTAAGTCATATCATACACTGACATATTTAGGATGCTCACTTTTTACACTTTTATATGCATTCAAATTTGTGTTTGTTAAAATAAGAGATTTCGTTATAATACAGCATAGAGAGGATCGATATTTGTAACATTGCATCGGTTGTAAGCAACTGACGTGCCCACAGATTCATATGCAGGTCTTGGAACTTACAAGGAGATATAAAGATGAATTTGATGCTAAGGATTACTTACATGCTCAAGTTGTTAAAATTGTATATTGATCGTGTTGTACTTTATTTATTTTCTGCTGCGTTATTGATGTAAAAGAACAATGTTGTAATAAAAGTTTTAAAAATCCTTTTAAAATTGTACAAAGTGAAGTGTAGATCCCGTTGAGCTACGAATTGTAGTATTTTGGTATTCGGGGCGTTACAGGGTAAGCGAGAAATGGTTAAGGAGGTTATCCACACATCCAAGATCGACATTGTTGGTATCCAAGAGACCAAACTGTCTCATAATGCCAGACTTGGAAGACTGTGAGGGAATAGAATTACTGATTGAATATTTTGCCCATCTGATGGTGCCTCATGAGGCATCGTCATCAGTTTTAACTCTGATGTATTCACTTACCTTGATAAATTTGTTGGGCAATTCTTGTTATCAGTTCTGCTCCAATGCAGGTCGGATAATTGGACTCATACAATCATGGTGGTGTACGACCTAAACATAGCCTCTTCTAGAACAGCAATATGTGCTCACTGGCAGAACCTTTGGGTTGTGGGTGAGTGAATTTAACATCACTAGATTTTCTTTTGAAATCCCTATCAATGTTAGACTTTTTATCTGATCTAATATGTAATTATCTTCTATTATGGCTAAACTTGATAGGGTTTTGGTCTCACTCAGCTGGGAGGCCAAATTCCCTCTAGCTTGGGACAAATCCCTTCCAAAACCTACTTCTGATCATGTCCTCTATGTCCTATCTACTGGTGAAATGCTAACCAAAAAAGACCAAATTTTATTCGAAAAGGCATGGTTGGAAATCCAGGGTTTTCATCACATGGTTAATGAGATATGGAATTACCCAACCAGAGGGAAAGAAGCTGTGGTTATTTGGTGTGAAAAAGTAGGAAGACTGCATTCTAAACTCCGAAAATGGAACCAAACTAGATTCACGACGATTTGGAGGGCTAAAGATGCCCGTTTGGAGGGCATTGAGCAACTAGAAAAGATGGAAGAGACTGGAGACCTCACCTAAGGTGAGCGGAATAGGCTGTTGCACTTAAGAGATGACAATGCATATCTATACAAATTGGAAGAGAAAGCTTCTCCTGGCTCAAAGAGGCAAACGCGAATACAGCCTTCTTCCATCGGATGGCCAGTGCTGTAATACCCCGCAAAATAGCATATTACTATTTTGCATTGTAATCTGTGCACAGTTGAGAATTGCACGCGATTATGTATTTTTCTAATAATAATTGATTTTAATTGAGAGATTTCAGATATATTAGTTATTCTGAACCCGACAATGTATATTCGGAATATCTTCTCAATTAAATTGTGTGTATTGTCCCGATTATTTACGAGATAATCTTTGGAAAAATAATATTTTTTTACACATATTCTTATATTTTATTTTACAAACAAATGTTTTATTTGTATATGGAGGTTATATAAATGCATATATGGATGTATTTATACCTTAATTGGGTCGTATATGATATATATGTACAGATACTTGTATGTATTTTATATATATATGTATACGTATATATTTATATGTATATATATTTGTATGAATATGTAACTGAATTGTATTGAAGTGGATTTTACAAATACATACACATGTAAAACTGGAGTGTGTATAGATACATAGTATTGTAGGGGTGTATAAGATACACACCAAATCCAATAAAATCCCCACTCCCTTTCTCTTCCCCTATTCTCCACCGACCACTTTCTTCCTTCCACTCCAATTTCGGAAGCAACCCTAAACCCAAATCTCCATTGCCAAGTTCAATTCTCCATCTCCAATCTCAATTTTTCACCCAAAAAACTCCATATCCATCTTCTTCTACTTCATCTTCTTCCACCTCTCCCAATTCTCAAGAATGAAAAGAAAGAGGGTTTTTGGTTTTATGGGTTCTTGGAGCTTTGAAGGTGAAGAAGATATTGAGAGAAGGAGGTGAATGAGCTAGCTAAAGCTACTAGAGTCTTCTTGCAACAAGTGGGTGATTTCTCTAAACCATTAAAGATTAAGTTTTTCTTTGTGTATGATGATTTGCATATAACAAAAGCTAAGAAAAACTTAATTTTGCCATGTATGAATAATGAGTATGCTAAGAGAAGAAAGGTTATGTGGTAGAATAACTACTCTTCAAGATTTTTGCTAAGAACCATGTTCTTGAGGTATAGTATGAAAATTTTTATCTCATAAACGGTTAGGACTCTTGAGCTCAAATTTTGGGAGATTGTTTGTCTATGTATCTAGAGCTTACATAATTTTTTTTAATATTATTTAGAATTCATCTAATAGACCAACCCAAGTCCCCAATTTCGGACAGCACCTGACTGCAGAAACAGCAGCTTTGAGAAGTTCTATAGTAACTTCGGAAAATCATAATTAATTATTGGTTAAATATTTTTAGCTGAAAATTTTTTTGGACACCCTTGTATGTGTATAAAACTAAAGTCTTAAATTTCATAATTTTACGAGGTCTTTTGATGCCTCAAAAAATTTGTGGAATGCAACTGGTCTGGATCGTGGAGCTGCAGCTGACTGTTTTTGAAATGAAGTTCAAAAAGTCATAACTCCTTGTGTGTTTACGGTATTGCTATGAAATTTTGGAAATAGCTTGTGTTATGAGTCTATTTGTTGATTCTCAAATTTTATAATTTTTAGAGGTCATTTGATGAGGTTTCTAAAGTAATTAGTAAAGGGTAGTAAGTACCCTGCGGATAGAGCAGCTGAAATTTGTGCATTGTTTGAAGAGTCATAACTCATTGTGTGAGATGAACCTGATTGCAAATTTTGGACACAATGAAATGGTATATGTTTAGATTAAGAATCTCAAATTTCATGAGCATTGGAACCAAGTTTGATTTATTATTGAATTTCAAAGTGGGCTATGTTCAGCTTAGTACAAGTTGACTAGTTTGTGAAGATGAGAAATTTTGGAACTATTTGTTAAAGAATTTGGGAAATTGACCAACTAGAGAGTCGTAGTGGGGAGTCATAGCTTTCTAACCCATCTGGAATTTTGTAATTCCAGTTTATAGGTTGAGAGTTATGATTTTCTAAAGATGAAACAGATCCAGTCTTAGTTAAGGTATAATTAGCTAAGTAAACCAGTTTCTCCCTGTTTGTACACCTGATAGAACTTAGTATTTTCGAGAACTCAAATGATTGAACCTGAAGAGGTGTTAAACTAGGAAGTTGAAGTAGACACTCCCACCTTTCTATAGGACCTGAAATCAAGTAATTCCGATGTGTGAGTAGGATTTTATGCTGTCGGAAAGATGCAGCGAGTGCGTGAAGGAATATACTATTGAGAGTATATGAGTTTATATAGTGTCCAGATGATTGAATTTGAGGAAATAGTTAACTAGAGAGTTGTAGACTAGGATCTTATCTTTTCAAAATGGGGAATATCAAGCAATTCCGAATTGTGTGCTGGAAGCTATGGTCGTTGCAAGTTTATCAACCTGTTGTTTAGATTGACTTCAAGCTTAAGTTAACTTTTGGACTTGAGTTCTTTAAAGAATTTGAAGGAGTCATCCACTAGGAGATTGTAGTGGATCTCCCTACCCTTCTAGGAATCCTGATCGTATGGGATTCCGAGGAGCGTAGCTTGAGTTACAACTACTGCTATTTCATGAACTATTTCATCAGACAATTGATGAGGAACCCTTTGCATACCACAGTGTGGTGATCATGAGCTATTGTGTTTTAAAGATATTTTTAGCATTTCGTTTGGAACTTAGGCAAGTTCCTGTCCTTAGTGCTCATGGTGGATATGAGTGAGTTATGACATAGCTCTGGTCGGTTTGTGTTTGGTGTCTTGATGCCTAAGTCTGTCAATGGTCAAGAATTGATAGTTATGTGTGTGCTTACCTTCATTTGAATTATATTACATCCTTGGGGTGCCGTTGGACCACTCGCTAAGGGTCACGGGTCAGGATTATTTGGTCGCTGACCTATGAAGGTTTTGGGAATTAGTGGATGTGATTCCCGTGATGATTATTATTTTGACAGACCGGATAGGCTCGACATTGTTTTTTTTTTTTTGAGGGAAAAGGTGGAATAAAGCCACCCTGTTTCATTAATAAGGGGCTCGACATTGTTGATCGACACCGAGTGTGACTTGGGTAACAACTTGTTTTTAGTAAACTACATTGATTAGGTTTTTCCTTTATTGTTTGCTCGAAGACCGAATTGATATTAGGGGTGATTCCCTATAATCCAACTCGTTCTATGAGTTAGCACTAGGTGGTGATACTATAGGGGTTGTCCCTTCCTATCATTAGGGATACGTGCTGCTGTGCGTATCTTGCACTGTTAATTCCTGAAGTACCATGGTAAGAACGGGATGTCGATTTCCTGGTGGATAGGGGGTTTTAGACCTTCGAGGCCGTCATGTTCTATATTGGTGGACACGAACGGATCACAATGGATCTTCTGCGCAATGGATATGCTGCTGCATATCTGTAAGTTCGTCATAGCTTTCGAGGAGGGTCCAATGCAACAATTATTGGTGACAATGGGGTAGCACCCCGAATTATGTTTTTTATTTATACATCCTCAACCATGTCATGCTATTAAGAACAGGAAGTTGACCGAATTAGAATGCATTGCATAGCGAGGGTTCGAATCCCTGAAACTAGAGAAACAGCTTGATCTGGGGCACATGTAGTATGTGATGTATGTGTGTCCAGAGTCTTGCTGACATTAGAATAAGTGCATCTGTTCTATACTCTGTATTTTTGCATTAGACTCAGGTCATAGCTTACACGAACACTAGGGAATCAGGATACACGTTTATTTTCCATTCAAGATGAATTGTGAGTGTGATAGTTGAAGTGCATAATGAGTGTGAAAGTGATGTATTGCGAGACGTGACGATATATGTTGTAAGAAATGAATGAATGCGATGTTATGTGATATGAGATTGAGAAAGAACATGTTCATGAATGAAGATGAGTACGAAAGAATATAAGTCGTGAGTCTGTAAATACAAATGAATGGTAAATAAGATGCAGTTTATGTGAAAGTAGAGTTATTTGTGAATGTAAAGCTTTATGGAGAAAGTAAAGTTATAGGAATATTTGTATAAGGCATAAAGTGATGGGCGTCAAGCGATTAAATTGTGAATGATTTCCAAACTAAAGATAAGTATGTTATGAGCGGGTATGGATATACATACAGGTGATGACTCAGAGAGTATTTGATGTGAAATCCCATTTATGATGTTTACATGTTCAGATTTGAGGCAAAATTTAATTATCTTGGTATTCGTAAGTTCGTTCTGTTTTTACTTATAAAGTTTAATTTATTTGCTTAATTAGTAGATTACCCTCACACTAGACCTGGCTAACCCCTTAGCGTTTGGGGGGTTAGGGAGTCTCTGGACTACCCTAGATCTCCTACTGTTACAGGTCCTCAGCAGTGCAGAGGTGAGGTGTAGATTCTGTGGAATTGAGCTTTTATTTTAAAATTGTTGTTTAAAGTTTAATTATGTGAATAGTGAAATTTATGATTTAAATTGTATTTTAAATATGTAAGTATGTGGATGATGATGATGAGTAATAGTGTGGAGTGGCATGATATGTTTTTTGACCCATACCCATCTCGTTGTGGAGTACCGGGCCCTGTGGTATGTTTTATAAGTTTTTCTAAAAACTTTACTACGTTTTCAAAGGAATTTATGATTTTTAATTGATAATTGATATCCTATTATGAATTTGGCCCCCAGAGCATGATATTTATATTGCCTGTGTGATTTTGCTCATTTTGGCCTCGGGAGCCCATGATATTATTGCCTGTGATGTGAGCTACGGAATTTAGATCAGAATTCCGTAAGCCTTTTTGTGTTTCGAGGCAGAAATTTTAGGGAAAACTCTGTCAATTTTTTTTTGAATATAACTATCTTAGTTTATGTTTAAAGTAATATAGAAATTGAAAGGATTGAATTTGGAGTCAAAAAAAAGAGGGGGGGGGGGGGGGAGGGCATTACAGTTTGATATGAAAAATTGATATTTGTAATTATGAATGTAATAACTCTGATGACAATACAAGTGTTTAAATTTCCGTATTATTTACTGTGTTGAGATGTATTTGAAGGCAAAGATTCTGGTTGTGTCACGGATATCTGATAAAGGTGATCCGGGGCGTTACAAAAGGGGTGTTTATGAATGAACATGTTTATGAATGAAGATGATTGTGTAACACCCAGTACTTAAGCGGGTATATATATAATATTATATAGGAATATATATATAATATATAATAATAATAATAATAATAATAATAATAATAATAATAAAGAGATGGTTGGAATTAGTGTGGCCCATAAAGAGATCCTATAGGATTTTAATCAAGGGTTGATGGAAAAGGTGGCCTATGGGATTTATTATGGGGGCATTAATGTGCATGGATAAAAATTAAAGAATACATGCATGCATGATTGTGATGTGAAGCTTGGTTGGGGAAAATATCCCATGTCGGTGGTAAGAAGAGGAGGATGTGTGTATATATAGGATAAGCCAAGTGATAAGGGTACCCAATGGTTAACCACCCTTTTGATGGCCGCCTGTGGTGGGCAGTTGTTAGAATTTTATTTGTTCACATATTATGTGCACGTGTAGCTGCGTGTGCAGAAGAGCCGGGCTCGGGGCGTTACAAGTTCCCGGTGCAGATTGAACCTTATTCACTCGGTTCATACAGAAACCGGTATACTACAAGAAGATGGTGATATCAAACAGGTCTTCCAAACCAACTTCAAGAACTTGTTTGGACGGAAAGCCAACTTCAGAGTTCCGCTCGAGTCGAATTTTTGGCAAAATAAATCTGAGGACCTAAATCATGCTCTAAAGTCCATTGAAGCTCCTTTTTCTAAGGGGGAAATTAGGGAGGTGGTTTCACAACTCAGAAAGGATAAAGCACCAGGCTCATATGGTTTTCTAATTATCTTCTATCATACCTTCTGGGAGGAAATCAAAGATGATATTTTGAACCATCTAGCTAATTCTATGACCATAAACTAAGACTAGGTAGACTTAACTATGCAGAGGTCGTTTTGATCCCCAAAAAAGGAAGAATCCCGACAGGTAGGGAATTTTCACCCTATTAGCCTCCTCAATTGCTCAGTTAAAATCATCACCAAGACCCTCACTAACAGACTGGGAAGGATGATGGATAGACTTATTAGTCGTGAAAAATCTAGATTCATTAAATTCTATATCTGAGTAGCAACGACAGAAGAAACTATTCATCAATGCCACATCTCGAATGGTAGGAGTTATCTCCTCAAGCTTGATTATGAGAAGGCGTATGACTAAGTGGAATGAGTTTGTCTTTTGAAAGCACTTGCAGGCAATGGCTTTGGTGACAGGTGGATCAGATGGATTTGCAACTGTCTCACCACTAGCAGGACTGCTATCATGTTGAACGGTGGAACGGGGCAACCGTTTTCTTGCAAGCACGACCTATGACAAGGAGACCCTCTACCCCCCCTTCTTTTCACCATTGTGGTAGATATTCTGAAAAATATGATGATTATCTGTAGACAGGCTAGTTGGAGCTTTTTAGCCAGTTGACATAACTGCCCGGGTTGTTCAATCCTTCAATATGCAGACGATAGTCTTCTTTTTCGGAAATGGCGATATTGGGGAGACAAACATTTTCAAATGAATCCTATACAGTTTTGAAGCGTGGTCTGGGCTCAGTGTTAATTTCCATAAAAGCGCCATCATTCCCATTGCCATATTATTAGACGAGGCATTGGAGCATGCTTCCATTCTCAATTGCACCGTAAAGACTTTCTCCATTAAATATCTGGGACTCCCACTGAGACCAGGCAATCTTAAGGTAGATTGGTTGCCTATCATTGACCAAGTCGAGAGCAAACTGGCGGGATGGAAAGGTAAGTCATTGTCACTAGGAGGGAGAGTGAATCTCATTAACTCAGTTCTCTCGAATCTACCAACTTACTATCTTTCCTTCTTCGAAATGCCACGATAGGTCATCCAGAGAATTGACCGCATTCGAAAGTGATTTGTTTGGAAGGGTACAAACTCAGATAGGGGTGGTTACCACCTCATTCGATGGGAAAAATCATGCAAAAAGAAAATACAAGGAGGACTGGGTACTATAGATCTTCGAGATATGAATCTTGCACTTTTAGGAAAATGGTGGTGGAAAGTCTTTCACCCTAACAGTGAAGGGTGGCAGGACTTTGTCCAGGCCTATCTACATGGGAATGGGACACGGATTCTGGGCTTCAGGGTGGGTCCACGTGTCTTTTGGTTCTAGAAAGGGATTACCAAAGCCTATGATCCGTTCAATAGCTGTGTAACGTCCTATATCGGTAACATCAGGCTTACCAGATTGTGGTGGAATAAATTTTGTGAGGATCACACACTAAGAGATCCATTCCCAGACCTTTATGCACAAGCATCATATCCACATTGCATAGTGCCGGAACTTGGAAAAGACGCTCATGGAAACCGGCTTTCAGACAAGCCCTTGACCAACGTTCCCAGCACTTGCTTATGGGTCTACAGGCTCATATCGCCAACTTAGGAGTTAAATGCTCACAGGGACTAAATAGGAAAGCCTGGGGACTTGAAAAAATGGCAACTTCATGGTTCGATCACTATATAACTGCCTTCATTTCAAATGTTGTAGACCAAAATGGTCGGCAATTATATGGAAATCAAAAGCCCCGCTTAAAGTGAAAGTCTTCCTATGGTTAGTCCTCAACGACACGATTTTGACTAGAGAGAACCTGGTCAAAGCCAACCAAATATCGATTCCTCTTGTGGTTTCTGCAATACATCCACTAACCAGAGATCATCTATTTTTGGATTGTCACGAGAGCAAAACAATCCTCGTTGATGTCCTTAGAGCCCTTGGAACTTCTGAGTATCCCAATAAGTATGAGGAATTGTGGATCAGCTCGAAATCTGCTTTTGAGAGATGCATTATGAGAGAAGTCTGGCATATCGCAATGACTGCTACGACCTGAGTTCTTTAGCTATATAGGAATAATGATTACTTTCGTGAGACTAATAATAGTATTTCTGGTAATTTAACTCACATTATACATCTCATTTCTTCCTGTGCTACAGCTACAACGACATGTCCGAGAGGGAGGATTGTCACTACTTTCCACGTTGAGGAGTACGATGACGATAAGATTGATATCGGTCCTATGCCGGACTGAGGGAGGCTTTCGTTGTTATGTAACTTTGATGGATCCCCACCTCCCAGGGTCTGTTGTGGAGGTCTCGTAGGGTGGTTGTACTTTTGATGTTACCTTTTGTATGTTAATATGTTTGTCTCACCCTTCAGTGTCCGGGGAAGGCCATATGTTTAACTTCTATACTGTTTGACTATATATTTTGCTCAGTACTCTGAGTTTTATTTTATTAATATCTTATCAATAAAATAATGTGACAATACTCTATCTTTTCTTTTTAAAATAATAATAATAATAATAATCCAGCCGCATTCTCATGTTTAAAAAGTTTCAGGAGGTATCTTTATATTTAAATATGAGTATTAGTTGTCCTGCTAAAATCCAAAAGAGATCTAAAGAAGGCAATATTGATCCCATTAGATGATGGGGGTTGTACAAATAAAGTAATTGATTTTAAATCTTTCCTTTGTTTTTTTTTTTTGTTATCACTCATTATTATTCTGGATCATATCATATTTAAACATTATGATATCTATATAATAAAACACAAAAAAAACTATCAAGTGGCTCTCATTTAATATGGTTGAAATTAATGGTACAGATCTAATCTTACAAAACATATTTTTCCGCCCAAAAGTTTTTTCCCCAAAACTCTAAGTTCAAATCCCCCAAAACAAATCATTTATTATTTATTTCTATCTCTCTCTCTCTCTCTCTCATTCTCTCTCTATTTACTCAGAAATTTGTATTTTCAGATTTCAGGTTTGTAAATTTTCAGATTTTATATGCATTTTTTTATTGCTCATGGTACATTGAAAATAGAAAATATCTCATCAACAGTTAAATTTCATCATTTTCCACACTCAAAATTCTAAGAAGTTGAATTTTACACCCCCATTTATAATTATTTTTCAACATATACCAATGGAAACATGGACTTTTATTTACAACTAATTATTGTTTTACTATTCAAACTTAAGCTACATAATTGTTGTTTTACTGTTTACAAGACTTTCATATGCTGTATCGTTCCGAAGACGTGCCATAGGCACGTGCCCACGGGCAAATCTAGTCTATATAATAAATTACAAAGGAAATTCGGAAAAAACTATTAAGGGCTCTCCCAGATTTAAAATAAAATTAATGACCACATTCACCCTCCCAAATGATATTTTTTCTTTAAAAGTTTTCTTCCCAAAACTAAATTTTTTCTCCCCAAAACAAAAATCCTCCTCACTTTATTACTATCTCTCCCCTCTCTTCATTTTTTTAAACATCTCTCTCTCTCTCTCTCTCTCTCTCTCTCTCTCTCTCTTTCTCCCCAGAAATTTAGATTTTCAGATTTCAGATTTTTAAATTTCGGATTTTCAAATTTTTGTTGTGCTTCTTTGGATTGCTCATATGGAATTTTTCACTGAGTTCATTTCAAATGCAATAGAAGATTTAAATCTCTCTCTCTCTCTCTCTCTCTCTCCTCTCTCTCTCCTCTCTCTCTTTACACATAGAAATTTAGATTTTCAGATTGCAGGTTTGTAAATTTCCGGATTTTTCAGATTTTTATACTTTTTTTGATTGCTCATGTAGAAAATTTTACTGAGTATCCTAATTGATATCAAATACAATAGAAGATTTAAATGGATATTCACTTGGATAAATTTTAACCTCTAAAGTTACACTGAAAGTAGGAAATATCGCCTTAAAAGTAAAATTTCATCATTTTGCATCCTCAAAGTTCTAAGAAGTTGAATTTTACACCCCCATTTATAATTATTCAAACATGGAATTTCATTTACAACTAATTGTTTTCGTACTATTCAAACTTGAGCTACATAAACTCATGATGGAAGTTTCAGATTCATGCCTCCGAAATGCTAGAAAGTAAATATATCCAGTATTAATTTATACATGAACATTATTATAGTGTGCGTTTCAGAAAGCATATTAACATCTGGTAGTAGAATACATTGAGAACACCAAAGTTAATCGTTAAATATTTTTCCTCCTTGATATACAAAGCAAGTTTTTCATCAGAACTAAACAACGTCTGTCTGGTTTTTCACTGCTTCCTGCAATGGATAATATCAATATATATGGTCATGTAAGTTTTCTTTTTTTGGTATGACATCTAAACTATTTAGTATTAAATCAATTAATCCTTTCTTTTATATTCCTGACATTATAATGCTTACTTTCATATCCTACATCGTTCCGAAGGCGTGCCGTAGGCACGTGTCCACAGGAAAACCTAGTCTATATAATAAATATAGCGCAATTTGAAAAAACGCTATCAAGTGGATATCCTTCAATTGAATCAAAATCAATGGCTCACATTTACCATCTCAAAAGATATTCCCCCTCTAAAAGTTTTTCCCCCAAAACAAAAATCTTCTTCACTTTATTACTATCTCTCTCTATTCTCTTTACTTTTTCATCTCTCTCTCTCTCTCTCTCTCTCTCTCTCTTGAAATTTAAATTTTCATATTTTAGGTTTGTAAATTTCCAGATTTTTCAACTTTTTTATGCATCTTTTGATTTCTCATATAGAAAATTTCACTAAGTTTCCCTGATTGATTTAAAATGAAATGGAAGATTTAAATGGATGTTCACTTGGGTAAATTTCAATGTCTAAAATTACACTTAAAGTAGATAACATTTCTTAAGAGTTAAATTTCATCATTTTGCACCCTCAAAGTTCTAAGAAGTTAGATTTTACACCCCATTTATATTATTTTTCAACATATGTTGATGGAAACATTGGCTTTTATTTACAACTAATTGTCTTACTATTTAAACTTGAACTACATAAACTCCAAGATGGAAGTTTCAGGTTCATGTATCCGAAATGTTGAAAAATAAATGTACCTTTAACTCTGTCAAGAATTGTATTCTTTGAAACTGTCAAGAATTCATATGCTGCATCCAAAGATGTGCCGTAGGCACATGCCCACGGGCAAACCTAGTCTATATAATAAATCACAAGGCAGTTTGAAAAAAAAAAAAAAAAAAACTATCAAATGGCTCTCCTTCAATTGAAACAAAATCAATTACTGAGATTCACCCTCCCAAAATATATTTTTACTCCCAAAAGTTTTCCTTACAAAACTAATTTTTTTCCCCCAAAACATAAATCCTCCTCCCTTTGTTACTATCTCTCTCTCGTCTCTTCACCTCCTCTCTCTCTCTCTCTCTCTCTCTCTCTCTCATCTCTTCACTTTTCAGAAAAGAAGGAGCTTCATGATCATATATTCTTCAACAATTGGATGATTAGTAGTAACACTAGCATGTTAGACATACATGAACCTAACGTCTCTATTGTCAGTTCTATCGGCATATAGCCCTTTTTTTATCGATAACTATATTCTCTATTTTAATTATATCTATTGTTGGTTCTATATAGATGTGTTGCCTGGAGCCTTGATGGTTTTATCTGTATGGTCCAAAAAAAAAAATATTAGAGATACATATGCGATTGTTTTACTTATTTTTTTATAACTTATCGTTAGTCACTAGATCGGTGATATTGCATATAGATGTTGATACCTATGTAATTTGTTAGTAAAGCAGGATTGCATATAAATCTTGATAGGATATGATTTATTAGTCAAACAGGACTGCATATATTTTATTGTTTACAGAGCTTTTCATATACTACATCATTCATAAAAATGTGTCGTAGGCACGCATCTACGAGCAAACTTATATGTTGGTTTGT
This sequence comes from Hemerocallis citrina, assembly GCA_017893485.1. Lineage (NCBI taxonomy): Eukaryota > Viridiplantae > Streptophyta > Magnoliopsida > Asparagales > Asphodelaceae > Hemerocallis > Hemerocallis citrina. Next base: position 70,240,607 of record CM030362.1, on the reverse strand, counting down.
TATATGAGATTTGACAGAAAAAATCCCATATTAGTTAACATTATTCTCCATCACATGTTCTCTTTATTTATATGGTATGAAATGATATGATATATAGTGGTTTGTATTATGGGATTTGACAGAAATAACCCCATATTAGCATCATCCCCAATCACATGTTCTCTTTATTTATATGGTATGTGGATCCCATTAGATGATGGGGTGTGTACAAGTAAAGTAATCTCAGTGAATGGGAGACCTGGTCCCTCGTTCTCGTGCAAGAAGGGTCTTCGACAGGGGGATCCACTGTCTCCGCTACTATTCACTATTGTAGCGGATGTGCTTAGAGGAATGCTTAATAACTGCCAAAGAAAAGGGTGGATTTCACCTGTGGCCAGCAGCAATGCTAATCAGGGATGCACGATCCTTCAATATGCTGACGACACCCTGATTTTTGGTAATGGGTCTAGATCGGAAACCATTTGCTTCAAAGGGGTCCTTTACTGCTTTGAAGCCTGGTCAGGCCTGAGAATAAATTTCCACAAGAGCGCGCTAGTTCCTATTTCACTATCAGAAGCGGAAGCTCGGGAACATGCCACCATTCTTAACTGCGCGATAGAAGAATTCCCAATCAAATACCTAGGGCTTCCGCTACGCCCAGGGAGGTTAAATAAGGCGGACTGGTTGCCTATTATAGATAGGGTGGAGGACAGATTGTCCGGATGGAAAGGCATTTCACTCTCTCTTGGGGGCAGAGTGGTTCTCATCAACTCTGTGCTTTCCAATCTACCCACATACTACATGTCCTTTTTTGAACTCCCTAAGTGGGTGATCCAAAGGATCGACCGTGTCAGGAAAAGATTTCTCTGGAAAGGTGCAGATTCTACTAAGGGTGGCTACCACCTGATTAAATGGAAGATCGCATGCATGAAAAAGAGGCACGGAGGACTAGGCATTATAGACCTCAGAGATATGAATCTGGCTCTACTGGGAAAATGGTGGTGGAAGGTATTCCATCACTGCGGGGAAGGATGGCAGGCCTTTATTCAACCTTACCTTCGTGGGAAAGGGACTAGAAGTCTAGGCTTTCGAGTAGGAGCCAAAGTGTCCCGTTTCTGGAAAGGCGTTGCGAAAGCAAGCGGACCCTTCAACTCAGCAATATCATCTGTGATCGGCAATGGACGAAACACAAGATTCTGGTGGGACAAATGGTGCGGTCTTCATGCTCTCAAGGAAGAGTTCCCTGAGCTGTTTGCTAGAACGCATCGACCAAACGTATCGGTGGCGGATACTTGGAAAAGAGGAACGTGGAGGCCGTCGTTCCAAGGAACTCTATCGCCAACATTGCTAAGGCAACTGCATGAATTACAAAGGTGCATTGCCCAATCTGGGATTATTTGTACCCAGGGCCCAGATCACATGCGGTGGGGACCTGAGAACAAGGGAGGGTTCTCGGTTAGATCACTATACCATCGGATTCACTACCGAGGGTGCAGACCAAGCTGGGCAGCGGTGCTTTGGAAGGCTAAAACACCGTTGAAAATCAAGGTCTTTCTCTGGCTTGTGCTCAACAATGCCATCCTTACTAGAGAAAACCTAGCCAAGAGGCAACCTAACATTGCGACCAATTGCGGGTTCTGCAACGTTCACGTGGAGAGTCTGAATCATCTGTTCATCCACTGCACTAGAAGCAAGGCCATTCTGATAGAGGTGCTGAGAGCACTTGGAACAAGTGACTACCCAAGAGACTATGAGGAGCTATGGGTTGGTCCCAGATTCGCATCGGTCCGTCACGATATGAAAGATGCATGGTTTATTGCCATTGCGGCAACCACATGGGTGTTATGGCTAGATAGGAATAATTTTTATTTCCGTACTACATGTAATTCTATTTCTAGTAATCTTACTCATATTATGCATCTAATCTCCTTTTGGGCTACAGCTGCTGCCTCAGGAGCAAGAGGAAGGATTGCAAGGGTTTTTCAGGTGGAGGACTTTGATGACGAGGAGATAGAGTTCGGGCCAACTCTAGACTGATGGGTGGACTCTCGCCCCTTTTTGTGGTATCAGGCCTTGTTTTGGTTGTTGTATTTTGGTTAGTTTAGATTTGATGATGTAGCCCACCCCCCAGGGTTTTGTTGGGGGTTATGTTTTATTTCCTGCACTGTACTTTCCCCCGGGACCTCGGGGTTGTTTATTAATTTCTTATTAATGAAACAGGGTGGCGTTATCCCACCTTTTCCTCAAAAAAAAAATCCTTCCTTTGTTTTTTTTTTGTTATCGCTCATTATTATTCTGGACCATATCATATATAAACATTATGATATGATGTGATATATGTTGGTTTGTAATATGGGATTTCACAGAAAAAACCCTCCACGTTAGTTAGCATTATTCCCCATCACATGTTCTCTTTATTTATACTAGTATTTTTTTTAATGTGCGATGCACTTCTTGATAAGAATTGGAAATTTTTCACGTGTGATTTACGTGTTAAGAAATAGATTTGGAGTTGGACGTGCATTGCCTGTAATTGAAAAAAATATTTTGAAGAAAAACCTATAATTTGTACGTGCAATGCACGTATTTATAAGTCGAATTTGAGTTGTACGTGCAATATATGTGTATGTTTAGTGTTAAAAAAATATTATAAAATTAATTTTTACGTGCATTGCACGTTTTAAATAGGTGGATTTGTTTATTTGTTTATTTGTTTATGTTTGTTGTAATAAATGGAAGAGTTGGAGTTGCACGTGCAACGCACGAGTTTGTATATTAACAAATGACAACTTCAACTCTTCCATCATAGTATAGGAGATGGTACGGTACCAGTGAGGGGTTGGGATTTTAATGACATTCATGACTAGACAAATTGATTGTTGGAGTAATTATTACGAAATTGTTTCCGCAATTTTTTCCGTACTGACCCACTTTTTAGAAAATATTAACCAAACTAATCTACTTTTAAAAATATTTACCCAACTGGCTAGTTTTAGACACGTCAGCATAAAACGGTATTGGCAATAACGACATGTTATTTTGATATCGTTATTTCCAATAATTGCACCTGTAAAAAAAAAACATGTTGTCGCTATTGGAAGTAACATCATCAATACATATCGCATTCACTTACGAGCTCTATAACTGATACCGCTATTCACAATAGTGACATAATTAGTCTGATGCCGCTATAATCCACAGTGTACTCCAAATTTCGTGCAGGTGCATTAATTTCATGCCCGATTTCGATCTTAATGCAGCCAGTATCTCTCAAAACTTAAAACATGAAAGTTGTAGAGTTTTTTCTAGGTGTTTCATAGTATTCTGAATCATCTCAATCGAAGTTCGGATGATAAAGTTATATCCAGATTACATAACAATGTCGAAACTGTCCAAGGCAATGTAGAGTACACTATGGATTATACTGATGTCGTTATTTTCAATGACGGACTCAGACTAATTATGCCGTTATTGGGAATAACGGCATCAGTTATAAGCGATTTTAACTTACAATTTTTTCTAGACAGTTTCGACATCGCTTCGTAATCTGGGAATAACTATATCATCCAAAATCTTGATTGAGATGATTCAAAATACTCTGGAACACCAAGAAAAATATCTACAACTTCATGTTTTAAGTTTTGAGAGATACTAGCGACATCAAGATCAAAATCTGGCTTAAAGTTGATGCACCTAGACGAAATTTGAAGTATAATGTGGATTATACTGATGATGTTATTTCCAATAGCGGCATCAAGCTAATTATGCTGTTATTGGGAATAGTGGCATCAATTATAAGCAATTTTTACTTACATTTTTTTTCTCAAGTCAGAGAACATCTAAGTACACCTGCACGAAATTTGGAGTACACTGTGAATTATACTGATGATGTTATTTCCAATAGTGGCATCATGCTAATTATGCCGTTATTGGGAATAGTTGCATCAATTATAAGCGATTTTCACTTGCACTTTTTTCTCAAGTCAGAGAACTTCTAAATGAATGCGAGATATACTAATGTCGTTACTCTCAAAAACGGTAACGAAATTTTCTTATTAAATGTGCCGCTATTGGCAACAAAGAAATTAAAATAACATATGCCGTTATTGTTAATAGCGTTTTATGCTGATGTGTCCAAACTGGGTCATTTGGGTAAATATTTTTAAAAGTGGGTTAGTTTGGTAAATATTTTTAAAAGTGGGTCAGTATTAAAAAACACACACACGTGTGTATGTGAATTTTTTACCGAACTATCCCACTTTTTGTAAGTATGTACGAAACTATTCCTGTTTGAAAATTTAATACCAAAACATCCCTGTCGCTAACTGAGTTAGCGCGCCTAGTAATTTTCTTCGCGCTAACTCAGTTAGCGTACTGCGAAAAAACACTCATCCAAGATCTCTCTTCTCACAATACTACTGTATACCTGACAAAGCTCTTTATGGTAACTGGCATGAATCATCCGATCAGCGATATCTCGCAAATCCACCACCGCCTCAGGCTGGATCAAATCCGTGTTCCGGTGATCGTCTCCAATTGCATTAAGATTGGTGCTTTCCTGTCTCAGATGGTAAGATTCACCGGCCTCAGTTGAATTCTCAAGCTCTTCCTCGTCCAAATCGGAGGCGAAGGACAGCCGTCGGATTGAGCTGTGGAGTCCCACGTCGTCCAATGGGACGGTGTTGCGAATCATGAGGTGTCGAAACTTGTCCTCTAGCCTCACCATCGCGATCTGGATCAAGATCACCGCCTTAGAGACAAGATCGCCGTAAGATTCAGACTCGGCACGGATCGCCAAAGAGATAACGTCGTCGACGGTGAAAAGGTAGTCGCCGATCTCTTCCGGCGTTGACTCGAAGAGCAGCGAGTCGTCGGAGTTCACCGAATCCCAGCGCGAAATCACCATCTCGACCTCGTCAAGCCGGGCATGAATCTCGAGACGAAATTCATCGTCGTCCTCGTCGTCATCATCAGCGATGACATCAATGTCGGCAACGGGGGTGGTGACATCGGAGGGGGAGGGGTTGAGGATGGAAGAGAAGCGGTGGTTGAAGGAGGAGAGGGGGGTGATCCTGGCCAAAATAAAAAATGCCTGCTATTTGTTGTGTTCTCACACACGTTCACTCAGTTAACGTGCCTATCTTACCAAGGCCGTTAACTGAGTTAACGACTATGAAGATTTTAAGTTTCTAGAAAGTTAAAACTTTCTGGAAATTGGAGATACTCGCACACGTTAACTCAGTTAACGTGCCTTGTTGTTAAAACAAGCCACGTTAACTGAGTTAACGTGTTTGCCTATCTTCACAAACAGACTAATAATCGACACACGGTAACCCAGTTAATGGCCTTGGTATAAATAAGCGCGCTAACGGGGTTAGCATGTCTATATTGGATGAGTTTTTTGCCACACCCAAACAAGAGGGAAAAAGTTGTATCTCCTGCAGCACGCTAACTGAGTTAGCGCGAAGAAAATCACTAGGCGCGCTAACTCAGTTAGCGACAGGGATGTTTTGGTATTAAATTTTCAAACAGGGATAGTTTCGTACATACTTACAAAAGGTGGGATAGTTTGGTAAAAAATTCTGTGTGTGTATATATTTATAATTATTTTTATGAAATTGCATTTTGTTGCCATATTTAGTAAAAACAATGACAGCTATTCGTGCGAGTTAATTATTTTGTTAGGACGATTTTTGAAGCTATTTGCAAAAACGGGATAATGAGCAAACTATTTGCAACTAAGGAATAGTTTTTAAATAATATTCTATATTTCCTATCCTATAAAACTTTCTATAGAATGTGTGGTCTTTCTGCAAATTTAACAATTATTTTTATAATATTTTCTATTTCTCTTATCTAATCAAAATTTTAACTACTTAAATTGTACTAAATATTTTGAGAAAACCAGGAGAGTGTTACTTACTTAGAAATAAGGCTCTGATACCACCAACTGGGGTTGCGAAGCGTGAAATCACCTGTTAATAGAATTAAACAGAGTATCAAAGAATTTCAAAGATGATAGTTTTCTGTAAAATAATTTTCTTCGAAATAATGTGCATTGTCTATCTCAAAAAAAAAATTTAAAGTAATCAAGCATAATTTCAAGATCTCTCATAGATTCTGATTTTGTCTCAGATATTTCACGGCTACTATCATATGGGGTTCTTCGAGTTCTTCCATATGTCCATTTCCTTCTTCAATATGTTCATTTTTTTCTAGAAATTGTCTATATGCTGTTGTAGGACTCCAGATATAACTACTAAATTTATCATTTTCATAAAATAATAAAGATATTTCATAAAAAGTTAGATCATCAATTATTTAGACATTTATATTGCTAGTTTCTCTAGGATTTATTTGATTTATTGTTATGATTATCACTCGTTGTACACTAAAGAAAAATAATTTGAACTCATAAAAATCATTCATGCTTGTTACTCAATGAGGATAATAAACATTAAAAAAACTAGCATTCTATCACTTCCTTGATAGTTAGTCATTAATTCATAAATTTCTGAGGCAAGACTGAAACTATTATTATCCATTATTCTTTTTTAGTGATTTTGTGATTCAAAACAACAAATATAAAATTAGTAGTAGAAAGAGATTTCTAAGGATACCATAAGAATCAAAACAAAATGGCCCACCATGCTTCCGACCTAGTTAAACTTCTTTGAGTTGCTCTGTACCGGTTACTACCAGTGAATTAATACCCCTGGTATGCACCCCGATTTTAGTGCTCCTTTTTCGTTTCTCCCATCACAGGACTACTATGCTCTTCAAGAGAGATTCATTCAAGAGATACGTCTGAAACAACTAGTAGCACTTCAATATAGACAACTGCAACCTAGCTCGTTTCCTTCTACTAGGTGTACAACTTAACTATAGAAGGTTACAAGTGGGTCTTTTTACAAGATCCTTCAGGGAGAGCCTTACAAAACTCTCCCTGAGGGTAAGAGAATAATTATTCATACCTTTCTACAAGAGCTTAACAAGAAAGATGGTCTTTATTGATTCCACTCCTTACAAATAAACTCTTCTTACAAACTTATATGGAATTTTCTCCTTCTTAGATATTTTGCCTTCTCCCTTACTCAGCTTCCTCTTTTATAGACCAAGGGATCAGCTTACAACAACTTTTCATGCGTTACTACTTACATCATGTGTTCAATAATTACTACAAATACGTAACTGCTTACATCAGCCTTTAATAATTGTTCTGATTACATTGTGAACTATTCTAGAAAAAGAGATTCATCATGGCCGACATCTTCACATGCTCCATATTTGTGTTGATGTTCTGTCTTCATCAAGCTACAGTAGTATCTAGTTGTCTGTTCTGTCATTGTCATTGCTTCTGTAGATAGTATATGGTACCAACTGTTAAATAGCTCATGCTTATCTTGTGGCTATTTTACTTTTGCTATACTATACATTATTATTTTCTTTGGATCTGGGCTGTCATAGATCCATATGTTGCTATCTCTTAGTTTTATGTCTTTTAGCTCGCAATACATATTTCTGAATCTCATTGCTCTTCTTTCTTGAATTATTTTTTCAAATTCCTCAACCTTATATGGTACAATGTTAGATGCTCCATAGATCACTTGGTTAGTCATTCCTATTTTTATAACGTGTTCTGCTGGAAGCTCTTCATTTTCTTCAAGATACTCAAGGATTGCTGAATACATTGTGATATATTTTTTAGGCCTTTGTGAGGCCAAAATAACTCTTGACTGCTTTGTAAATTTCTATTGACAAATGGACCAGTTCTTCACATTCCTTAGATAGATAGATGCAATGAATAAGTCATCTTTCGAACAATACCCTGGTTGTTCTTGGATTAGCTCCCGGTAGGATGATGGCCATGTTCATATGTTGCTGTGATATTGTTTTGATGAACTGGTTCACCTTGGTTACTTGGCATAATTTTTTAATATATTGTAAAAATAATATTTTCTTTGATACATTGGTAGGAGATTTCTCAGTAAGAAGTGTCACTTTGTATGTAGTCTTATTTGAGGATGTAATTGCTTCTTCTTTTAGCGAATGAGTAGGTTCACCCATCTCACACTTTTTTTCGCTAGTATTGTCCATCATATTTTTTGTAGTTACATGCTGGTAGAACAGTTTTTGGAGTCCGCATATTTGTAGCTTTAATTGATTAAATGCTCCTTTTATTTGTTCGTGGTTTCCTTAAGGCAAATTATATCATGTTCTATTTGCTGGACTCTAATTTCCATTCTGCAACAAATAAAATAGTTAATTTGATAGAAAATCAGCTAAAATATTGTCCTTTCTTTTTATGTTTTCTATTGTAAAATCATAATTTGCTAGTTTCATTTTCCATCTCATCAATCTTTTATTTTCTATAGTTGGATCTATTATTTTGTTAATTCAACTCTTTGCTTGTGTCTGTCCTTAGTGTGAATTTTGTATGTATTATGAATAATTCAAACTTTTTTATAGCTTTTAGTATTGCTAGTATTTCTTTTTCATTTATGTGGTAATTTTGTTGGGTTTGTTTGAATGATCCACTAGTGTATCTGGCTAGTCTTTCCTCTTTTTCACCTATTTCAATGAATTTTAATATTGCTCCCCAATTATTTTCACACGCATTTGTTTCGATTATCCATGAACATTATTTAATAGGTGATGCGGTTTGTTTTTAGGGTATAGCTGCAACAGGTGTGAGTTCTCTCAATTTGTAATTCAGCGGAAGCTCGGTACTGGCTATACACCCGACCTTCGGCTGAGGGAATGGCTCGGGAGCAGGCAGGAGTGAGGTAGAGGTCGGATGCTCGGCTTGGATCCTAGCAGATCGGCTCGAATATGGGGGGCTCGGCTCGAATCTTGTGTACCTGCACTCGGCCTAGGAACACCGGGGTTGATCCTGGTGGCAGGTCCTCCGACGATCTAGTCAGTTACTGAAGAGCAACAGTAGCTAAAATTTTAGAGGAGAAAGATTGATTATCTGTGAAGGTGGGAGAGGGCCTGGTATTTATAGGTGGTGCAAAGCGGGTCTGGACCCGTCTGCCCGTGGGCCTGACATTGCAGAAGCCCATGGGGCTTAAGGCTGCTGGTGAACCTGATGATCAGAGGTGAGCGGTTTTTGAGGGGATCCTGTGGCCCAGGAGGTAGGGCTGTAAATCGGACCGGACGGGATCGGACAACCATATGTTCAAGCTCGGACCGAAATTCTACTCGGACGGGTTTATGTCCGGCTCGGTCTAGGTCGGACAAAATTTTTATAGTCCGGACTCGGTTCGATAAAGCATCGGACCGCAATAATACTTGGACAGACTTATGTCCGGCTCGAGCTCAGTAAAGAATCGGACCTAATAATTTGTTCGAGTTCGGTTCGTATAATAGTTCGGACGGTCCACATTCGGACCATTTCTCGAGCTGGACTCGGATGGACGACGGACCATCCTGTTCATTTTACACCCCTACCAGGAGGGGCTACGTCATCTGACCCATATTAGGAGCCCCCCACTCCTGGAGGGCTGGACAATCCAACTGTGCAGGAGTGATTTTTTGCCTCTGTAGGAAGAACGGAGTGGTGTGTACGGCGAAGAACGGGATCCGTGTCTTCCTGAAGAGGTCAGCGGGGTAGGATGTAGAGGATCCGTTCTTGGAATCGCGAGGGGTGTCGAGTGCAGAAGAGTTGGAGCTCGGTTTGCCGAGCATCAAGGTTCGGGAGATGAGCCCCCTCACTTGTTGGAAAAGTAAGGGGACGTCGAGATCTGAGTAAGAGCTCCTCTTGCCGAGCATCGAGGATCGGGAGATGAGACCCCTTACTTTTTGGAAAAGCAAGGGAATGTTGAGGTCTGTGGATTAGGAGCTCGCTTTGCCGAGCATCGAGGGTCGGGTGACGAACCCTCACTTGTTGGAAAAGCAAGGGGACGTTGAGATCTGAGTAGGAGCTCCTCTTACCGAGCATCGAGGATCGGGAGACGAGCCCCCTCACTTGTTGGAAAAGCAAGAGGACGTCGAGATATGAGTAGGAGCTCCTCTTTTGCGAGCGTCGAGGATCGGGAGACGAGCCCCCTCAATTGTTGGAAAAGCAAGGGGACGTCGAGATCTATGGTGGAGCTCCTCTTGCCGAGTGTTGAGGTTCGGGAGACGAGCCCCTCACTTGTTGGAAAAGCAAGGGGACGTCATGATCTGAGTAAGAGCTCCTCTTGCCGAGCGTCGAGGATCGGAAGACGAGCCCCCTCACTTGATAGAAAAGCAAGGGGACATCAAGATCTGTGGAGTAGGAGCTCATTTTGCTGAGTGTCGAGGGTCAGAAGACGAGCCTCCTCACGGTTGGGAAGGATTTTGTGGCTCGCGGTGTCATCCGAGCATCGAGCCTAAAGCTGCATTGAGGAGGAATTTGTGGCTTGCGGTGACATCTTAGTGCCGAGCCCCAAGCTGAATTGAGGAGGAATTTGTGGCTCGCGGTGTCATCCGAGCGCCGAGCCTGAAGCTGCATTGAGGAGGAATTTGTGGCTCGCGGTGACATCAGAGTGCCGAGCCTCAAGCTGAATTGAGGAGGAATTTGTGGCTCGCGGTGACATTCGAGTGCCGAGCCTCAAGCTGAATTGAGGAGGAATTTGTGGCTCGCGGTGTCATCCGAGCGCCAAGCCTCAAGCGGAATTGAGGAGATTTTTGTGGCTCACGTTGACATCCGAGCGCCGATCCTCAAGCTGAATTGAGGAGGAATTTGTGGCTCATGGTGACATCCGAGCATCGAGTCTAAAGCAGAATTGAGGAGATTTTTTGGTTCGCGGTGCCATCCAAGCACCGAGCCTCAAACAGAATTGAGGAGATTTTTGTGGCTTGCGGTGTCATCGAGCACCGAGCCTCAAGCTGAACTGAGGAGAATTTTGTGGCTCGCGGTGCCTTCTGAGCACCGAGCCACTAAAACTTGTTGGAAAAGCTTTGGCGGCTTGTAGCGCTCGAGTAGTTGACCACGCGTTCCGAGCTGTGGTATCAGTCGATAGGGCTAAGAGCAAATGGGTAATTTTGCACCCTAAGATGACGTCACAGGCATGAGAATCGAAGCGCTCTAGATCTTGGTGGCCGTTGGATTTTGATGATCAAGATCCAACGTGTAACGCCCCGAAATTCCAAATAAGACCGAATTCGAGATTTCACAGGATCTTTACTTCACTTCTTACAATTTTACAAGAAAATTTAAAACTTTTTCAACAGTACATCAGAGTTCATTTACACTTTGTTTACACGGCGGAAGAATAAAAGATTACAACATTGAAAACAAATATAACTTATACAACTTTATCAAAGAAAGTCATCGATTGCATCATAATATTTTTATTCCTTCATGAATAGTCCATTACCTGCATATTAAACTGTGGGCACGTCAGTCACTTACAACTAAAGAAAATGTTATACTCAGCTATTCTCTCTATACCATACATATAACGATCTCATCACTTTATCAAAAATCACAAATTTGAATGATCATAAAGTGTTAAATTGTGACTACACTAAACATGTAAGTATATGTCATGCCTTAATGCCTAATGTACATAATTTATACTAGGATGACACTAATGCACACTTGTTCGGATTCTATGTATCCCATACTACATAGGTCCGAGGGCAAGCGCCTATGTACTCCAGAATAAAAGGGCTCAATCCCTTGCCATAAAACTACCTAGTAGCAAGAACAAGGTTTAGGCATTCCACGAGTACGGATCCCAGTCCCAGAGTACACTGCCCGACTGTTATACAGACTCCTCGTCGTGCGAATCCCCCGCAAGTGCCACTCTAGCCCCGGTATACGTATATACACCGGAGCACGAAAACTATCCGCCCGACTACGCATAGTCCCGGATTTAAAACTCGTCTCCATCGGAGCAACCACAGTCCCAGAGTACACTACCCAACTGGGACTATAGTCCCGAAGTACATCGCCTACCTATATAGAGTGCCCCACTTACGTTTGCCCAGGTTTACTACACTTCTCTTAAGTGTCTAATTCTTAAGTTCAAGACATGAATGAGTTATCATTCCTAGAATTAGTTTTACCCCCTACCAGACTTACTCACATAAATACGAGATAGCTCCATGGCAATATCTCAAAATTATATCTCAAATCTTTTCTTTCAATAGTGCCGGTAATCGAGGTCTTACTAACTCTTAAATCATAATTTTTCATGTACAAGAATCATGGGTATTCACACCCTTCAATAATCATGTCTTAACTCAAAGTATTCTTTAACTATTCACAACTTGGTATATGTCTTGTTTTAGCATCATTCATTCCATTCAATCACTATCTTTCTAAGACAACAATTCTTTTCATGAGTTTATAGCATGAATCCAAATCTCTTTTCGGAAAATTAATCACATAAAAGTTCTTCACTACAAACAAGCGTATTTACATGATCTCGTCAACAAACAAATATATTTACATGATCTTGTCAAGTCAAACAATTTATAAAGAAATTCTTTTCAAAGCTTTATATGAATTCACACGAACTTTTAATCTCATTTAGTACTCTTACTCAACAAAAGGGGTTGTTTGTAACGAGGGAATCTTATTACATATTTTTCTTTTCTTCAAAAGAATTGTTTATTCAAATAATAAGTTTGGAAACAAAGTGCATTTATTATTTCAACTTCTTTGTCACTTTCTCAAAAAAAAATACAAGATTAAATTTTAAAGCTATTCACAATAAAATCTTTATGTAGCTTTGTAAAAATGAATATATTTCCTTTTTCCCGAAGTCATTAAGTCCAAGCACAGGTTTTGAAAGAAAAAAAAAAAAAGAAATGAACTCAACACGAAAAAACAGGTTGCTTAAGGGGGTTCGAACCCGGGTCGGCTAACACCCAGACACAGCGCCTAAGGCCCTATAGGCTAGCCACTAAGTCCTTTGTGGACTTTGGTCATGAATTAGATTAAAATCATTTTATACCCATACCCACGGTACAGTTTTCGGATTTTTATTGAGTAAAATCAAAATGAAGGTGACTATCAAGATTCGAACTCAATACCTCTTATAAAGAGTGTTCTGTAATGCACTGGCTAACTAGTAAGTCCAAATGTATTTTCTGTTTAAGAATTGTACTATTATACCTTTGTTTATACCTTAATGGATTTGGTTTCTTTTAATAAAACTTGTTTACCCAATAATCCAATCCTTTAGGATATTGGAGTAAACCTCACTTTTGGACTGAGATGAAATTTTTAAAAAAAAGATATAAAAATCAACAAGTTTAAACTAATTTTTAGAATACATCTTCATTTTCTAATAGATTTTCCTTTCTTTATAAAATTTGTATTTCTTCTCAAAACTCGAAAATGTAGAAATCATGTTTATTAAAATTTTTTTAAAAAAAAAAACTAGTTTAAGTCCAACATCATACTAATTAAAATTTTTGTGCTATAAACCAAATGTGCCTCTAAATCAACCATGGATATCTCAAGGGTTTCTTTCATGCGAAAACTTGTATTTTTAACATATGTCGACATGTCAAAATAACGAAAACTTATCTTTCTCTTTTCTTCCTCTTAAGCATTATGTTTCTAAAGCTTACGTCACAATAAAATATTTCTCTAACAATTTCTCATACACATTTGACAAACAAGAATTTGCAAACATTCTAACATGTTCCATGTGATTATTTCTCTACTTTTTAATTAGCATGGTAACAATCAATTACTAAGCTTCAACAAAACATTGCATGTTATGCTAGCATTTTATCTACATATATCACCTTCAATTTTTATACTACTCATTAACCTATTTAGCATGCAAATCCTACTTTAGAAAGGAAAAGATGTAACGCCCCAAGTCCGGCTCAGCTGCACACGTGTCTACACGTGCGCACACGCGAAAGAACGGACACGAAACTCTAGCCACGTCCACCACAGGCACCATAAAAAAGGTGGTTAACCATTTGGTGACCTTTTATCATGTGGTATCCTATATAACTCACTCTCCTTCCAATCCCACATCCGATATGGGATTTCTTTCCCATGCCAACTCACATTGACCACATGCATGCACGCACACCCACTTTCATTCATTAATGCCTTATGCCCCATAGGACATCTTATAGGCCCATCATCAAACCCTTTGATCATAATCCCATAGGATCTTTCTATAGGCCAACACTAACTACCATCTCATCTATTATTATTATTATTATTATTATTATATATATATATATATATTATTCTACATATTTCTATATATAATATTATATATATACTCGCTTAAGTACAGGGTGTTACACACACCCCTCCTTAAGAACTCAGCGTCCTCGATGAGCTCAGGACTTGCAACATGATCCAGGATCCCTTTCTAGCTGATGTGGAGAGGATTACTCTGATTCTGCTAGTTGTACAGTCCCCTACCCTGGCGACCTGTCCCAACCTAGCTCCCTCTCAGGTGTACATCTTGCACACACTCGGTGTCGAAAGTCAGCTCTGATACCATTTGTAACGCCCCGAGCTCAGCTCAGTTGTGCATGTGGCTACACGTGCGCACACGCGAAAGAACGGACACAAAACTCTAGCCACGCCCACCACAGGCACCATCAAAAAGTCAGTTAACCATTTGGTGACCTTTTATCATGTGGTATCCTATATAACTCACTCTCCTTCCAATCCCACATCCGATATGGGATTTCTTTCCTATGCCAACTCACGGTTGACGACATGCATGAATGCACACCCACTTTCATTCATTAATGCCTTATGCCCCATAGGACATCTTATAGGCCCATCATCAAACCCTTTGATCATAATCCCATAGGATCTTTCTATAGGCCAACACTAACTACCATCTCATCTATTATTATTTATTTATTTTATTTATATATATATATATATATATATATATATATATATATATATATATATATATATATATATATATATATATATATATATATTATATTTTTATATATAAGTTATATATATATTCGCTTAAGTACGGGGTGTTACAAAAGATCACCCACTAACATAATGTTGATAGCATCTTTCATTACAACCAATGTATAGATGTATTCTACTTCTTCATATCAAATTATAATAATCATTTATTATCTCCAGCATGCATAGTTCTAAATTAGAAAGCATGAGAATACCCAGCTTAATTGAAGAATGAAAGCCACCAATGACAAGGACTCCTTCTAGCTCCTAGCTCTACAAGCACTTCCTTGCTCCTAGCAAAGCTCCCTCTCCTAGCAATTCCTCTAAGTAAAAGAACTCTCTCTCTCTCTTTCTTTTCTTTTCTCTCTATCTTTTCTTTTCTTTTGATTATGTTTTTGGTGCAAAGAAAAAGTAGGAAATGAGGCTCTATTTATAGGGTATGTTTAGGGTCTATTATGCATAATTTTACACTTAATAACTCTCCATATTAATTCTTACAGCTCTTCATATTCTAAACTCCTAAAACCTACAACTCTGTATCTTTCCAACCTTTCAAATGCTTAACCCCCATAACCTCCAAACTCTTCCCCTTCCCCCACTCTACCAAATCCGCCCTACTATGCATAATCCCAGCCAAAAATAATGTGTGCACACATACAAATTTAATAAAATTTGTAAATCCCTAAATGTGTACTAAAGTTTGTGACTTGTCATGTATTAGTCCATACTTAATTTGAATTAGGTTATAATTGATGGGCTTGATCCATGGGCTCTATTTTTTATCAACTAATTTAATTATTCTAGTGGGCTCCCTTTTTCATTAATCTAATGGGCTAGATTTAACTTTAGGCCCATGGATATAATAAAGACTAAAAATAATAAAAAGACCTATGCATGCTAAAAATAGACAAATGAGAATAAGAATAAAAATTAGCACGTGCATCATACGTGCAAAAATCAAAAATGCATTTAAATCAAAATAGGGGAAATAAATTTTTATAAAATAGAATTGAAAAAATAAATAACTGAAATATAGAAAATATCACCCGTAGCAGTGCAAAAATACGTGATTGATACGTGCTTCAAAAGCACGTAAGATGCATGTAAAACTATAGAGGTTGAAATATTATAGTTTAGTTGGCTCAAATCAATACGGAAAATGCATAAATAGTCGGAATCCAAAATATGAAATGAAAACACGTTACAAAATATACGTGCGTAACACCCAAGGGCAAAATTGTCATTTCTAATTTTGCGGGGTGTTACACAACAGTTGGATCCTTTCACGAAAATCGAGGAGTCCCTTCCTCTATTATAAATCTCCCCCCTTCCCCCTCATTTCCCCCCTTCGCTTTTTCTCTCCCAGATAACAGGAAAAATCCCTTAGTCTGCGACAACCATTTTTTCGGCGATCTTCTCATTTCCCAGGTTATTATTTTTGTATTTCAATGTCGCGCTCTCAGTCCGGCTCCAAGGCAAGCACTTCAGGTCGCCCTGTGGAGGTCAAGTCGGCATTTATGTTTTGGTCTCAGGCGATTATGGAATCAAGGAGGAGGTCCTATCAGAGGGCAAGGTTGCTATAGTGTATGACATATAACCTTTACAATCCCGGAGACCAGGGTAAGGAACCCATGGAGGAGGGAGAGCATGAGAAAGTAGACTCCGAGGGAGAGGGTTTTGTTAAGGAGGAAGAGCATGAAGAGGGGGACCCCTGGGGGAGAAAGGCATGCTGATGAAGAGGAGGATGAAGAGGGAGAACCCGAGGGAGAGGGGTTCGCCGAGGAAGAGGAGGATGAAGAGGGAGACCCCAAAGGAGAGGGGTTCATTGAGGAAGAGGAGGATGAAGAGGGAGACCCAGAAGGAGAGGGGTTCAGTGAGGACAACCAGGGGGAGCCCGTCGGGGAACCGAGGGAGGTGACATTCGGGGAGAAGAGGGAGGAGGAGCCGCAGGAGAGGCCGTCGAGGAAGAGGAAGGTCTTCCGCCTCTGCCTCCATTAGCGACCCCATCTCCGGAGAGAAAACCTCACCCCCGTAGGCGAAAAAAAGGAGGTAACTCGCCCCGATACCCCGGGCTCACCAGATAAGTATGCACCCGAGCTGGGGTTTGCTTTTGGCCCTATGGTGGCGAGAAACCCTGGGATCGATCAGGATGTATCCTGACGACGTGGAGGGGATTCTTGCGTTCACTTCATTGCTACGGGACACGAGTCGGCCTATGATCAAGATGGATAGCGTCCAATGTGTTCTGAGGGCAGGTTATTTGCACATCTTAAGGGTAGCTTACTTCATCCCTAAGGAATATGAGCTCTTGATGCTGAACCCCGGAATCCATCCGACTACGGCACTTGAGTCCCTACTTCTGCATGTTCCCCTAGGATGCCTTCATCTCGAGGTTGAGGCTGCCGCTGCGTCCGTTCGTTGTGAGAGTACTGAAGTGGGGTGGTCTGAGCCCGATGCAGTATGGGCCCAACTCATGGAAGCAACTGGTTTGCTTCATCCTAAAGTGCCAGGAGAAGGGGGTTAAGCCGAGGCTCACGTACTTTCGTGCCATCTTGGGGATGAGCTCGCTCGGCGACCGAGAGGGATTTTCTACCTATCTCTGTGCCCACATAAGAAGGTGATGCATGGTCATCCAGACTCCATCAAAGGATGGAAAGAAAAATACTTCGTCGTCCGAAGCGAGAAGACTTGGAAGATTCCCATGATTTGGAATTTTAGTCAGCCGAACCACAAGCCCCCGAAGCGGAGTGAGTGTCCGAGAAAGAGTGGGCGATGGTGGAGAAGATCGTGGGACGGCACTGCATAGCGTGGCTGCGTGTCACGAAGTTGCACTTGGCCCGAGCCGGACTGAGCCCAACCGACCCTAGTATGTTTTTGTTCCGAATTTGTTTTTCTTCCTGCCTTCGTGTTAACATTTATCTTTCTCTCTCCTTTTTGCAGAGATGACTTCCAAACAACTCGACAACCGACAGGCCCTGCTAGCCTGTAGCCGCGAAGAGGAGGGCCGATAAGGAGAAGGAGGCCGAGCAGGAGAAGATAGCCGAATCGACCGCGGGTCCAGTAAAGGGCCGACGCAGATGCCTGTGCAGCCGTCCTCGAAAAAGGGTGAAGAGGCATCATCACTCGTCGAGGTCAGGAGAAAGAACCGGGGGCAAGCTCCAGGTAGTAGGAAGGTGACCGAAGTTCAGGGGCAGAGGCTCCCGCCTCTTCGCCCAGATGCCGCGGAGAAGGTGGGCAAGCAGGGCTTGCTGCCGCACGTCCCGGACTAGGGGGTCAAGACAGGAGACACCCTGCTTGAGGGACCGGTGGCGATGGAGGCGGTGGAGCATCTCGCCACAGAGCGAGATCGGATGAACCTGGTGATGCAGATGTCTGGGACAGCCTACATGAGGTGGGTTCAGGCGCAGCTCTCGGTAAGTGTATGGTACTCCATATGCGTGGGATTTCAGATTTTAGAATTTTTTCTAACTTGTTCTTCCTCGGCTAGGCGTTGCTCCATGGGCAGCACTACCACAAGTGCATGGAGAAAGAGGTCCTCGTCGAGAGGAAGAATGCGAAGAAGTACTTCCACGAGGTCACCAAATTGCAGGATGAGTTGAAGGAAGCTCGGAACGAAGTTGCGGTCCACGAGGCTCGGATGGCCTCGCTTGCCGACCACCATAAGGCCGAGCTGGAGCACTTCAAGGCGAAGGCCTAGGCGGATGCCGAGAAGGTGCAAAAGGCCATGGAGGAGGCAGAGATCACCATGGTGGATACTCTTATCCTCGCTCAGGACGACGCCTATGCCCTGGCTAAGGAGCACTTCAAGATCGTCTCCCCGAACGCTCGAGTCGACCACCTTTATTATAACTGACGGCCAGATCATCCGCCTATGTCCGGTGGCGAGGATGAGGAGGGGGGACCCCCACCAAGATGAGGTCGGGGGTGCCCGTGCTGACGAAAAGGTGTCATCCCCCCTAATCGCCCTCCGCGGACTGGCCACCTCTTTTTGTAATACAAAAAAAAAATTGAATTTGTAAAAGAATATTTTTGGTCGATGCTCTATGACTTGTGTTTATTTGCCTCTTTGTGACTTGTTGTGTTTCCCATCTTCTTGATAGACGCATGAGGCCCTTGGTGCCGACCTTGGTTCTGCCGAGGTCCCCAGGCCATCACGTGAGCAGGGGCCCAGAGAGAGTATGCTGGCTCGCCATCATAAGCAATCTCGTGACCGAGAGGCTGCTGTAAACTATTTCATGAATAAGTCTCGGGAGCTTGGCCTAGAAGTCGCTCGGTTGAGGAAGGCAGTAGCTGACCGGGATTGGTGGAGAGTGGAGACGAACTGGTCAACCTCAGACGCCTCCACCAGGGGGGTCGGCTTCGGAGTCCTTTCTCCGTGAGTCTGTTGTGGGGAAGGAGTTGGAGATTCGTAGGCTGAAGCTAATACTCGGCGCTAGTCCACAAGGAGGATCTGGCCACTCCGCATTAGGTCATTCTCCTACCTTTTATCTAGAAGAGGCGAGGCCTGCTGATGCGCAAAGTTTCGTGGCCGAGGCATCTTTTTGCATCGACCAGGCAGAGCGCGCAGAGGATCCCGTTGGAAGCATTTAATTCACCTTCTGAGCCAAGTGATCTGTAATATCTTCATTGTATTGTGTGGCCGCTTCTTGGCACCTTATGAGTAATAAAACTTCGATTTCTTTAATATTGATAATTTATTGAGTGTGGCAGGCAGGAGCGTAGCTCGAGGTCATTGCCGTGTATGGCCTGGCTAGAGGTCGCCGCCGAGGCAGAAGAAGTGGTTCGCTCGGGAGCCGAACCGTAGTTTCTTGCAGGTAGCGCCCCCATTACTTGTTGGAAAAGCAAAGGGGATGTCGAGATCTGAGGGGATGAAGCTCGCTTAGCCGAGTGTCGAGGGTCAGAAGATGAGCCCCCATCACTTGTTGGGAAAGCCGAACTGTAATTTCTTGCAGATAGCGCCCAATAAGGGACGTGTCGCCTTTCGATAAAAATTAATGGCGACGTTTCACCTTCCGCCGTTTGGACTTTCCGATGTCATAAATGCACCTCTCCGATGGCTATATAATCCTCACCCCCCACCCCTTCCATTTTTCATCAGGATTTGAGATTGACTCATATGCCACCTTCGAACAATTTGGGGTTTCGGCTCCGAGGGCCGTTTACCCCGAGCTGTTCATGGGTGAGAGGTGGGTCGGTCTGGGGTCAAGATCCGGGGTACTTGCCAAAGGCAGGCGCCCCCAAAGTAGAATTTTTTGGGCCGAGGGTTTCGGGTCGGTGGCTTCCCCTGCCACCATCGAACAATTTGGGGTTTAAGCTCTGAGGGCTGTAAACCCCGAGTTGTTCGCGAGTGAGAGGTGGGTCAACCAATGGTCCGGGACTCAGGGCGTTTGTAACTCCTATTTCCCGTATTTGTATTTTTATATTGTATTTTTGCCTCATTGTACTCTTTCATCTATTTGAGACCTCGTATTTTGTTTCCGATTGAATAAAATCATTATTTTATTTCGATTCAATTTTTGGTCCTTTTATCTAATTCAATTGTATGTGCTCCTTGTGTCGTTCTTCATGAAGGATTGGCTGTTTCTTCTCATTCGTCTCTTTATTCCTCATTTTAATATATTTTGATCAATTCTCCAGTTGGATCCCACTCGAAACGGATATCCTAAAACCCAAAACTCAAAACCCTAACTATTTAACCCTAACCTACCCTAACCCTAACCCTAACCCCCATGTTCCTGTGCTAACCTAATCTTTCCGCCGCTCTCCTTCTCCTTCGCATCTTCGATCAAAACCCAATCCGCCTTCGACCAACGCCAACCAAATCCCAGCGCCTTCCCCCACTCGCCTCCTCCACCCACCATCGCCTTCAACATCCTAAACCCTCCACCATCGTCTTCTCGCCATTACCCAAACTCTGAAAACCCACTCCGTCTCCTTCCTCTGCACCATCGCCAGCCACCACCACCATCATTGCCTTTCGAACCCAACATCGCTTTTACCCAACTCCTCCGAAAACCCATCTCTTATCGCCATTACCATCGCCAGCCGCCTCCACATCCATCGTCGTCTTCCTCCACCGCAACCCAACCGAAACCCATCACCATTGCGCCTCTTCGCCTCGTCGCAACCACTGTAGCACCATCTCCGATCGCCTTTCCTCACCACCACCCATCGACCCACTACCTCTTCGCCTCGCCGCGACACCGCTGACCCTCGTCGCCGTCCAAGCATCGAGAAAACCCCTGTTCCATCCCCTCTATTTTCGACACAAAACAGAGCGTCATCATCTTCTTGATGCGTGCTGCCCCGTCATCGCCAACGACCTCGCGCTGCGTTGCTTCCCGACCAGTCGCCGCCGTCGACGTCGCCCTTGCCGCCTCGCACCGTTGTCGGTGCCACCGCTGCTCTCGCTCTCTCTCTCTCTTGCTTTCTGTTTCGACGAAGAAGAGAAGGAAGAAGAAGCAGCGTTGGGCGAGATCCAATCTCAGCCCTTGGATCGCGCCAAGATCCATGCCACTCAGCCGATCTGATCGTTGTTCGCTGTTTTGCCACAGCAAATCCCCCACTCGCCGTTCCGTGTTCTGGCCCAGATCCGCTGCGTGAGAGCGATCTGATTTGCTGGATTTGCTGTCCCGTGTTTGCCGCGCCGAATTAAGAGTCGCTGTACGCTGTTTTGGCCAATCTGTTGTGTGGGAAAATATGCTCTACGGTTGATTTTTGCACATGCTTCACACGTGCTTTTAGAAGACTTCGCCCGGGAATTTTCGATCACATTTTCTTTAACAATCGGATCTAATCGTCGTCAATCAAGATAAGTATTCCTCTTGTACACATTTTTGTTCTAGTACAAGCATTCATTGAAAATACTACAAATAGTTAGAAATTGTGACTCCTCCTTGACTGTCGTTGTTGATCAATATTAAACCTCATCAATTTCATAATCTTAAGAGTCACAATAATTTTATTGTATTATATTACAACTACTTGGACTCATTTTACCTCCCTGAATACGTGAACACATGAATTAAGGAATCCTAGATTTGTAGACATATGTTATATCTTGTATGTGATGAACTTGCACCCACTAGAGTCGAGAAATAAATATTACTTGCTGTTTTGATAACCATTATCCTGTATTTATATCACACATTAATTTAGATGCCTAATAACCAATTATCATGCAACCTATACATGAGAGACCTTCCCACATGTTGCTGTCCTGAATCTGGTTATGCTGTTTTGACCTCTTTAACATCAGAATCTGAACCTGAGTCCTTGAACAGTAAACGTAGCTCCAGATGTCTAGATGTCGATAGCCTCCGGAATTTTTGAATTCTGAGTTACGGTCTAGAAGATATCATAGTTTTGGTGCAGCAACGTCATGCTGTCCAGATTTTCGATTTTCGTTGTTCTTGATATTTTAAATTTGTTTAGACCCTCGAACTTGAATCCTATCTAGCCTAAACTTGTTCCATGTCCACGATTATGATTTTTTGACTTGTTTCACACACTTGTATGCTTGCTTGATAAGAATTAATAAAAGTAACAAGTCGGGGTTTAAGGGAAAGACCTATAGTAGTGGACAATATAGGTAAGTGTACTCGGAAGGGGGCCCGTGTTTTCCAGTACTCGGTTCATGAACCTGTTGCACTTGATGTATTCATGGAGTCAGTTACTTGGCTCAAGAACCTGTTGTATTCATGAACCCCAGTGTGGTTCTTGAACCTGTTAGTATTCACGAACTTGCTTCGTGAACCTGTTATTTATTTTCGTATTCATGAACCATGCCTGCTTGATACTTGATATCTGAGTATGCCACCCTATAGACTCCATTACTAGGCCTAAACGAAATTGATTTGCCTGTAGCAAGCATGTAGTAAAAGTATGGATGCATGAAGTGCTATCTAGATAGTAATCACCACAAGACTTGAACATGAAACTTGAACTCGATACAGGTTTACTTAATACTTGATGATATGATACATGAAACATGATACATGAGACTTGAAATATGAAACTTGAACTTGACAACTTGTTACCTGATACTCGACAACTTGTTGCTTGAGACTTGACACTTGAAATAAAATTTTGACACGACTTGGCATTTATTACGTGACACTAGACTTGAGACTTGTCACTTGATGTTAGATACCCCTACAGGTTCACTTGTCATATGTTTTACTATTAGCAATTGTTATCCAGCCCGTTCACTAAGATGTCCCTCTTGCTAGCTAGTTCTTGGTTTTTCCATTACTTGTTGCATCCCTGTTACATTCTTGATTCCAATTCTTGTTTCCTATTACTTGTACTCGTTTTTACTATTTGTGGTCCTAGCTTGCACTGAGGGCATTTTCTCCTGTTTTTCCCTATTTTTTCCTTTTTATTTATTAAGCAGACTTTGGAGACGAGCTACCTGCTGAGATTGGTGAGCATAAATTTTAGCTTTCAAGTGGAGGCAGGACTTGTTTAGATTACTTAAGACTTGTAACGGGCTTATGTTCCCGAGTTTTACATTTGATCCAGACTTGAAAACTATGTG
The DNA here is from genome assembly GCA_017893485.1 of Hemerocallis citrina. Classification (NCBI taxonomy): domain Eukaryota; kingdom Viridiplantae; phylum Streptophyta; class Magnoliopsida; order Asparagales; family Asphodelaceae; genus Hemerocallis; species Hemerocallis citrina. Next base: position 70,217,193 of record CM030362.1, on the reverse strand, counting down.
GACATTATTATTTGTTTTCAATTATTTTCTGTTGCTTAATGAATTATTCATGCATGCTTAGTTATATATATATATATATATATATATATATATATATATATATATATATATATATATATATATATATATATATCTTGTTATATTCTTGTTATGATGCTGAGTCGATCCTACAGCTTATGGATGATGTTAAAATCAATCGTTGGGCTTCGTCACGCGCTTGTATTCCATATTTTTGGGAAGCGAGGCGTGACAGCGTTATTGGGTGAGAATCTGGGGTCGGTGCCTCCCTTGCCACTCTCGAACAATTTGGGATTTTGGCTCTAGGGGTCATTGACCCCGAGCTGTCCGCAGGTGAGAGGCAGGTCAACTGAAGACCCGGGGGATAGAATTCCCAGCCGAAGGGTCTCGAATCGGTGGCTCTCCTGCTGCCCTCTGACAATTCGGGGTTTTGGCTCTAAGGGCTTTTAACCCCGAGTTTCTAGCGGGTGAGAGGTGGGTCAATCCATAGGTTCGGGACTCGGGGCATTTGCCGAAGGCGAGCACCCTAAACCTAAATTGAAAAATTTTATATCTGGTACCGTACGAGTGTAGCTAGAGGTCACCACCGATCGCACAGGTCTGTCGAGCTTGAAAAAGCCAAGGCATTGCTCGAGGTCGATACCGAGCCCCCATACAAAGAGAAGTCGATATGGGTGTAGCCGGAGATCATCGCCGAGCATAAAGGTCTGTGGCTTTGAAAAAAGACAAGGCCTTGTTCGAGGTCGATGCCGAGCCCCCATACGAAGAGAAGTCGATATGGGTGTAGCCAGGAGAACATCGCCGAGCGTAAAGGTCCATGGCTTTGAAAAATAGCCAAGGCCTTGCTCGAGGCCGATGCCTGAACCCCCATACCTTGTTCTCAGGGTAGATAGCATGAGTGTAGCTGAAGATCAACGCTGAGCGCATAGGTAGCATGACTTGAAAAAGTCGAGACCCTGCTCGAGGTCGATGCCGAGCCCCCATACCAAGAGAAGCCGTTATGAGTATAGCCGAAGATCATCGCTGAGCGTAAAGGTCGCACGACTTGAAAAAGCCATAGCCTTGCTCGAGGTCGATGCCGAGCCCCTATACCTTATTCTCGGGTAGATAGCATGAGTGTAGCTAGAGGTCATCGCCGAGCGCATAGGTTGTATGACTTGAAAAAGTCGAGACCCTGCTCGAGGTCGATGCCGAGCCCCCATACCAAGAGAAGCCGTTATGAGTGTAGCTTGGAGATCATCGCCAAGCGTAAAGGTCGCATGGCTTGAAAAAGCCAAGGCCTTGCTCGAGGTCGATGTCGATCCTTATATCTTGTTCTCGGGTAGATAGCATGAGTGTAGCTGAAGGTCATTGCCGAGCGCATATGTAGCATGACTTGAAAAAGTCAAGACCATGCTCGAGGTCGATGCCGAGCCCCCATACTTTAGAAGAGACTTTTTGTGGCTCGCGACACTATCCGAGCACCGAGCTCAATCTTGTAAGAGAAAATTTTTGTGGCCCGTGATACCATCCGAGGACTGAGTCCAAAACAATGGGTAAATGTACATTATATTGACTTTACAAAACAAGGCACGAGGTGTCGTTTACATTTTGGTGCTTACAAGGGGGTCTATAAGGGCTATGCGAGGTGCTAATCCTCCCCCTACAAGGAATTTGATAAGGTGCTCCACGTTCCAGGGCCTTTTCACAGGCCTTGCCTCCGGGTCGGTAAGGCGGTACGTGCCCGGACGTACAGCCTTAGAGATCTTGTACGGGCCTTCCCAGTTTGGAATCAACTTCCTTTTTTGGCCGGGGTTAGATACCTGCCAGCTTTCGGAGGATGAGGTCCCCTAACTTGATGTTGGTGGGACGTACCCTTTTGTTATAGAACTTCTCGATCCTCTACTGGTAGGTGTTCCTTCTGATGGCAGATTTTTCCCTGACCTCATCTATGAGATCCAGGTCGCACGCAGTTGCGCCGAGTTGCTGTCTTCATCAAGGCCATGATACGGGGCGAAGGGAGCCCGATCTCGAGGGGGATTACCGCCTCTGCACCGTATGTCAGATTGAATGGTGATTCTTCCGTAGGGATCCTCTTCGTCGTTCGATGAGCCCAGAGAAATGCTTGGCTACTCGTCGACCCATAACCCCTTGGAAGAATTGTCAAGCCATTTCTTCAAACTGTCGAGGATCTGACGGTTCGCGTTCTCGGCTTGACCATTCAACTGCGGGAGGCAGACCGAAGAGAAGCATTGTCGGATGCTGAGGTCCTCATAGAACTTTCTAAAATTTTTGCCCTGCAAACTGGGTCCTATTATCCGTGATGAGTATGTGAGGAATTCCAAACCGGCAGATGATGTGCCTCTAGAAGAATTGCAGAGTTTGTTGCTTGGTGATCGTGGCTAAGGGCTCGGCCTCGATCCACTTTGTGAAGTAGTCGATTGCTACTATTAGGAACTTCCTTTGGCCCGTCACTTTAGGAAAAGGGCCTACCAGGTCCATACCCCACATAGCAAAGGGGGTCGGATTGGCCAGGGAATGGAGGTTTGCCTGTGGCGCCCTTCTTATTGAAGTGAATCTCTGACAGGGTCCACATTTCTTGACCAGGGCCAGGGCATCCTGTAACATCGTGGGCCAGTAGTACCCATGGTTCAGAGCCTTCCAGGCGAGCGATCGGCTCCCCATGTGGCACCTGCCAATTCCTTCGTGGAGCTACTTGAGAGCGTACCTTGCTTCGTCGAAGGTCAAGTAGTGGAGATAGGGCCTCCCATCCATCGTGGTGTATGAGCGCTTGAAGAGGGTTTCATCGATCATGGCGAACCTTTCCGAGCGGACCCTGATCCTCCTTGCCTCGGCTCGGTCTTCGGGGAGCTCTTCTTTGATTAGAAACTTTCGAAGGGGAGTGATCCAATCGTCAGGATGAGCCCCATCATCAATACAGATGGTCTGGGGAAGGTCAATACTTGGCTTCAGGAGTACCTCGATCAGAACGGTTCGATCGAGTCCTTCAAAGGACGAGGAGGCAAGTTTCGATAGGGCATTGGCCTGGGCATTCTGTTCTCTTGGGATTCTTAGGAATGCGGAGTCATCGAAGGATGTTAGGAGCCACTAGACCATGGCCAAGTACCGGATCATCCGATCATCACGGGCCTCATACTCTTCGGTGATCTGATTGACCACGAACTGAGAGTCACTGAAGGCCATGATCTGCCTGGCGCCTGCTTGGTGTGCTAGGGTGAGCCCTGCGATCATAGCCTCATATTCTGCCTCGTTGTTAGAGGCTAGAAAGTTGAGACGGGGAGAATATTGAAGAATAAAGTTGTCGGGTCCTCGCAAAATGATGCCTGTGCCACTTCTCGCTTCGTAGGATAGGTCATCGATGTAAACTTCCCACGTCTGGTCGGCCTTCCCACTGCTGGGTTGCTTGGAGATGGTGCATTTCGTGATGAATTCACAGAGGGCCTGTCCCTTGATTGTCGTTCTTGGCTGATAGTCGATGTCGTATTGACTGAGCTCGATCGACCACTTAACTAGTCGTCCGGAGCTCTCGGGCTTATGGAGTACGGCCTTCAGAGGCTGGTCTGTAAGGACCTATATGGAGTGTGCCTAAAAATAAGGGTAGAGCTTCCACGCGGCCATGCCCAGGGCGTATGCCACCTTCTCCACTTTCGCGTACCTGGTCTTGGCCGAGAGCAGAACCTTATTCACATAATACAGCAATTTTTGGACTCCGTCTACTTCCCGAATGAGGACAGCACTGAGCACGCTTTCCAAGGCTGAAAGGTAAAGCCAGAGAGGCTCGCCCGGCTCGGGTTTGCGAAGGAGCGAAGGATTGATGAGGTACTCTTTCAATTGGGCGAACGCCTCCTGCTGCTGAGCCCCCCACTCGAAGCTTCCAGGTTCCGCACAGAGCTTTGAAGAACGGGAGAGACTTCTCCCCATATTTGGAGAGGAAACGGCCGATGGCCGCCAGTCTCTCCGTGAGTTGTTAGACTTCCTTGATGTTCCTTGGATTGGCCATGTCGATTATGGCCTGGATCTTTTCAGGGTTCGCCTCGATGCCGCACTGGCTGACGACAAACCTAAGAAATTTTTCCGAGGAGATGCCGAATGCACACTTGGCCGGATTGAGCCTCATGTTGTGGGTCTGAAGGACGCCAAAGGCTTCTTCCAGGTCAGCGATGTGGTCTGTCCCTTCTGGTTTTTGACGAGCATGTCGTCGACATACACCTCTATGTTGCGACCAATCTTCTCATTGAAAACTCGGTTGACGAGCCTCTGGTAGGTAGGACCAGCATTCTTCAGTCCGAAGGGCATGACCCGATAGCAGTAGAGACCCTAGTCGGTGACGAAGGACGTCTTAGCTATGTCAGAGGGGAACATTCAGATCTGATTGTATCCGGAGAAGGCATCCATGAAGGACGAGAGCTCTTGACCCGACGTTGCGTAGATCAGAGCATCGATGCGGGGGAGGGGAAATGGATCTTTGGGGCACACCTTATTGAGGTCCGTGAAGTCTATGCAGATCCTCCAGCTCCCGCTTGCCTTCCGTACCATTACGACGTTCGCCAGCCACTCAGGGTAGCTGACCTCTTGGATGAACCTGGGCGGACAAGATCTTGTCCACCTCCGCTTTCACAGCTTGTTGGCTCTCCGAGGTGAACTTACGTCGCTTCTGGATGATCGGCTTCGAGCCAGGGAGCACGCTCAATTTTTGCATGATCAGGTCTTCAGAGATCCCGGGCATGTCGATGGCTTCCAAGCAAAGAGGTCGACGTTGCGACGAATGCAGGCGAATAGGATGGATTTTAGGTCGGGCGCGAGGGAGGAGCTCATGCGGAACCATTTTGAGTTGTCCTCCATCTCGAACGAGACTTCTTCCAGTTCATCTGCCGGTTCGAGCTCTAGTTGGCTCCTCAGAGGTTGTAGTTTGACGGCATCCAGGGGGAACACGCCGCCCCCTGACAGTCGTCATGTAGCATGCTCGTGTTGCCTCTTGGTTCCCCCGAACGACCCCCACACCTGATTCGTTTGGGAACTTCAACTTCAGATGGTAGGCCGAGGGAACAGCCTGGAGAGAGCAGAGCCCTGGTTGGTCGAGGATGGCATTGTAGGCTGATTTGACATTCACAACCATGAAGTCCATCAACTTAGTCCTTTGGTGGGGGGTCGTACCCGTAGTGACATCCAAGATCGCAATCCCATCTATTGGTACCGGAATGCCAGAGAACCCGTGCAGGGTGTACCCGACTGGCTTCAGCTTATCTCGGGGGAGCTCGAGGTTCTCAAATGCTTCGAGGAAGAGGATATTCATCGAGCTTCTGTTGTCTACGAGGATCCGACAGACCTCGTAGTTTGCCATGACGAGGCTAACGACGAGTGCATCACAATGCGAGAGCCGGACCCCCTCCAGGTCTTTCCCCGAGAAGGAGATAGGAAGTTACTGAACCTGGGGGAGGGGAGGCCTCGAACGACGTTCACCTCTAAAAAAAATGCCTTGCGGGAAGTACTGGACTCTCCTCCCATGGGCCCCCGTGGATGCAGTGCAGAATGGCTTGGCCTCCGGTCTCTTCGGGCTCCGGGTCCTGCTCGAGATGCTGTTTGGGGGCACGAGGAGAAGGAGAAGGCCTCCAGTTCCTCGTATCCCTCCTATCCCGGGCGTCTTCCTGGGTGAACTCTTGGAGATACCCTCGCTGGATGAGGGCCTCGATTTCGTCCTTCAGGGCCCGGCAGTAGTCGGTGTCGTGCCCATTGTCAAGATGGAAGCGGTAGTAGAACCGCTGGTCCCTCTTCTTGTTGCTGGTTGGTTGAGGGGGCATCTGAACGATGTCCCTATCCTCGATCGCAAGAAGGATGACCGATACGTTCTGCGTCAGGGGCGTGTACCTCTCGAAATGCGATATCAGAGGGGCCTTCTTCATGCCGATCTCGTCCCTCGAGCTCGGCCTCGTCGGCCTTGCACATTCCCTTCTCTGGAACCTCTTTGGCAGTCCTCGAGATTTAGGACCTCTTCGTTTCGGATGTATTTCTCGATCCGATTGAGCAGGTCAGGGAAGTCGAGGGGAGGCTTCTTGGCCAAGGATGCCTTCAGCTGGCCGTGTCGGACGTTGTGCTGGAAGGCTGCCGAGGCGACCACAACATCGAGGGAGGAGACAGACCTTGCCTCAGTGGTGAACCTCCGGACGAACTGTCAGAGTGGCTCCCCTCCTTCTGCTGGAGGCCCAGCAGGGACGTGCTCGTCTTCTCGGCCTTCCTGCTGGTAACGAAGTGGGTGAGAAAGGTGCCCTCCAGCTGGTCGAATGAGTAGACTGAGCCGGGGACGAGCTTAGAGAACCATTCCTGAGCCAGACCCTGGAGGGTGGCAGGGAAGGCACGGCATAGGAGGGGATCCGATGCGCTGTGAATTATCATGAGGGTCTTGAACCCTCCATGTGATCAGTATGATCGCCCTCACCATCATAAGTCTCGAATTGGGGTGGCCGGAAATTCCAGGGTATTTCCACTTGTAAAACTGCAGTGAAAAAAGGAGGTTGGGTCGGCCTATGAGCAGGAGCCGCCCTCGCCAAAGTGGTCGAGGCAGTTCTCCATTTTCTGTTGGCATCGCAGGACATCCTCGTCTTGCTCTGTCGGGCGGGTTAGGCCGCGAGACTCGCCGGCTTCAGCGTCCGACCGAGAGTGAGACTGGTGGAGTGTATCGATCACGGGGATCCCTAAGATGGCCTGCAGGATCTCGTTCCGAAAGTCTTGGAACTCGCGGCGGGTGACTGGAGCTTTTCTGGTCGGGCCGCGTTGAGGTGGCGGCCTTTGGTCGGCACGACTGGGCTTCGACTCCCGCCCTCGGGATGGGTGCCTGGGATGGTTTGGGACCGAGTTGGAAGCGATCCCTCCCCCTGCTCGGCTGGCTTGTTGGTTCTGGATTTGCCGACGTAGGTCGATCGCGACCGAGCGAGAAGCACCCGGCTCGGGTGCGCAGTTGATCCTCGGATGGTTGGATCCATGAGTGTCGGCAGGGACGTCCTGGGGAGGGGCATCCGGGCAATGCGCCGAGGTGACAACTCTTCTGGCCTTAGGTGCCATTTCGGCTCATATTAAAGGGATGTCGTTAACGGCTGGGTTCGGACTGAGGTCCGTACCGAGGTTTCCCACATACGGTGCCAACCTGATGCAGTTTTTTTGGGGGTACGGTTGCAATAGGTGTGAGTTCTCTCAATTAGTAATTCAGCAAAAGTCTCGGTACTGGCTATACGCCCGACCCTCAGCTGAGGGAACAACTCGGGAGCAGGCGGGACTGAGGTAGAGGTCGGATGCTCGGCTCGGATCCTAGCAGCTCGGCTCGGATCTGGGGGCTCAGCTCTGTCTCGTGTACCTGCACTCGGTCTAGGAACACCAGGGTTGATCCCGGTGGCAGGCCCTCCGACAGTCTAGTCAGTTACTGAAGAGCAACAGTAGCTAGAACTTTAAGAGGAGAAAGATTGATTACCTGTGAAGGTAGGGAAAGGGCCTGGTATTTATAGGCAGTGCAAAGCAGGTCTGAACCCGTCTGCCCGTGGGCCTGAATGTGGTAGAAGCCCATGGGGCTTAGGGCTGACCTGGCGGACCTGATGATCAAGGGTGAGCGGTTTTTGAGGGATCCTGTGGCCCAGAAGGGGCTACGTCATCTGACCCATATCAATTGGTAATCTTAGTTTATTTAATCATGAAGTTTGTTGTTTTAATATTTTATGTTTTTTTTTCATCCTCTGAGGTCCGATCTCATTTCTTGAACTTTTTTAGTTTTTGTTGTAACTAATTTGTTTTTGCTGATAGATTCAGTATGTATTCTCTTATCTGATTTAGTAATCCAATTATGGCTTGTACTTCTCTTTTTTCTTTTTGGACATTTAGAAATTTCTTTATTTATTCTGCTATATGTGGCTGTAGTTCTATTCCTTCATGTGATAATTTTGTTCCTAAGAATTCTATCTCAGTTTTGAACAATTTCATTTTCTTTTTTGATAGTATTACCTGCATTTTTTACTATTTCTATGAACTTTGTAAATATTCTTTATGTTGTTCTTCATTTTTAGATCCTATTAGAATGTCATCTACATATACTAGTGATATAGGTAAAAATAGAGCTAAATCAGGACCGTTCAAATCGGGTACGGATCTTAAAGCTCCCAAGGGTAAAACGGTAATTTCAGCAGACACAGGCCCGACAAGATAAGCTGGGTCGTTCTCAAGCCCAGCAAACTAATCCAGCCTACAATAGGAACTGTTACAACAGCCCTACCACAAAGGAGTCCAGATTCGTCGAACCCAGTTGAAATCCCCTTATTCTAGGGGGTAACTGATTCTATCCATCCATACATAAGGGAGGATCTGAAAAACTCTATCTCTCTATCAAGAGAAGAGTCTAGTCCCAATCCCTTCACATGGATGGCATAACCGACTCTATCCTATCACCGGAAGTAGAGATTCATCCTCATCTCGAAACTGGTTCCAAAGGCGATGATATAAACCCTCTCCTCCCACCGTTGCAAGGTAATCAATCTTTCTATACCAAAAGCTCCTTCATAATCATTTAGATTATTGACAAGAGCGTCGAAGGGTGCGTCGTCGGAATCAACCCCGGTGTCTCACACTTTTTGCAGGTCACGGCTAGCAGTGGGAAACCAGTCAAACGCCAGTGAAGGTATTCAGGTTTGACTCATTCGATTTCCTACGAACTCACAAATTCTATCTGTTTGCTCCCACACCAAAAAAATCAGCAATAACTAGTATGAAATTATTGTGTTTTTCAAATATCTTATCAATATATTCTTGAAATACTCCTTCACTATTTTTATATTCAAATGGTAATACATTCCATTCATAGAATCCTTGTGGTGTACTAAATGTTGTTCACTATTTTGAGTCTTCTGTTAGTAAGAATCCTGATTTACAATCGAATTTTGAATATATTTTTCTTGTCTTAGTGTGTTAAGTTGTCATGCCCCGCTTCTCATTATATGAAAACACAGGTATGCAACTAAGGCCCAGCGAATGATATAAGTATAGCAACTCATATCATCCATAAGGTGTACAATATCAGCAAGCTCAACAATACAATAATAATCATAGGAACAAGAATGTAATACAATAACCAATATCTGAGATATAATAATTTACAATAAGTCTGAGAATACACAATGCAATAGCAATCTGTCGATTTTTTCCAGTAACTCATCATCTGTACCTGCATAACATTTACTCAAAAAAAAGATAGATGGTACCCATTAGAGTAAGTTACAGACCACAAGTAGTAACAAGCAAAATAGGAACAGGAACACAACACAACATGGAAAGCAAAAAAAATGGAAATTCAAATATGGAACAACCATGATAACGAAAAATAATATATATAACAAGGGAGAAACAAGAACTGGACAGGGAGGGAAACAAAAAACTAGCAATGTAATTGTAATACAGCACGAGAAGAGGAAGAGAGAAGGGTAGGGCTGATAGATTAGGCGGGGATTAGGAGTAATTAATTAGGATTTAGATTAGTGGGAAAGCAATTAATAGGCAGTTAAGGAGATTAAGGGGGCAGTGGAGAGATCTGGGGAGATTTGTATGCTAATAGTTGAATTTAGGTAGGGTATGACTAATGGGTTAACAGGTTTGGGTATACAAATGTGGGCTTGAGTTTTAATAGTTGGGCTTACATTAATACACGAAATAATAATAATATTGGGCTATGTTTTGGGTTTATATTAAATTGGATTTGAGCTTAACTCATACATTAAACAATCAAATAATAAAATAGTATTTGTATAGAATGGTTAGAAAACTTGGGCTTGGAGTATATTTAAAAACACAAAGTATGAAAAGTAACCACAGATTAAATAGGCAAGTAGTAACATTAATCAGATAATCAATTAGAGAACGAATAATAATAGATTTGGTTTCGGGCTAAAATATAAATAATCAACCAATTATGAATAGAAGATAAACTTATAAATTGGAATAATATTTGTATTAAAATATATTGTCATTTGAAAATAATTACAAATACAATTAACGATTAGAAATGGACTTTAATAGGACATCCAAAAATAAATTTAAAATAAAACGAATTTAAGAAAACGAAAAATCTTTATAGGGAATCGAAACACAGAAAATACGTATAGCCGGAAATGGGGGTTACATAAGTAATATCTGCCTATCTGGTAGTGGATATCCAAATCTCTTATTATTTTTATTTAATTCCTTATAATTTACTACCATTCGAGATTTACCTCTTTTATCTTCTGAATGTTTTCTTGCTATAAATGTTAGTGATGAATGTGGACTTTGTGATTTTTTTATGTAATTATTTTTCATTATTTCTTTTATATATATTTTGAACTCTTCTAAATCAGTTGGAGTGTATCTTATAGGTTTAATTTTTATTATTTTGTTCTTATCTATTTACTCTATGAGTGTTGTAGGGTTTACTTAAGTCCCATTTTGCTAAAGGGTCTTCTCCGTACATATTTTCTAATTATTTTTGTAAAATTTCTTTTGTAGTTATTTCTTGGATTTGTTGTATTCTAGTTTTTTTTGGGTAAATATTGATATTCAGCACACTGGGTTGAAGAAACTTTGATATGCAGCAAGTTGGTCCTAGAATAAGGTTGGGTTATTCTAATGGCTATTGCTTGGTGTTGACAAGGTGTTGTAAATATAACAGATTTATGTGATATGGTTATATGATAGTATTGTTGGAAAAAGTCATTTTCTAATAGTACATCATTATTCATATCATCAAATTGGTATATTACTGGTATTTTTAGTACGTACGTAATTTCCTATTTGTATAGTAACATTTTATTCATACCAATCAAGTATGACTGTTTGCCCAGTTAATCCGGTTATCGCCTTTTTATTATATCCATCTTGTTTCCATCTTGGTAGTATATTTTCGTGGCATAAGCTAGTGCCTGCTCCGTTGTCTATTATACTATGATAGTTTCTTGATTTGTATCCTTCGTAGACAAATTCTGTTAGTGTGTGTAATTTGTTTTTTGTTGCTCTTAATGAATTTATTTACACAATGTTCTATTTGTTACTATACTTTCATTGTTTACTGTTATTATGATTTTTTCTTCTTGAATTGAGTGAGGTTATACTGATGTAAGGAAGCCAGTTCCTAATAACATTTTATTAACATGGTGTTCTGGATCTACATGTAAATTAATAGCATTTGATTTCTACCATTTATCCTCAGTAGCAGTATTATTTTATGTACAATTGGATGTCTATTATTGTAATAGTCTAGGTAGTAATATGGATTTTCTAATGGTATTAATTCTGTTGTTTTTATATTTGTTTGTTTAATATGTGAATTAGTAGCTCCTGTATCTACCAGAGCTACTTGTTTATTCCATTTTCCATTGTCATAATATTCTATTTCTATTTTAAATTGGTTAATGTTTTGATTGTCTAATGTATTTATTATTGGTATTAATTCCAATGCATGTTGTTTGTTTCTTATTGATAGTGATCTATTTCCGAACATTATTCGTGGTGTTTTTTCTTTTGTAATTTCTTTTGCTTTATTAAAGTCAAATTCTAGATAATTTGGTATAGTCATTTCAAGGATTTTCTGTAATGCCCAGAATTTCAAACACAGGTAATTCGTAGCAAAACATGATCTTTCACTTCAATTTCGTACAAATTTACAAGGAATTTAAATTGTTTTCATTTACAATATTATTCTTTACAATAACACAACGTAAATGAATAAGTACAATACAACAAGTGATGATGGAAACTCTTCAATCTTATGGCATCCCTCATAGTGACTTCAAGTCCATGCCAAATCCAAACCTGCAACTACGAAATTGTGGTCACGTCAATTGCATACAACTGACGTAATGCTATAATACAACGATTTCACCATCTTAACAATCACACACTTGAATGCATAAAACATAAAAGTGACTATCCTAATTATGTCAGTGTATGATATGAGCTTAATGCCTAATGCAGCCATTTTCTACTTACGATGACACTAATGCATACTTGTTTGGATTCTATGCATCCCATAATACATAAGTCCGAGAGCAAGCCCTTATCGTACTACTCATTATAGGGTTCAATCCCTCGTTATGAAATCCTACTACGGTGACTAATGTAAGATTTAGATATCCTGTGAGTATCTAGTACCGCCCCGATAATTCTTGAGAATCATTCTCCCATCGCAAGCCGTAACCCCGATAATTTTGGAGACGAAACCCACACCGCTAGCCATAACCCCGATAATTCTAAAGAGTCGTTCTCCTACCGCAAGTGATTTTCGGACGTCACACCTCACACCCCGATAATTCTGAAGACGAAACCCACACCGCGAGTCATATGCTACCTCATCACACAAATATCCCATGAGCGTAGCATTGATCCCGATTATTCTGAAGATAAATCCCACACCGCAAGTGATTTTGGATATCATGCCTCACACTCCGATAATTCTTGAGATAATCTCCCACCGCGAATCATATGAGGCTCTCATACTCTTATTTGACCATACTTAATCACATCTCTCCCTAGTGCCTGCCCTTAGGTTTAATTACAATCATCACAACCTAGAGCTAACTTACCCTACCGGACTTAAATCAACACACGCAGAAATGTTATCCCACATTGGCTACTTCTCAAATTTCATTTATCATAACTTGTCGGTTTCTACGGGTCTCGCTCAGCCTCTAGGTTCCTTCATTTCAAATCGAGATCATATAGGTTACCTTAACCTCAACTACACAATTCCTCATTCATAATTCATTTGACTTGTTCATACATTCATTTTGAATTGTCAATTTCAAATCTACTTCCTTACGCGTCGTAAGCTTCTTAGGATAAAACTAAATATAAATATTTTTCGTATTTCAGTTTCTTAACCATGGTTTTATTTTACCACCAAATATCCCAACCAGTTACTTCTTTCAATAATTTAATCCCAATGTAACTTTTAAAAGGTAGGTTCAAAATTTATATTCCACTCCCAAATTTTAAACTCATTTTTAACATAAACAAACACCCTCGAATTTAGACTACAAACTAGATTCATCAAGTACATTGTCTAATGTAACTTTTAATCTCCAAAATATATCTTAAAATAGCGTAGAATTATTTTGAAATGTTCTAATAATATTCTAAAAATATTTCTACAATTTTCTCCAATTTTTAGAAACATGAAGAAAAAAGCCCAAAAATATTAAAAATACAATATGTGTACTCCTGGGATCGAATATATATATATATATATATATATATATATATATATATATATATATATATATATATATATATATATAATCAAACAAATCGTAAAAAGATAAACAAAATACAGTCAATTGGATTCCAAACCTACAACCGAAATAAATACACAGCGCCTGAATGCGGTCGGCTACTCAATCTGATGGTCGACTGCGAGGAAACTGCATTTCCTCACAATCAACTGCCAAGTCTGCTGTTGTTTCTTCTTGATGATGTTGTTGCCTTCGTGTGTTCTCTTCTTCGTCAACTTCAACTTCAACTTCTTGTGCTTTGTATGTTTGCGTCCACAATCCTAACAGAGAGGAGGAGAGAGAAGTGGAGGAGCTGGTTAAGGTGGCTTTGGGCTTGGGAAGGGAATTACAACTATGCAAATCTTTTGCAATTTGCCGGCAATAATTAATTAAATTAATTGATGATTTTAGGGCTAATGTTGGTTGGGTATGAACTATGATAGCTATATATATATATACTAGGTTTGCCCGTGGACACGTGCCTACGGCACGTTTCTATGAACGATGCAGCATATAAAAAGCCTTGTAAAAAGTTTAATATATGCCCGTCTTCGTGAAGAATGATTTATATAGATGTGTATTTGGCAGTAGACATTGATGTATTATGAATTAAGTAGTTTATTGTTTATATCTTGCAGGATCATTTGTCAGGAGCCCAGGATGAAAAAAGTGTAACACCCCACAAAATTGGAAATGACAATTTTGTCCTGGTGTGTTACGCACGTGTATTTTGTAACGTGTTGTCACCACGTATTTTGATTACCGACTATTTATGCATTTTTCGTATTGATTTTTACACTATTTTGAGTCAACAAAAATGTTAAACTTCAATCTCTGCATTTTACGTGCTCTTTACATATTTTTGATGCACGTACCGATTATGTGCTTCCACCGCTACGTGCAATATTTTCTATGTGTTTAAATCATTTACTTTATGTATTGAAATCTATTTTTATAAACAGAAATTTATTTTTCCTTATTAAAATATTATTATACGAGTAATGCACGTGTTTTCTATGTACGTAACAATTACATCGTGGAATATATAAAATTAATAAATATATTTTCTTATATTGTACTTTATCATGTTTAACATTTTTCCGTTTATAAAATCAATTTTTCGCATTTCGGTATTTTATGTGCGACGCACGTGTTTCGATGCGCGTATTTGAGCGTATCCGTTTTCAAGATAAATTTTGGAGTGTGTGTATTTATTTTATTTGTGCATAATATATTTTAGATTTTTAAGTAAACTACTTTTTACTTACATATAGTATATATATAGATTAGATAGTATATATTGTTGGATCCTGTAGGCAAGGCAAGAAACACTAGAGGGGGGTGAATAGTATTTTATAAAAATTAATTGCGGAATTTAAAAATTATCTTCTGTCCAGTCGACTGTAAAAGAAAGTTCAGTCAACTGAGGCGTCAGAGTAGAAGAATATTTTGATACTAGCCTGATAAGTCGACTTAATACAGAAAGGCAGTCGACTTGCCAGAAGAGTTTCTCAGAAGATTGTAATACCAGTCTGATCAGTCGACTTAAGATGGGAATACAGTCGACTTACCAGAACAATTTTGAGAGAATTGAAATGCAAGTAATAAAAGGTTCAAGAGATACAACCACAGAAATTCCAACCATAGAGTACACACGATATATCTTGGTTCGGTCCTCCCGACCTACATCCAGTCCCCAAGCAACCCACTTAAGATTTTTCACTATTCTTGAAAAAAGTACAAGAATACCCTACAGCGTTAAACAACAACCTTGTCCAATCTATAGTCCTCTCTCACCACTAGAGAGAGCAACCCACTCTTCCACCAAGAGTGAAAACTTGACTCTACACCCTAGAGCCCTACTCTCCAACCGAGAGTGAAAAGAACAACAACAAAATGTTTACAATCAACCTATAGCCTTGTTGTGAATGTGATTTTGTGCATGGTTATTAGGTCGACTTCCGAAATCAGTCTAAAACGAAATCGCTGTTAGGCTAGACTGATTTCAGAGAACCAAGACTTAGAAAGTGAATGCTTTAGAATGATTTTTTCTTGTCAGAACCAAAAGCTTGAGAACTTGACAAACAAAATGCTTGGAAAAAAAATTGTTAACATTTGTCAAATGATCTCTGGACTTTTTTATAGAGTTAGAGACGTTTGACCGTTGGAAGGTTGAGTCCCAACTGCCATACAACGGCAGTAAAGATTTAATTTTGAAAAACAAGTTTTAAAAAAGAAAAATGTCGAAACGGCTTGAACAATCGACTGGGTTGCCATAATGAGTCGACTAGTCAGAGTTTGAATGAGTTCAGACAGTTTCGTACTAGACAGTCGACTGGTGCCAAATAGCGGTCGACTAGTACTTAACAGCTGAGCTTATTCAAGCTTGTTTCGATCTTTTTAAGAATTATTTAAAGATATGTGTGAGTGTGTGTGACAAGGCTATTACAGCATTCTAAGACTCAAAGAAATAAATGAGTTACAACTGTTACAAGACACTTAGTACAACACATTTAAGCCTAGGTCTTGTCTTGAGTCTTGAGTCTTGAGTCTTTAGATGGAGATTTAGCCTTTGTTTTGATCTTTGAAGCTGGAAACCTTGTAGCTTTCTTGATCAGTTAGCTTTGAGAGCTTTGTTTGTAGCTTTGCATGATCAACTTGCTTTGAGAGCTTGTTTGAACATTTTGCCTTTGTGTACATCCTGTAATATCTAAGAAGTAGCACAACAACTTTGCATTGTGTTGTAATCATCAAAATCAAGAATCGACATTCTCCCCCTTTTTGATGATGACAACACAATAGCTTACAATAATGGAAAATAAATATTACAAATGCTTACATGCTCCCCCTATCAAATGTACAACATGCATAGGTGTGAAAATATGCACAAAATATGCACAAAAATATGCACAAAGACATACACAAAGATATGCATCACAAAATAAAACAAGCTATATTTTCCCCCCTTTGTCATCAACAAAAAAATGGAGGAAAAACCACAAAAAATACATAGCAAAATGACTTTATATAAAAAGAGAATAGTCTTAGTTCAAACGGTTACATAACAGATAGAAAATGCAAAAATAAGTAGAAAATACATAGAAAAAAAATATAAAAATAGTAGCTCATCAATCTTCATCATCTTCGTCGTGGCCACCATGAGAGGGAGGAGGAAACTGAGTGGGGAATAGGTGGGTAAGATGAGAAATACTTGCTTCAAGGGCATCTTGACGATCCATGATATAATTAACAGAAGTGTAAAGACTTCTTGGATCATCAAAATCAGGATGAGGACGAGAGGAACTAGAACCAGAAGATCGACGAGCTGATGTGGCTAAGGAGATAGGAGGTACATTCCTAGAAGGAGACCTAGGTGGAGAATTTAGCAACTTCATACGTGCTAAACTAGCACGATCAAATGAATCAAAGTGTTTTACAACATCCGTCTCAGATTCGAGATCAACATCATGAGCATAGAAGATGTGAGTGAGTAAAGCACCAAAGCGAAGAAATGAAGTGTGAGCCTTAGCAAGACATTTAAAGATGACTTGACCTCAATTTATTTTAATATTGCCGAATATTGCATAAACAGCTTGTTGCAACTCAAATGAATACTTATCATAACTCCCGGTTTTGGAAATAATGTTATATGACAGTATGCATGCAACTAGCTTAGCAATAGGAGTGATAGATTGATTGGTCATAGGAGGACCATGATTTGGCAAATAAATTTTAGAAAAAATGGAGTCATCATTCATATCAACATCTCCTAAGTCACACTCTTCATCAGACAGACTCAAAATAAGACTTAGTCTTGCAGGGGAGATTCTCATACGTTTATTTTTGACAGACGATAAGATAAAAATCTCATTACCATCCTCCGAAGTAGTAATCTTCATATTTGTATAAAACAAATATATTAGGTGAGGATAATAAGAGGGTTGATTGACAAGAGAAAATAGATCAAATAACCCACATTGCTCAAACAATTGGGCTAGAGGAAACCTATCTAAATCCGGAAAATTCACAAATCTACCCGGAAAAATGATAATTGAACAAATAATGTACCATTTATCAATGAGATCTGGTTTTCTCAAATATTGAAGATAGTTTCTAGATCTTTGTCCTTATTCTACTTTAGATGAATGGGATCTTTTGGGGGCCATAAAAAAAAATAGATCTTAAAAATAAAGAGAGGGAAAGAGTTCTAAGAAAATATACCGACATGGAGGTAGCAAAGAGAAGTAAAGAACTTCAAGAGATCTTCTGAGAATCACTGAAAATTTGAAAGAGATCTTCAATCTGGGGTTTCAAAATCCTTGAAATCGCCAAGCAACAGCAGCAGCCGACTTGAGAGCTCGGTAGAGAGAGAGAGAGTTAGGGTAAAAAGTGAAAGAATGAGAGTAAAGAGTTAGGGTTTTTACTTTGAATGGACGACTGAGATGATGGTTAGGTAGTTTCAAAGACTCGAGGGTAGCAGTAAAGTGAAAAGAATTGCCTCAAAAGATGTGCCAAAATTCGAATTTGAAGAAAACTGATTCGTGACAGTCGACTGGTATTAAGGGGCAGTCGACTTAGTCGAGAGCTAAATAAACAAACATAGCACTAATACCACTATTCAGTCGACTGGGTACTTTGCACAGTCGACTGTCCAGAACATAAAACTCAGAAAAGAACTTAGAAAAATAAAGATACTTGGCAGTCGACTGAAAAGTACTTGTAAGTCGACTTACCAAAAAAAATTCAAGAAACATCATGAAAACTACAAATCCCTAGTTCTCTCCTTAAGGTGATAAATGTGTCTTTCTTAAGAGGTTTGGTAAAAATATTAGCTACATGTTTATCAGTAGAAATAAAGTCTAAAGAAATGTCTCCCTTTAAAACATGATCATGTAAAAAATAATGTCAAATATCAATATATTTCGTACGTGAGTGTTGAACCGGATTTTTAGATAAGTTAATGGCACTGGTATTATCACACATTATTGAAGGTTTTTCAAATAAAATACTATAGTCTAATAGGGTTTATTTCATCCACAAGATTTGGGCACAAACCAAACTTGCAGCGATATATTCAGTTTCTGTAGTAGATAGGGATACCGAATTTTGCTTCTTACTGTACCAAGAGACTAGTGAATGTCCCAAAAAGTGACATATCCCACTAGTGCTCTTGTGGTCAGTTTTACTACCGGCAAAATCCGCATCACTATATGACAAAAGTTGAAAGTTATCGGTGCGTGGATAAAATAGACCATATTCAGACGTGCCTTTAAGGTATCTTAAAATATGTTTCACAGCTTTTAAGTGAGACTCTTTAGGACTCGATTGATATCTATCACACAAATATATATTAAACATAATGTCTAGTCTACTAGCAGTTATATATAAGAGTGAGCCAATCATACCTCGATAGAGTTTTTGATCGACACTCTTATATAATTCATCTTTGTCAAGGGTAGTGGTAGTAGCCATAGGTGTGGTCTTACTACTCGTATCATCCATGTTAAACCGTTTGAGTAATTCCTTAGCATATTTTCCTTGATTAATAAATATGCCATTATGTGACTGCTTAATTTGAAGTCCAAGGAAATAACTGAGTTCACCCATGTGACTCATCTCAAACTCGTTTTTCATGGTGTTAGCAAACTCTTGACATAGATTACTATTAGTAGAGCCAAAAATTATGTCATCTAAATATATTTGTATGATTAGGATATATGTCTCTATTCTCCTAATAAATGAGTTAGTGTCTACTTTACCTATTTCAAAACCCGTTTCTAAAAGAAAAGTCTTCAATCGATCATACCAAACATGTGGTGCTTGTTTAAAACCGTATAAAGCTTTTTTTCAATTTAAAAACATGGTTTGGAAATTGTTCATGTTCGAAACCAGGTGGTTGCTTAACATTAACATCTTCCTTTATAATCCCATTAAGGAAAGCACTTTTCACGTCCATTTGAAAGAGTGTAAAATTCATAAAACATGCAAAAGATAATAAGATACGGATTGATTCTAACCTAGCAACCGGAGTATATGTTTCATCAAAATCTATGCCTTCTTCTTAATTATACCCTTGAGCAACTAGTCTAGCTTTGTTCCTAACAACTTGTCCTGATTCATCTAACTTATTCTTGAATACCCATTTGGTACCAATTATAGTATGATCAGGAGGTCGTGGAACTAAATTCCATACATCATTCCTTATGAATTGGTTTAACTCATCTTGCATGGCATTCATCCAAAATTCATTCTCACATGCTTCTTGTATATTCTTCGGCTCAAAATCCGACAAGAATGCTATATAAGATATCATGTTAACATGTGATCTCGTTTGAATACCATGTGAAATGTCACCAATTATTAAGTCATGAGGATGATCTCTAACTTCAACAAAAGACTTTGGTAAAGTTGGAGACATCACAACAGGATCAGTCGACTTGACCAGTCCATTAGTCGACTAATTTACAGCAGTCGACTTGACTTCCTTATCGGTCGACTTATCTGCAAGGCTAGTTTGCTCTAAAGATGTAATTACTTTATTTAAAGGTGATGAATCAGTTTCATCATCTTCAATTAAAGTCGATGAAGACAAAGATTCATCAAATGCAACATGCATGGATTCTTCAATAGTTATTGTTGACTTGTTGAAGATTCTATATGCCTTACTCCTATTTGAGTATCCTACAAAGATACCCTCATTAGATCTAGGATCAAACTTATTTAAATTATCCTTAGTGTTCAGAATAAAATACTTACATCCAAATATTTTAAAGTAAGAGACCTTAGGAATTCTATCAAAAAATAGCTCATAACATGTTTTCTTTAGCTTAGGCCTAATCAAAATTCTATTTAAAATATAACAAGCTGTAGCAACGGATTCAGCCCAAAAATACTTAGGTAAATTGTTTTCAACAAGCATGGTACGTGCACATTCTTGCAAAGTCCCATTCTTCCTTTCAACAACTCGATTTTGTGGTGAAGCTCTAGGAAATGCAAACGAATGAGTTAAACCATTCTTGTTGCAATATTCTGCAAACATTTTATTTTCAAATTCTCCACCATGGTCACTTCTAATAGTGACTATGGTTAAAGACTTTTGATTTTGAATTCGTTTACAAAAATTAGCAAATTCTTCAAAAGTATCATTCTTATGTTTTAAAAAGAAAGTCCAAGTGAATCATGAAAAATCGTCTACTAAAACAAATACATACCTACTTTTATTTAAAGAAACAACTCTAGTAGGGCCAAATAAATCCATGTGGATTAATTCGAGCGGCCTACTAGTAGAAATTACTTCTTTTGTTTTAAAAGTAGATTTAATTTGTTTACCTAGTTGACATGCATCACATAATTTATCCTTTTTAAAGGATAGTCTTGGCAGCCCTTTAACTATGTTGTACTTAGACAATTTAGAGAGATGTTTTATATTCACAAGACCAAAACGTCTATGCCATAGCCAAGAATCATTATTATAAGCTACTAAGCAAAAATCATTCGAAAACTCATATGCTTTTAAACACAATTCATAAATATTATTTTTCCTATAACCTTGAAAAATTATATTTTGCACGGTAGAATCATAAATTAAACATGCATCTTTTTTAAATATAACTTTATAACCCTTATCACATAGTTGACTAATACTTAACAAGTTATGCTTAAGTCCACTAACTAATAAGACATCTTTTATAGAGGGGTTAGTGTGCTTACCAACCATACTAATTCCTATGACTTTTAGTTTGTTGTTGTCACCAAATGTGACTGTTCCTCCATCAATGTCTTGTATGGAAGATAGGAGGTTGGCATGACCAGTCATGTGCTTTGAGCATCCGCTGTCAAGTATCCAACGATCTCTCTTAGGTACCTATAAAATATTCAATGTGAATATGGTACCCTTTTCATTGGGTCCAAATTAGATTAGTTTATGGGAAACCAAACCCATGAAGAGTTTGATTTTCTACCATAAGCAGAAATATAATTAGCAGAATTACATATAGTAAGCATATATGAATTAATATAAGCAATTCTATCTTTCGAACTCAAGTTGACTGGAACCCATACATATTTGCTCTGTCCAGTCGACTTTACAGCACCTTTCAGTCGACTTTTACTGTTATTCAGTCGACTGGGAGGTAGTATAGGTCGACTTATCTGAGGTATTTGTCTCGTTGAATGAGACTTAGTACCTCTGGACAGGCGACTGATATGTGGATTTAGTCGACTGGTCTGAACTGTAGATTTGCCTTTTCATAAAAAGTTACAGTTTTAGGTTTTTCAAAAAACTCATAAAGTTTATTTTTAACACTAGAGATACAGATTTGTCTGCACTAGTGTTTTTAGAAGAATGTGATTTTTCAAGGGACTTTTTAAAACCAAGTCCAAACTTTTGATTAGATTGTACTTGATTTTGAAGAACATCATTTAAATTGTCTTTTTCTTTATTAAATTTAGATACGTTCTTGGATATCTCTTCATAACTTTTCTTTAGAGATTCAAGATTCATATCTAAACTAGAAAGACGAGAATTTAAGGATTTTACTTCTTTATCAAGGTTAATATTTTCTTGAGAAAGTGTTTGATTGACTTTCTCTAAGTTCTTAACTCTAATCTTTTCTTTTTTAAGTTCTTGAAAAATCTCGTTGAAAGCATTAAGTAAATCATTGGAATCATAGTCATTACTTACTTGATTTTGAGATGCCATAAAACACACGTTTGCAACCTCGTTTATCTCATCAATTTCTTCTTCCGACGAAGAATCGCTATCATCCCAAGTTGCATGGTATGCCTTTTTGTTCTTCACGAACTTGTTCTTTGTATACTTGTCCTTCTTGAAGTTGGACGCCTTTCCCTTAGATTTTGCATTCTCTAGTGGGCAATCCTTCTTCATATGGCCTGTCTTGTTACACCTGAAACAAGTTGGAAGTTCATTATATTCCTTAGATTTTGAATTAAACTTACCTTTTTTTAGGAACTTTTTGAACTTTCTTGTGAACATGGCAATCTCTTCCTCATCTTCTTCTTCATCATCGTAGTTCGACATGGCTTTGAATGCTAATGTCTTCTTCTTTGATTGTTGTGGTTCGGCATCCTTCTTGCACTCTTCAAGTTGTACCTCATGAGCCATAAGATTTTCCACAGGATTCTCAAGAGAAAGTTGTGTTAAATCATTGGCCTCTTCTATGGCGGTGGTCTTCTTCTCCCATTCGGGGGTTAGTACACGAAGTACCTTCCTCACCATCTCGGCTTGAGTATACGTCTTTCCAAGTTCCACAAGTGAATTGGTAATGTCTGTGAACCTTGTAATCATCTCAGACACATTTTCATTCTCCTTCATGCGGAACATTTCAAACCTGTGAACAATAATGGATATTTTAGATTCTTTTACTTTATTTTTTCCTTCATGAGTTACCTCGAGTGTGTGCCAAATTTGATGTGCAGTTGTTGCATTGGACACACGGTTGAACTCCTCCTTTGTAAGGGCACAAAAAAGCACATTCATCGCCTTTGCATTGTTCATTGTTTGGTTCTTCATTTCATCGTTCCATTGTGCATATGAAATAGTAGGAGCGGTGTACTCGGTCTCGGTCATGTTCCATATTTCATAGTTGATCGACTGAAGGTAGATCTTCATTCTACACTTCCAATAGTTATAATTGGTTCCATCGAAGAGGGGTGGCCTTTGTGTAGATTGGCCTTCATGGTATTGATTAGCATTAGAAGTAGTTGCTATTGTACTCAACCAGGCTCTGATACCAAGTGTTGGATCCTGTAGGCAAGGCAAGAAATACTAGAAGGGGGGTGAATAGTGTTTTATAAAAATTAATTGCGGAATTTAAAAATTATCTTCTGTTCAGTCGACTGTAAAAGGAAGTTCAGTCGACTAAGGCGTCAGAGTATAAGAGTATTTTGATACTAGTCTGATAAGTCGACTTAATATAGAAAGGCAGTCGACTTGCCAGAAGAGTTTCTGAGAAAATTGTAATACTAGTCTGATCAGTCGACTTAAGATGAGAATACAGTCGACTTACTAGAACAGTTTTGAGAGAATTGAAATGCAAGTAATAAAAGGTTCAAGAGATACAACCACAGAAATTCCAACCACAGAGTATACACGATGTATCCTGGTTCGGTCCTCCCGACCTACATCCAGTCCCCAAGCAACCCACTTGAGATTTTCCACTATTCTTGAAAATAGTATAAGAATACCCTACGGCGTTAGACAATAACCTTGTCCAACCCGTAGTCCTCTCTCACCACTAGAGAGAGCAACCCACCCTTCCACCAAGAGTGAAAACCTGACTCTACACCCTAGAGCCCTACTCTCCAACAGAGGACCACCCTCACAACCGAGAGTGAAAAGAACAACAACAAAATGTTTACAATCAACCTATAGCCTTGTTGTGAATGTGATTTTGTGCATGGCTATTAGGTCAACTTCCAAAATCAGTCTAAAACGAAATTACTGTTATGCTAGACTGATTTCAGATAACCAAGACTTAGAAAGTGAATGCTTTTAGAATATTTTTTCTTGTCAAAACCAAAAGCTTGAGAACTTGAGAAACAAAATGCTTGGAAAAAAAAATTGTTAACCTTTTTCAAATGATCTCTGTAATCTTTTTATAGAGTTAGAGACGTTTGACCGTTGGAAGGTTGAGTCCCAACTTCTATACAACGGCAGTAAAGATTTGATTTTGAAAAACAAGTCTAAAAACAGAAAACTGTCGAAACGGCTTGAACAGTCGACTGGGTTGCCATAATGAGTCAACTGGTCAGAGTTTGAATGACTTCAGAAAGTTTCGTACTAGACAATTGACTGCCAAATAGCGGTCGACTAGTACTTAACAGCTGAGCTTATTCAAGCTTATTTCGATCTTTTTAAGAATTATTTAAAGATATGTGCGAGTGTGTGTGACAAGGCTATTACAGCATTCTAAGACTCAAAGAAATAAAAGAGTTACAACTGTTACAAGATACTTAATACAACACATTTAAGCCTAGGTCTTGTCTTGAGTCTTGAGTCTTGAGTCTTGAGATGGAGCTTTAGCCTTTGTTTTTATTATTGAAGCTGGCAACCTTGTAGCTTTCTTGATTAGTTAGCTTTGAGAGCTTTGTTTGTAGCTTTGCTTGATCAACTTGCTTTGAGAGCTTGTTTGAACATTTTGCCTTTGTGTACATCCTGTAATATCTAAGAAGAAGCACAACAACTTTGCATTGTGTTTTAATCATCAAAATCAAGAATCAACATATATATATATATAAATAATGTACACTTTGATTTATAGTTGACTGGTTTGGTTGATTTCGTAAAATAAAATGAATGGTGAATGAGTTTGGAGGTGTGGGCTGTTATGTTATTGCTTGGAAAAAACATAATAGAGTAAAAATGTGTAGGTGAATGGGGGCCCACGTAAGAAACAACATAGGCTTGGCTATTGCATATTTGATGTATATGATGAAGAGTGTACAGCACAATTGTGTTGTTGGTAACGTGCCTTGGAGTAGAAGAATGGGGGTGGCCGGGTTGTAGCATTAGTGGGGAGAGAGAGAGGTTGGGAGTTAGGGAATTAGAGAGGTGGAGAGGTAAAGAGTTGGGGGTTTTAGGAGTTAAGGAAGTGAAGCGATGGGAAATTAAATTGAGTAATTTATTAGGTGTGTAATTTTGCACTTTGATCCCTAAACTTGTCCTGTAAATAACACTCCCCTTATCTTCTCATTTCACACACCAAAAACAAAAGAGATAAGAGAAAGAAAAAGAAAGAGAGAAAGAGGAGTACATTTTGCTTAGAGGAGTTATTGCTAGAAAAGAAGGAGCTAGGATTGCTTGGTTGGAGCTAGGAGCTAGAAGTAACCTCTTTTTCTTTATTTGCATCTTCATAAGAGGTGGGTGTTCTCATACTTTCCAATTATAGAACAATGCATGCTAATAATAATGAATGAGTAATATAGAAAGTTTGATGTGATAAAGTAATCTATACTATTGTTTATTGTAGTATTGAATCATGTTATGTTTATTTTCATCATGTAGCTGTTAATGAGAAAAAGAATTTATTTTTGCCATGCACTAGTACATGAATGTAGAGATTTTGATTATGTGAATAATTGTTGAGTTTTCCTTTTTGATAAGAAAATACATTTTTGTAAAGTAAATTTGATGCTATTAAACTCATTAGATTGCAAAAGATGTAGTGTGCTACTTTTGAATTGAATAACTGCAAATTCATGTAATAATTTGAAAGTTAGTTTTATTTTTTTATGCATTATAAAATTATGAGTTACTGTGAGAAAGTAAACTCAGTATAGATGAACAAATTATAATTTTGTGAAAGATTATATCAAGAGAAAAATCGAGTTTTGAAGATAATAGAATAACAGAAAATTTGGACAAAAGCCGGTTAGTATAACTCTATATCAGAAATGTCACATGGAATTCTCGGTTAGCAGAGGCTCTTTAAAATCATCACTGTAGCGCGCCATTGCTTGGGTCACGAGTTCAAAACTCGGCAAACCCTTTCCTTTTTACTTTCGTTTTTTTTTAGAATCCAATAGTGGGATGTTAGTGGGATGTTGGTATAAGGGGGTTTCGGTTGCAATTCTTGACACAAAGTCTAAATGGACTTGGTGTCTAGCCCCTTGGGCCTTGGGCGTTGCTGTGTGTGTAGGCTGACCCAGGTTCGAAACCTTATGCCACCTTTTAATATATTTTTTTTTGTGTTTGAGTTTCATTTTCAAATTTTTGGACTTCACTGACTTTGGGAAAAAAATTCATTTTTTCATATAAAGTTACATAAAAAATTTATTAAGAATAGTTTTAAATTCAGTCTTGTATATTTTTGAGAAAGTGACAAAGAAGTTGAAATAGTAAATGCACTTTGTTTCCAAAATTATTATTTAAATAAATAATTCTTTTTGAAGAAAAGAAAAATAGGTAATAAGATTCTCTTGTTATAAACAAGCCCTCTTGTTGAGTAAGAAATGTTAAATGAGATTAAAAATTTGTGAGAATTCATATAGAGTTTTGGAAAGAATTATTATATCACTTGTTTGCCTTGATGAGATTATGTGAATATGTTTGTTTATGGTTAAGAATTTTATGTGATTAATTTCCTAAAAGAGATTTGGGTATATGCTATGAATTCATGAAAGAATTGTTGCCGTAGAAAGATAGTGAATGAATTGAATGAAGGATGCTAGAATAAGACATATCAAGTTGTGAATAGGTTGAAGATAAATAATACTCTAAGTTTAAGACATGTTTATTGAAGGGTGTGAATACCCGTGATTCTTGTACATGAAAAAGTTATGATTTAGAGTTAGTGAGATCTCGGGTAACGGCACTATTGAATTGAAAAGAGTTGAAATATATTTTGAGATATGGCCATGGAGCTATCTCGTTTTTTTGTTGATAAAGTCCGGTAGGAGGTAAAACTAATTCTAGGTTTGGGAATTATTCATATCTTGAACTAAATAATTAGGTACATAAGTGAAGATGTAGTGAATCTGGGCAAACGTAAGTGGGTTGCTTCTATATAGTCGGCGGTGGATCTCCGTGACTATGGTTGCTCCGTGGGAGACAGTCTTTTACTTTTTAAATCCGGAATTTGCATAGTTGGGCGGTTTTAAATCCAGGAATTTGCGTAGTCGGGCGGATAGTTTGCCATACTCCAATGTATATACGTATACCGGGGCTAGGGGGGCACTTGCGGGATGATTCGCACGATGAGGGATCTGTTATAACAGTCGGCGGTGGATCTCCATGGCTGAGATCCATATTCATGGAATGATCTAAACCTTGCTTTATTTCAGGGTAGTTGTCATGGCGAGGGATCGAACCCTTTATTGCGGAGTACGTAGGTGCTTGCCCTCTGACCTATGTAGTATGGGATACATAGAATTTGAACAAGTATGCATTAGTGTCATCCTAGTATAAATGTGTGCATTAGGCATTAAGGCATGGCATACACGTACATGTTTAGCGCAGTCACAATTTAACACTTTATTTTACATTCAAATTTGTGGTTTGTTAAAGTAATGAGATCGTTATATGTACGTCATAGAGAGGATAGCCGAGTATAACATTTTCGTCAGTTGTAAGTGACTGACGTGCCCACAGCTTGACATGCAGGTAATGGACTTTTCCATGAAGAAGTAAAGATGTTATGATGCAGATGATGATTTACATTGTTATCGTTGTACAAATTGTATTTTATTTCATTGTTGTATTCTTCTGCTGTATAAACAAAGATGTAATGAACTCTGATGTATTATTGAAAAAAATTTATTTCCTTGTAAAATTGTACGAAGTGAAGTAAAGATCCTGTGAAATTTTGAATTCGGTCTTATTTGGAATTCGGGGCATTACAAAAAGAGTACTGTGAATCTACAACAATAGTGGATCCAAATCAGTTGCTATGTGTGACTTAAACATAAGATATTTTATATTTGATTTGCAGCCTGTCATAAGTAGCAATTCAATTGTTAATGCAGTTATCGCCTAAAACCGCATGAGTTAATTCTCCATTGTCATATTTTCATGTAGTTAACCATGTATGATTTTAAAAGAGGTTTAGAGAAAAAGAGAGAGAGAGAGAGAGAAAGAGAGAGAAATCTTGTTGTGATGTACATGTGAAGATATTTTGTTAAATGTGATCAAGTACAATTACATATCCATATTAATATATTTAGTATCTATATACTGAAGAGTCTACTCAAAATATGATATGAAACAGATGTGTTAGCCCCAATTTTTGATATATTTCAGTGTAATAGATATTTTACATATATCTTTTTTTTAATCTATAACTATATCATCTCTCACAGAAAACACATAAGTCCAACAATTAGGCATTTCAAATATTAAGAGAACATGAAGATTGCCAAAAAGCAACCCTGTCAACGACAATCTCCTTTGTTAGACTAAGATACCTATCAGATGCTTCTTCAACTTCCTCAATCCAAGTCTGTTCAAGTCTACCTCTTCCTTTAGCTGCATCCATATTGTTCTCCCTAACTGATACTGTTAATAGTCTCAGTTGCCCATGCAAAACAGTGTCATTTGCTTCCCCTATTTCATCCCCAAAATATGTTCTTTAGATCGTAATAATCATAACTAAAAAAAATAAGAATCTTAACATACAATCAGATGCGTCCACAAATTGTGCTGAAACAATGTCGTTACTCTATAAAAGGATCATTGATACTCCTGCATTATTTAAGCCGAAATTTTTTTTGGCTTATCGCATACAAATTTTAGAGACTATCTAAGTTAATAATCTCCAATCTTGGAATTTTATAAAAGCCACTATTATGTGGATTGTTTGGTATATGCAGATGGATGCATATTTACTTTAAAGTGATTATGCTTTATACTCTATCAAGTATTTTGTAGTACCGTTGTATGTGGATTATGATGTATGTTGTACTATATTTCATTAATCTTTCATTAATCTTTCATTAATGAATCGGTAATGGGATCACCTTTTTCTCAACAACAACAACAACAACAACAACAAAAAAAAAAAACCAGACATGCTATATATGTTGTCTGGTATCCCAATCGTACATACAGCCATTAATATTAATATTAATATTATACACACTATAAGTATTCAATCATTAACTGATGAAGAAAGGGTATCATTCATATGCTGAATTATATGGATGAATTCTGTTCCCTGGTCTGAATACAACTATGAAAGGCCTAGCTCAAACTTAGTCAGGCATGACCACTACTACTCCATGCCTCAAAATAAACCAGACTGAAATTAAGAAACTAAATTGCATCTCTAATAAATGGCACGTCATTACGAAGAATGATTAATTAATTAAGTTGTTTAGCCAAGATACCGGAAGTTAATATTAATCCTCTCCTAAAATTTTCATATTAGCCAAGATACAAAATAAAAACCAAAATTTTGTTTGAAAACGTAATAGATTTTTAGGAATTGTAGTAAAAATTTCAACAGAATCTCCCTTTAAATATTAGCCCTTTTACAGCAATTCCTTATGGAATTCTACTCACAATTAAAAAATTAACATCACAGGCAGTTAATATGAATCCTCCCCAAGCCAATCCAAGCAACATTACACAGGCATCATATATATAGGGCTCTGGGGGAAAAAAAATCTTCATATGACTCGAGATACAAAATATAAACCAATATTTCGTTTGAAAACGTAATAGAATTTTAGGAATTTTAGTAAAAATTTCAATAAAGTCCCCCCTAAAATATTATCCCTTTTACAGCAATTCTTTACAGAATTCTGCTAACAATTAAAAATATAACATCACAGACAGTCAATATCAATCCTCCCCAGGCCAAAACCAAGCAACATCACATAAGCATCATATATATATAAGGCTCTGGGGGGAAAATCATAATAAGATGCAAGATACAAAATAAAAACCAATATTTCATTTGAAAATGTAATGGATTTTTAGAAAAACCTTTGAAAAACCAAACACAGAACTCAATACTCCACAACTTTGCGGGTATGGGTATTAACATAAATATATTATATCATCATGTACAGATACTTACATCATCTCCCAAAATACTGAAGAGCCTACAACTATTACATCCTCCACCAAAATATACACCAACCAACCGAATGACCAAAAAAAAGTTTACAGGTTTGTAGGAAAACACAATGCTTCGAGTCTTCAATATGGGACCAAACAGTGAGCCTAAACAAACAGTAAGAGTTTGAAACAAATAGTAAGAGTTTACAATAATCAATCAAAACAGTGATAATTAAAGAAACAAATAGTAAGAGTTTTAAAAGCAATACCTTTCAAACAGGACAATGCTCAAATAAACCTGATATTCACGGAACATAGAAGGTAGTTAATAATGCAAGAAGAATTAGGATAGACCTTCACGAACTTGAATTCATGCAATTAAAAGAGGTACATTAGTCATTAATGTGACAGAGAAGTTTAATAAAGTTGGATGGAAGAGAGATTCGTACAGCTATTTCTAAACAAAAACTATGTTGTTGTTGTTGTTGTCATTATTATTTCTACAACAAATAAATACCAGACTAACACCTAGCAATACCCAAGTTGAGTCCTGTATCTAGCACCTACTAACAATACATCTCTTGCTAAAACCTTACATTGACATGGTTCCTCCCCAGGTACAGTTAACATAATAATATTTGCAAATGCACATCAATGAGAACAATCATAATTTTTCAACACATGGGGCAAACATAAAGTGCAAACTGCAAAGGCCCTTTTTTTCCATATGAAGGAACCAAAACAATTCTCAATTTAATTAGCAGCCAACGTTACGAACCAACACTTCTTTCTTAGACCCAATGGGATGTTTCTAAATTAAAAGACAAAATGCATCTCTTTTGAGATTTCTTGTCTTCACTCTCAATAATCCTATACTAAATAAATAACCAATACACCAAAAAGCCCAAAGAATACTCGTCTCATGCCGTAAACATCTTGGAAAGCAATTTAGCACCCTGATTCCATAACATGACCAAAACAATTCTCAATTAAATTAGTAAACTGCAAAGGCCCCTTTTTTCCATATAAAGGAACCAAAACAATTCTCAATTAAATTAGCAGCCAACGTTACGAACCAACACTTCTTTCTTAGAAATATGTGACATTCCCCAACACTTCATGTAATTAAGTTTGGGCAAATAAAAATGCAAGTATTATTAATCTTAAAGTAACTAATTATAGTTGGGGTATCCAAAATTGCCATGAAGCAGAAGATAGTACTCAAGGATATATAAAATGATCCCTTACCACGTCAATTGATCGATCAAATGATCCACTAAGAAGTGATTCTGGTGAATGCAGGTTCCATGCTACTGCTTGAACCTGCAATAGAGGTCAAACAAATTCATCAGTCCTAACTTTGTGTAGCTAGAATTAGCAAGAGCAATAATCATTACTGCAAGAAAATCCAAGAAAGTTTCCTGAGAACTGAATAAAAATGCAGATACCATCATAATGAGAATATTTGTTTGATAAGCAACATAAATTAAGGAAAACATGTGAAGTGGCGCCACAAAGACTTTAATCCTAACCCACATGAAGTGGTGAAACCGAGAAGCTTGATGCTCATGCAACAAAAGTATGTAAAACATCTATAATAATCCAAATGCAAATGAGAATCCAGGATAAATACACATCAGTGACCAGTTTATAATTTCTGAACAGTTCAAAGGCCGACATACGTGCATACTAATGTGTAAAATCCAAAGTCCATCTCACATAACATAAGGCAAGGTAATTACAGTTGACTGGTCTAAGCATCAGCCAGCATTCTCCAAATGTACCCAAATTTAAGTAGAAATGCAAACAATTATCCAAGTAGAAATGCAAAATTTAGCAAAATCTCAAAAGTAAAGTAGAAGGAAACTAATTGTCTTGTCTGTATGGTGCTTGGCTATCACATTGCATATCTCATTTCCCAAATCCCAAACCTTGACAGACTTGTCAGCGCTTGCACTGGCAAGGACATTCCTGAAGGACAAACACAATTGCATCAGTTAGACTCTGCAGAAAGATAGTATAACCTAGAAGAGTTGGATCACGAAACTTATGCATCACCTGAACTCCTGATTCCAAGCGAGACTAAGCACAGATATCTTATGACTACCTGATTTGTACTTCCCTGATATCTGCAAAACCAAATTCCGATGAAACATTATAAGAAATATAAATATTAAATTCAAAGGCTAACACCGAAGTTCATCATTCTAGATGGAATGCAACAGTTAATTGGATGTCGAAGACATTAATTAATATTCGTAGTAGATTTGAAGTAAATTCTGAAAGTAACATTTTTTTGTATGAAGAAGGCCATTACTATCATGCATGAAAGACTACAGAAAGATCATAAGGGAATAAATACACGCAAGCAAGATTATGTTTATTTCTTAGTATACTATAAATCATGTGGCAGAGAGGCAATTAATTTTGCATGACTGCAAGTGTGATACTTAATGAACATATTTCACTAAGTCTAAGAGAGGGGAAATCCACCTACATAAAACACTAAGTCTAAGAGTGCAGCAGGAGATCTATAATTACCATGAATTCCACAAAAAATGGGTGAGCCATTTACTTACCGTTTTTTGCCACTTATAAGTGTGATTCAACCCAATTTTTTCCCTTGACAGATTTCTTAGATCCCTACGAAAATTGACACTTAAACGATTATGTAATAAGAGAACTTCCCAAGTCATGGCACTTGTCGACATAAGTAATGAATTAGTACCTTGCGCAAGAAAATATCTGACGCGGGCTTTCCATGCTTATTACAGCAATTAGCAGCTTGACCCTGCACGACGAAGTAACTGCATCAGCTGGATAGATCAATGACCTGGCATAATATTTGAAAAAGGTTGACTAAGTAGAGTAAGTTTACCTCAAAACGGGCCATTTATTTTCCAAGCCAAGGCGCAAACGTTTCTCCATGATCCTGAAGAAGGATAAAGCAATTAACCAAACAAATAATACTATTACTACTATTAGCAGTGAAACTAAGTAAATTTAATAACGGAGTGCCTATACAGATCCAGTTTGCAATTGCACCAAACGGGATCGCAAACTAAGTTTTTTAATGCAATGACAATTTGTTTTCTTCAAATCATACAATTCAAAACCTTAATGTTCTTTCCATCATTCTCACTGGGTATAAAGCAGAAAAAATAAACTTTGTTTCTTTCTTCTTTTAGACAACAAAACCCTAATTAATAATTTTTACTCATAAATCCGAAATTACATTCCACAACAGACATTATATCACAGCCTTCGCCTACCAGATCTTTCATCTGAAATGTAAAAGAAGACAATTTGTCGTCGTTAGATAAAGCATAGACTTTTCACCCAAATAAAACAACAAAGATGAACCAAATTAATATACTATGTTGGCTAAAAGTCAACTTCTGAAATCCTATATTGCGAGCTTTAAACATAACAAACTGCCAACTCTTAGTAGTATATTATGTCGGCTGCATTGATGTACCAATAAGTCTACTACTAAATAGGCATAAAGTAATAGGGTTTCAGAACCATAAGTTCACTGATATACCCTTATTGAACAAAATATAATATGATGGATAATGATGTGTCAAAAATGGTCAAGCTTTCTAATATCCAAACCCAAAATCGTGAGAAAACACCTAATACTTTCACCCAAGAATTAGAAAACACCTAATACCAAGGTTAATGTTGGTTACTTTACAAAACTTTCACCCAAGAATAAGTACACCTATAGAACCATAATTCTAACTTTTTTAACCAAGTAAATAAAATAGACATAAAAATGCCCTCCTAACCAAATTAGTCTAAGATCCATCATCTAAATTTTGAAGACAAATCTGAAGCTTACTGAAACTTCGAACATATCCATGTAAAACCACGTACACACCCACATAACACATTTTCAAGACAAAACTAACTCATTGGTTGTGTTTTATTACACATGCTAAACCCACATCTAGTGTGGACCCTAAAGATCACTGAGTTATTACACATGCTACTATTGTTAATTAAGATGCTAAACCCACAATTACCGCATCTACTATTGCTAATTACACGTGCAATTACCGCAAATACACATGCTAGAACCCTAAAGATCACTGAGTTATTCCAACTTGTACTCAACAAATTCAACACAGACCGGGTAATAAGAAACATACTAAAGCTTCAATCTTGATTACCCAGATTGCGAAAAATCTCTACATTCAATATTGGCAAAATAAAATGGGTAATAAGAAAGGCCATATCTTTGCATCCAAACCTCAGTTTGCAACTCCAAAATACCATCAAAATTCCCTAATTTCACTTCATCTAAATCAAACTACCAATCCAACACAGAACAAAAAAAAAACTTAGGCAGTATAGTACACCTGAGATGCCTGGACGGTGAAGCATCGGTGATGGTGGGACTAAACTAAACAAACACAGGGACGGTGAAGCTTCGGTGGTCAATTGGCCTTGGACGGTGGGGGTTAGGGATTTCGGGATTGGCCTTGGACGGTGGGGGTTAGGAATTTTGGGATTGGCCTTGGACAGTGGGGGTTAGAGAGAGACGGTGAAGCTTTGATGAGAGAGAGGGGGGAGGGGGGATTTCGGGTTGGAGGAGAGAGAGAGGGGGATCGATGTGAAAGAAAGAGATCGAGGGGGCAATGAGAGGGAGACATATAGAGGGGGAGGGGATCGATGAGAGAGAGAGGGGGGGGGGGGGGGAGGGAGCGATGAGAGAGAGAGAGGCAGCTCGGGAAGAGAGAGAAATTGGGGGGGGGGGGGGGGGGTGAGTTATTCTGGGGTTTGAAATTTTTGGAGAGAAAATATGTTTTGTGAGAATCAATCTAGACCATTGATTTTGTTTATATTGAATGAGAGCCACTTGATAGCTTTCTTTGTGTTTTATTATATAGATATATATATATATACATGCATCTGTTTGTATATAATTAACTTGCACTTCACAATTTGCATGCACGTTTTCTCTACTAAATTCATCTTGCAAGCTGGAGACCAATTTCCTGGTTCCAGTCTGTGCCAACATGTATCTCTAATCTCTAATATCTCTAATATTATAATGGGAGAAGGCCTTAGTGTCATTTGTAAATCTACCAACATGTGCAACACACGTACATAATTAATATAAAGAAGGTTTCAGGTTCGAGTCCTCCCTACATCAGAGTTTTTATTTTTATTTTTATTTTTTTTAATTACAAAAACGTGCATCGCACGTGTAAATTACTAGTTTTAATGAAATAGTTGGGGCTGTGTAACTAAATAAACACGTGCAGTGTAACCAAACAAATACGTACAATGCATATGCATAATTAATATAAAGGATATCTTAGATTCGATGTTAGACAACATCAGAATTTTTATTTTAAAAAATATATATTTATACAAATATGCATCACACCTGTAAATTACTAGTTTCTTAAATTGGAGACAAGATATATAAATGCTAGTGTGATTAGCGATCAGATCGCACTCCTTTTAAATAAAGGTTAGCGAGGAAATTCATTATAATTTTTAATTTACAAAATTTTATTTATTTATTAATTGTGTTTTCCATAAGAGATCCCTCACAAATATAAGATTTTCACATCTATCCACCATAAATAGCTTTGCACTTTCTGCTTGGTATTGTTGTAAATTAAATGTGCTGGTACCATAAGTACTATTGGAAAAAATTAATGTTTAACTTTAAAAAAAGGTTGATCATCAAAAAAAAAAAACTTTAGAAAAAGGCTGCTTGGTATTGTTGTATTGTTGTAAAATTAAATCTGCTTGGTATTGTTGTAAAATTAATGCTCTAACTAGGATAAGGCTGGCATTGTAGTACCCCGTATTTTTAAATATAATTTTAAATATTTATAAATGAATTAAAATAATTTTCTGGAGATTTAATAAATATTTTTCTAAAGATTTATCTTTTCGCACGTGCAAAATACGTGCAAATATTTTTGGTGTAAATATCCAATTTTATATTTTTAATAAATTCTCCTACTTATAATAGAGTATATCCTAAATTTTGGGATTTTTCTGAATAAAGAAACTATTTTTATAAATACCTCAAAAGAGAGGAGACTTTATGTAAAAAGCC
Organism: Hemerocallis citrina; assembly: GCA_017893485.1. NCBI lineage: Eukaryota > Viridiplantae > Streptophyta > Magnoliopsida > Asparagales > Asphodelaceae > Hemerocallis > Hemerocallis citrina. Next base: position 70,181,303 of record CM030362.1, on the reverse strand, counting down.
GTTTGGATCTCAAATAAATAATGCAATTTTGTTTTTACTGATTTTTGGACTTGCCATGGTCATCATTGAAAATAAAATATATTTAAATTCTATTTAGAGTTGAGTTGGTAAAGATTTAAACAAAGATGGTGTTTTTGCAAATATGAAATTTATGTTAGAACTTTTGCAAATATTTTCCTGGAAAGTAAAAGTCAGATATTTTAATTGAAAAATATAATATGTATTATTAGATATTATTTCTGAATTTTCTAGATTTTTAAAGAATATTTTATGATGTATTTGCAAATATTACAAAAAGAAGGACTTTTGTGCAAAATTGCCATCCTGAGTACAAATCCGAATTTTCTTTATTTCTGGGCAGTGCTGGATTGCTGGACAACTCAGTAGTAAAATGATTTGATTTGGTTTTAATTTATTTAACTTATTTTAACTACTTTATAAAGAAAGGTCTATATATGTAAAGTAATAATTTGTTAAAGAATTATTTTGCAAATGTGTTTAAAACCCTAATCCTTCAATTTCCGGCCTATTTAAAAGATGGAGTGCAGCGGTCTTTCGCTGCACAACACAAGTTTTATTATTTTTATTTTGTTGGAGATTTAAAAAGGGGATCTTGGATTCTTTGTAAAGGAGAGATTCTTCATCTTGCTTTGTTACATTCGTTTGATCTCTCCATCAAGGTGAGTGATGTAAATTATTTTGTGATTTTGTTTTATGTATGTGGTATGTGATGTTTCATCTATTAGAAAGCATGCTAGGGTTTGGTATGAATATGTATGTTGGATGGATGATAAAATTGGATCTTTGAGAAGAACCCTAGTTGTCGTGGGTAGAATTACATATGGATGATTTTGAATTGTAGGAGAACCTAATATAAATTTTAAGTAGGCTATTTCTTTTGGATTTATTGCTGATTTGATTGAGTATGATGGATGTTATGCATTAATTGATTAAAGAAGAAATTTTTGGAACATTGGTGAGTTGGATGAAAGTAACTTGGACATATTAATGATAAATTTGTTTATAAATCAACTATTGAGAATAGTTGAGATTGAGTTTGAGAAATTTTGAGAATGAGTAATGGATTAAAAAAACCATGTTTTGAGGATTTGAGTTATGATGACTAAAATTGAGGATTGATACATTTTAATTAAATTTGGGGATTTGTGATTTTGTGAAAGATATTGTTCGAATTTGGATTTCTCAAATGCTAAGTTTTAAATCTGAATATTTTGTTATTTTAGTTTATGGATTGGTGAAGTTTTCTTTGGTGCACAAACATGCACGAACGTTTTCATGAATATAGTATTTTGTTGTTTTAGAAGAAATTGAGTTTTTATGTGTTTTCGAAGGATTTTACTTATCCCAACTTATTTGGTACTGATAAGGTTTTGAATATAAAAAACAAGTTATTTGAAGTATGACTGATTCTTAAAAACTAAAATTTTGATATATGCACACATTCATGTTTTTATTTTGAAGAAATTCATCAAAAAGCTATTCTATCAATTTAAATGGTTTTGATTGGTTTTATGAATCCTTGTATATCCTATAAGTTATATTTAATCATACCAGAAATATACTTTTGATAGATTTCATTTTGTAAGGTAAATCTTCATATCGGTTGAATTATGCACAACCCAAACTGCAGTCTGTAGGTGAGGCAGTCGACTGGTGTGTTTCGACTGTCGACCGTTGCTACCTGACTGCTGTGTTTTTCTTGTTTTTCTTGAAATCTCGTGCAGAACAGTCGACTGAACCGATTCTCCAATCGACTGTCTCTGTTCTGTTTTGGTATTTTCTGGAAGTGTTGGATTTTCGCTCTGGACAGTCGACCGTCAATACTTAGATTTTATTTTCTTAAAGATGTTGGTTTTTTTCTCTCTGGACAGTCGACTGATGACCTTTTACAGTCGACTGATGCTTTTCTTGAGTTTTCCAGGTGTTCTTTAAATGGTTGATTCTTTAAATATTTTCGGATCTATAACTTACTATTCTAAATATTATTATTTCTACAAAACATATGTTTTCAGGATATTTCAATGTTGGATTTGAATTCTGAAATTTTATAAAGATGAGTTTTGTTGATTGGAGAGGTTTCTCCCTATGATCGTTTTGACAATGGATTTGTGAATTTTGGTCTTGTTGAGATCTCTAGGAGTTGAGTGGGAGTCCTGTAAACCGGTAAGTTGAGATTTGTTAAGTTGGACCTGGGGGTCTTGGTTTAGTTGTTGTTGAGTATTTAAGTTTGACAGGATACACTAACTCTAGAGATGTGGATTTTGTGTTTTAATAATAATCAACTTAAGGACAGGCACTAGTGGGCATGTGATGGAACTTGAAAAATGTAAGTATAGGCTCATAGTTTTGTTAGTCCAACGGATGCATTCCAAGACTGTTTGTTGTTATGTCTCGAGAAAACATTTGTGTGTTCGCGTGTCGAGGGTCTGCAGGCCTATTCACGGAGCATGCAAGGTGCATTCGCGTCTCGAGGGTCGGCAGGCCTATTCACGGAATGTACCTAGTGTATCTGCACGTCGAGGGCCTTGCAAGCCTATTCGTGGGGTACACGGGTTTGGGAGATGATTCTTCGATTGTTTTTAAGCTATCTCACATGATGCTTGAGCGTCGAGGGCTGTGGTACCTATTCGCAGAGTATTCAGGATCTTGTTACCCATCACCGTAGTAGAATTAGTTGCATAACGAGGGGTTATCCCTATAAGTGGAGATCGTTAAGGGCTTGTACCGGACCCATGTACTATGGAATGCATAGAATCCGACAAGTACGCATTAGAAAGTCAGCATATAGAGCTTGTGTTTTTTTGACTTGGTTTTATGCTTGTGTTTTTCCTGTTTTTCCTACACTTGACACTTAGTCTAGAATCACTTGACGTTTTCATGAATTACTATTTACTATCTTATATTCCTTGACGTTTTCATGCTTTACTTATTTGTTATTTCTTATTCCTTCATTCTTGCTGATGATACATGTTGTGGATGACTCTATGTTTTATGATTTAATTATGTTGCTTGTTTTATGTCACTCACACATTTATGGCTGACCCTTTTAGTTTTGGGGGTTAGGGATTATCTCTAGCCTCATATTTTACAGGTTGTTGTTGCTTAGAGCTTGGGGTTTGGATGCATGAGATAAATTGATGTAATAGAGCTTTTGTGTAAATTTTGTGAAAGAAGTGTTATAAAAAGAAAGTTTGTAATTCAAGGTGTTTTGGTATTCCGCTGTATTTGCAAAGATTGTTGTAATAAAAGTTGAAATAAAAATTATCTGTGTTTTTGGACTGTGTTTAATATTACATTTGAAGTTGATGCTGGGAATTGTGCCACGTATTTCTAAGATATCATATTAGAAATTCGGGGCGCTACAGGCATACACAAGAAAGGATACATATACAAGCGTTATAACATCAAATTGATCTCTCTGGCAATTTTTTGCCTTTTCCCTCGTAGACTTGATCTCTCAAATCCGGAGCGCCGGCTCCATCTCTCCCTCCCCCCCCCCCCCCCTCTTTAAAGTGGTTTGCCTTTTCAAGATCTTCATACCCTTTTCAGCTTGTAACTTTTCCTTCAATTTTTTCTGTTTCCCTCATCCCCTCTCTCCGGTGCGCCCCGCTAGATCTGCCGCCCTCAGGCTCTCTTCCAGGCGGTCTAGGGTGCTGCGCTCTCCTTTGACGAGGACTGCACTCAGTCGCTCGTCTTCCCGCCGTCCCTGTTGCCCCTTTTTCGCTCTAGGCGAGTCTCGTCCTGCTCCTATCTGCCTTTCCACTCGGAGTAGGGCCTCCTGTCAGTTTTCCTAGCGTGGATGTCTCCGGCCGGCGATTGCCCCCATCCCTCCGATCTCCAAGCGCAGTTTTGGTGAAGGTAGTAGGTTGTTTATGCAGCTTAACCTTTCCAACCCATCACTGTAAGTTTTTATTTTTTGTTTAATTGTTATCGTTTCGGCATCTGAGGTCTTGTCCTTTCGCCATTGTGGTGGATTTGAAGGTCCTTGGATCTGTGTGTCTTCTTGCCTTATAGGCGACCTGACTCTCCTTCTTACTTCTCATCTTCTACCCCCCTCTTGTGGGTACCTTCTTCTTTCCCTCTCTGGATTTCTCCTCTTTCTCCTGTCAAGAACATCCTTCTCGACTTCCCTATTGTTGTGAGGCGATTGATTGCTGCGAATCTCCAGCTCCTCTGTGTGCTTCCCCTCTAACCTGTGTCGTATTTTCCCTTAATGGGCCTTCTCATCGTTGGGGTGTTGGTTGTGGCCCATGGATCTCACCTGGGTTGAGGTGGTTAAGAAGAAAAAGAATTATAACAGTTTTATTAACTATGGGCCCTGTTTTCAAGCTGGGCCTATCACTTCCGGGCCTTCCAAGCCCCTCGTCGAGAAGTATCCAGGGGTCTCTAAGACCCCCTTCTCCCGCCTTTTCGTCTCTCCTATCTGCCCATCTCCTTCTCTTCCTCGCTCTAATTCTCACCGCCTACCACTTACCTGTTACCAGTGCCTCCAGCCTGGTCATTTAAAGAAATTTTGCGCTTTTAAAATGAAATGCTTGTTTTGCCTCAAGTCCGGTCATGCGCGTCACCGCTGTTTTGCGCTTCAAAAACTTTTGGGTCTCACTTTGGGTGCACCCATATCGGATTAAGTGCTTGCTACTGTTGATTTTCCCTCTCTGCTGCGCAAGCTTGTAGAAGAGCAAGCATCCAAACCCAAGAAGCAGAAAGTTTCATCCAGGTCCCCGCTACTCCCAACTCCTCCTTCTGCTTATCAAATCTCCGACAGCACTCTACCTCCTCCTCCCGCTCTGATTGCTTCTTCTAATCAACCAGCCAAGCCGATCGCTACTCAAGTGTTCATTCTGAAAACAGAACTTTTTGATAGGTTGAAGTTCTTTGGCACTTATGGTGCCATCTCTTTCAACGGGGGCTCAGTTCCCTTCTTTACTTTAAACTCTTTTCTCAGTATCTCTTGTAATGTTAAAGACTGGGATTGGGTGCTTTACACTTGTTCTAACGGGGATGTGGTGATCCGATGCCCCTCCCCCAAGATCCTTGAAGAACTTTCCGATAATTCATCCCTCTCTATTGGAGCTATCTCCCTTTCCATTCGAAAATGGGTTCAGATTAGTCTGCCGTCTCAGGACCTCTGCTCTTCTACTACCAAGGTCACACTCTTAGGACTACCCCCTTTTTGTGATTCTCTGCGTTTGGTCGGGGATATGTCCAAATGTATCGGTGACATTGTTAGCATCTCCTCCTCGGCTAGGCTAACTTCCGGAAGTCTTCAAGTATAGGCTCTCTTTCGTTGCCCTAAGGAGCATGCACGAATTGAAGTCTTCTGCCTAAGAGATGGTATTTCTTCCTTCACTGTCTCCGTGCAATACCATGACTCGGTTTGCCCTAGCGGGACCTCACCGTTGCCCACTTCTGGGACCACGCAGCCTGCCTTTAAACCTGCTACTTCCGCACCCTTTCATCCTGGCTCATCTTCTTTGTCGAAGACGGACCCAGCTTTTGTGAAAGGGGTTCATAAAGCTTCTTCTAGGAGAAAGTTTCCTCTCCCTAACAAGAGTTATATCTCCCCAAGCAACATGAATATTTCTCCTTCTAAAGTGCTAAACCTAGTTTGGATTAACCCAGAGATTTCTTCTCTTCAGGCTACGAGAGGTTCAGCTCCTGTCCCCTCTTCCCCAGCTATCCAACCGCCCCTAGCTCCTCCCTCTCTTCCTCTGAAGGCATCTCTGTCAGAAAAGCACTTCCCGGCACTTCCCTCTTCATCTTCTCCTCCCTCCTCCAAGCCACTCAAGCCTTCCTCCTAATGGCCGTCATGGGAATTCAACCCTCATTATGCTTCTGATTGGGAGAAATTCCAAAAACAAGCTCACTTCCCCACCTCTTGCAAGTCAGCGCCATATCTTCCCCCCATCAAAGTCAAGCAATCTCCTTCCACCAAAGAAGAAGGGTGGATCGACCAGGACAATTTACTTCTTGAAGAGGAAGCGGAATCGTGAGCATCCTCTCAAACAGGTATCCCCTGGACTCACCTCCGTTAATTCCCTTCAATTTGTGTTTTACGTCGCTGATTGGCAGTTTAAGTTCTATCCGAATGGTAACTATTATACAAATTCTTCTTTCCCTCTCCGGGACTCTCTTTCCCCCTGTCTTGGTTCTACGAACCTCGGTTGGTTATCTCCAGATCTGGTGGCAAAAGTTTGGGGTATACCGGAGGTGTCAACCTCCATTGCATGCCCCACTGCCCCTCATATTATTGCTAAGCCGTCCCTAGTGGCTATGGCACTAACTATTCTCTCGATATCTCTATTTTCTTCTCCTCCCTTAGGAGCTATCGTTGCTGACGATTTGCTTCCGCTTTCCTCTCCTCTTAAGGAGGAAAGTTGTTCTGCTTTCGGACTCTCATCGAGCGGCAGGCTTCCTAAACATATCATCAGATCTAGTGCTCGTCTTAAGCCTAAAAATTCTGGGTCCTCTTTTTCAGCTCGTTCCCTCGGATCTTTGCCGCAAGCATTAGACCCCTCTAGAGTCAATCATCCACAACCCCAACCCCATCTTCAGCTTAATTTATTAGGCTCCATTTTTCAATCTCAATTCGATTTATTGTCTGATATCGAGTTGGCCTCCCTTGCTCAGGATATGGGAATCCTGATTGACTCGAATAATTCGCCCATGCTTTATAACATTAGGCAGATAGAACGTAATAGAGTTCGGGAGCATCAAAAGCGTAATGATTAGTATCTCTTGGAATATCTGGGGTCTCAATTGCCTCGTTAAAAAGAGGAAAATTTTTGATTTAATTGCTTCCTCCCACTGTGACCTTATCTCTATCTAAGAATCGAAGATCGATTCTCCCTCCCCTACCACCTTTCGCTCTATAGAAGGATCCATTATCTCCAAATGGATCTCTCTAGACGCGATAGGATCTAAGGGAGGTATCCTCCTTGGATTCAAGGAATCGGTTTTCTCTCTTATCGCGGTTCATCGCCTGAACTTTTTCCTTATTGTCCAACTACACTGGACGGCGCTCAATTGTACTCTCTTCGTAATTTTGGTTTATGGCTCCCCTCATCTTCTGAGAGGTGCTCCCAATTTTGGAACGAATTCTAATCGTTACACAATTACACTATCGGTCTCTATTTTCTCTGTGGGGACTTTAACGTTACCAAGTTCGCTTCCGAAAGGTCGAACCCTGTTTCCTCTAATATCCAATCCTGCAACTTTAACGATTGCATCCGAGTTCTTCAGCTAACCGACATGCTGATTAACGGTAGATCATTCACCTGGTCTAACCTTCGTCAACCCCCGACGATGGCCAAACTCGACCGTTTCCTTGTTTCCCAAAATTGGGTTTCCGAGTTCCACAACACTTTCTCCAAGGCTTTACCCAACCCCTCCTCCGAGCACATCCCCATCGCACTCTACTTTAACTTCCACTTCGCTCATCATCACAAATTCCGGTTCGAAAAATTCTGGTTACAAGACCAGCTTTTCGTCAATCTTATTGTGGAATGTTTAGCTTCAGTTACTGGTTCTTCTAGGCTGGGTAGTATCCTTCTCAAACTCCACGCTATTAAATTTGGATGCAAGATTTGGCGTTACGAAAGACAAAACAACACTAACTTCCTTAAAAAATTTCTTCTGGCTTCCATTGATTCCATTGATAAGATGGAGGAGCAGGGTCCCTTGTCGGATTCCTATCGATCCGAATGGCGATCTTGCAAGCGAGATGATGCCGACATCCTTCATCAGGACCATATAAAATGGGCTCAAAGGGCCAGAGTTAAATGGTTAAAAGAAGGAGATGGCAATACCGCTTTCTTCCATCTGTTTGTGTCTCATAGGCAACATTGTAATCGGATCTCCTCAATCAGTGACAACGAGGTAGATCTCAATTCCAATCCCGATATCCATTACGCCTTCCTTTCTTTCTATAAAAACCTTATTGGGTCGCACAAACAGCGTTCTATTAGCCTTGACTGGGATCACCTTTACGGTACTCAGTCTCAGGATCTTTCTTCTCTCGAAGCCCCTTTCTCCTTGGAAGAGAACAAATCGGCTGTTTTTGCTTTAAAAAGCGATTCAGCACCTGGGCCGGATGGTTTCCCTGCTTTCTTTTTCCAACGATTCTGGCACTGGCTAAAAGATGATCTCCTCAGCATGTTTAAAGAACTTCATCAAGGTTCTTTTTCTTTCGACCGTATCAATTATGCGCACATCGTGCTCATTCCCAAAATGTCGGGAGCGCATGTGTTGGCGAACTTTAGGCCTATCAGCCTGATCAACACTTCTTTCAAAATTATTATGAAAGTCCTCACCGCAAGATTAAATGCGGTCATTTCTCCCCTCATTGACCCAGCACAGTCGGATTTCATTAAGGATCGCTTTATCCTTGATAGCATTGTGTCGGCTCAAGAGATTATCTCTCATTATCACAATTCTCACTCCGAAGGTATCTTGCTCAAACTCGACTTCCAAAAAGCTTACGACAACGTCAGCTGGAATTTCCTGTTAGATATTCTCTTAAATCGGGGCTTCGGCCCCAAATGGATTGCTTAGATCAAATCCAGCCTATTCTCAGGAACCTCTTCTATCATTATCAATGGCTCAGAAGGTCACAAGTTTAAAATTAAATGTGGCCTCCGACAAGGGGACCCCCTATCTTCCCTTTTATTTTCCCTTGTTGCTGACGTATTCAGTAAGCTCCTTCGCAATGCTTGGGAATTGCAAGTCAAAGAAGGCCTAGGTGACTCACACCGTTTCGATGGTGTTCTTAATCTGCAATATGCAGACGACACTATTATTTTCATCAAACCGAACTCTCATCTTCTTCGTAACCTAAAACTTCTTCTTTACTATTTTGAACTGGCATCGGGGCTATCGATCAATTTTCAAAAGTCATCGGTAATTTGGTTGGGAGGTGCTCCCAATCGCCAGATCGAGGTCTCCAATTTCTTTAACTGTCCTATTGCTTCTTTCCCCATCACGTATTTAGGTATCCCCCTACGATGGGGTAAACTGCAAAAATCTGATTGGTTTCCATTGGTGGATAAAGTTGAAGTGAGACTCAATGTGTGGACTGGGAAATTGCTCTTCTATGGTGGTAGATTGATCCTTCTTAACTCAGTCCTCTCCTCTATACCTCTTTATATGATGTCTTTCTATTATGTACCCTCCTGGGTGATCAAGAGGATTGATTAAATCAGTAGTAATTTTTTCTGCATTGGGTCATCCAATTTTAAACCGGGTTCCCATCTTAGCAACTGGAATTTAGTTTGCACTTCCAAAGCAGATGGGGGACTGGCAGTTTTGAACCTCAGGAACCATAACATCGCTCTGTTAGGTAAATGGCTTTGAAGATTTCTTAAATGCGATCACTTACCATGGATCCAATGTATCAGGATTAAATGCTTTTCTTCTCTTCCTTGGTGGGAATTCCCCCCCCCCCCCCCCACTATTAATCGCAACGCTTTCCCGTTCTGGAAAGGGGTTTGGAAAGCGGCTGCAGCTTTCCAGTGCGGTATCTCCCATGTCTGTTTTGACGGTTCCAAGACCAAATTTTGGACTGATCTCTGGATTGGTAACACAAAACTAGCCTCCGCTTTTCCGTCTCTATTCCGCCTGGCCTCCAATCCCTCAGCTTCGGTAGCTGATTCCTTCATCTTGGTTAATTCACAAAGACATTGGATTATCTCTTTCACGGAAGAGCTTTCTACTCTTCTATCCCCCATTTTTAAAGAACTCCTCTCCTCCCTGAATAACTTCGAGTGGCGACCGAAAGAGGATGTTGCTTGGCGTTGGAACTCGGCAGGGATTTTATTGGTAAAATCCTTTTATAATTTTCTCAACTTTTGAGGCATCCACTCCCCTTTTGCTAAATTCATCTGGGATACCTGTTCTCCCCTTAAGGTTAAAATCACCTCCTGGCTCGCCTTTAACAACAAATTGCTCACTGTAGAAATCCTCAACAAAAGGAATCTAGCTTGGGGACAGCTATGTCCCCTGTGCTCGAAGCAGTTCGAAGATGTTGATCATCTTTTTGTTGGATGCTACTTCATCATCCCTCTGTGGAAAATTTGCATTCTAGCTTGGAAAATCCCTTCTATCCCTCCCAAATTATCTGTGTGTTGGTCTACCCCGCCAATGAATAATAAGTACCGCAATGCGTGGAACCTCTCTGTTCAAAATATCATTTGGGTTACGTGGATGGAAAAAAATAAGAGGCTGTTCAAACATTCTGCTTCTCCTATCATTCCTTTAATAGAGGATTTTTTATTTCTATTTAAATT